>OZ059836.1:0-375342 GCA_964057195.1 Orthosia cruda
GGAACACCCAGAGCGACATCCCCCCCTTGTCAGGTATTCGCCACCGCCAACAAGAACCCACGAATGGGAAGTTATTGACGGTGCCCGGGGCGCACCAGCCCAGCGGGTTGCTCTTCCCCCCGGACGTATCCGAAAGGGACCAGCAACCAACTAGGCCAACGTGGAGGTTACCTGACCCGCACCCCAACCTAACCTAACCTAACCTAACCTAACCTAACCTTTTTTTTTTTTGTTCTCCCAGGAAAATTCCTAACGAATACGCAGTGGTCCGGGGGAACCACTGCGTTATGTGGGGTTCGCACCCACTAAAAACCTGGAGTATTCCTTCACTCGCCCACGGGGCTGCGGGACCCACTAGGCTTACGACCGCATGCCCCGCTGGCGTCGCTCCTTTCGAGCCCTTCTCTTTGGGACGGGGCAAAGTCCCAGAGTATCTGAGACCCTGCCCCGTCACATTCCACCTCCGACAGTCTCCTCCTAGCACCGAGGCGCCCAGGAATACCATGGGCGTCTCGGTGCGCGGGACCTTTGTGTGGACGGCGGACCCCCCGGTCCTCCGCCCACGGTCCCCGGCGTTACGGCGGCATCAGGACCGCGTAGGCCCGTCGCCGTCTTCCGCGTCTGCGGCGGCGCATCGGGGCCGAGTCGACGTCGTCTTCCCGGTCCCGCTCCGCCGCCTCCTTCTGCGACATTACTTCGTCGCAGAAGGTTGTGACCGCTTGCCAAGACCTGTCGCTGTCGACCATCTCCCTTAGGAGGGCCGGCAGCGACAGGTCATTTCCGACTGTCGCGGACAGGGCGGCACGAGGGACCGCCCACGCAGGGCACTCCTCGCGCGTATGCTGCGCCGTGTCCGCGACTCCCGCCACGCAGTGGTGGCATACGTCCGAGGGCTCCCTTCTTGCCACCCGGTGCAGGTATCTGCCAAAACAACCATGGCCGGTGATCATCTGCGTCAGGTGGAAGGAGAGAGCCCCGTGCCGCCGCTCGAGCCACTCGCGGAGAATGGGCCGAACGGCGGCCGCCACTTCTCGGCTCACGACCGACTCGTCAAGGCGGTCCGCCCACCTCCGCAGGAGAGTGTCGCGCGCCTCTTCCCTCCAGCGACGAATCTCCCGCGGATGGGGACGGCCGCCATCCGCAACCACCTCTTTTGTTCGCCAGTACGCCGCGGCGAGCACCTCGGCGTCGAGGTCCCACGGCGGCGCACTGGCGAGCACACACGCGCCGACGCACGACACGGTGCGGTACGCCCGGGCCACCCTGAGCGCCATGGCGCGCTGCGGTCGTAGCAGCGCTGCCTGGTTCCGGCTACTCATGGCTCCTGCCCATATTGGCGCCCCGTAGAGCGCCATGGAGCGCACCACACCGGTGTAGAGGCGTCGGCAAACTCCGCCTGGCCCCCCAACGTTTGGGAGGATCCGCCCCAATGCCCCAGAGGTGGCCAACAACTTTGGGGCCAACCGCCGGAAGTGCTCTTCAAACTTCCACCGACCGTCGAGCACGAGCCCCAGGTACTTCATGGAAGTACCGACGGCGATGGAAGTCCCTCCCACAATAATGGAGGCCTCCGGCGGCGGCCCGTTTCGAGGCCCGTGAAAGAGCAGGGCCTCGGACTTCTCCAAAGCCACCTCGAGCCCAAGGGCACGGATCCTCCCCACCACCTGGGCCACACCCGCCGTGGCGAGATGGGATGCCTCCCTGTAGGTGCTGCCGCGGGCCAGCACGAGGGTATCGTCGGCGTAACAAATTACACCGACCCCCCGCAAGGTGGCACCGCGCAGCACCCAGTCGTAGCCGATGTTCCACAGGGGTGGTCCAAGGACAGACCCCTGCGGAACACCGCACGACATTTGCCTCCTCCCTTCGCCGGCCCTCGTCGGGAAAACGACGGCCCTGCCGGCGAAGTAGTCGGCGACGACCCTCTGGAGGTACTGCGGTACACCGTGGTACCGCAGCGCCGCCCTAATCGTTTCCCAGGGAAGCGTGTTGAATGCGTTGCGGATGTCCAATGACACCGCAAGCAACACGCCACCCTGGGAGACCGCCTCCTCGGCGAGGTCCCTCACCCGCGCAACGGCATCCAGGGTCGACCGACCCCGGCGGAAACCGAACTGCGCGTCGTCCAGATCCGGATCCATGCACTCGGCCAGGCGAGCAGCGAGCACACGCTCGAAGAGTTTGCTCACCTCGTCGAGTAGCACGATCGGACGGTAGGACGACGGCAGTCCGGCCGGGCGCCCTGCCTTGGGCAGCAGAACGAGTTTGCCCGTCTTCCAGAGTCGGGGGAAACGACCCTGCGCCAAACACGCGGTGAAGAGGGACCTCACCCTCTCCTCAATCTCCTCCAGCGCGACCGCCAGGGCCGTCCCCGGAACGCCGTCCGGGCCCGGGGCGGTCCTCTTCCTCTTTAGTCTGAGGACGGCCGCCCCGAATTCGGCCTCCGATACCGGCGGTGCGGGGATATCGTCCCCTGCCGGTCGCGGGTCGTGTCGGGCCATCGCCGGAGGCACCCACTCGTCCCGCTGCGGGAACAGGGCGCCCACCACCTCTCCCAGAAAACCCTCGTCCACGCTGGAAGTGACGGGGGGAGCCCAGGGCCGCAGCTTTTTTCTGACCGCTTTGTACGGCCTTCCCCACGGGTCGCCGTCGAGGGTCCGCAGCCAGTCCTCCCACGCCGCCTCCTTGGCCCGCGCGATTGCCACTTGAAATGACTCGCGCAGAGCCCTGTAAGCGGCGTAGGAGGCGGCCTCCTCCTGGGCGTCCCGGGTCCGCCTACGTCTGCACCGAGTGTACTGGCGGCGAGCCCTACCGCAATCCACTCGCATGCGTCGAAGCTCGTCGCTCCACCAATACACCCGATGCCGAGGAGGGAGGGGTCTCGCCCTGGGCATCGCCGCGTCGCAGATGCGACCCAGCGAGGCCCCGAGGCGCCCCGCCTCCACGTCCACGTCCTGGCCAGCGTCGGGCCCGGACACCCAGTCCTCGACGATGGCGGCCTCTCGGGCAACCTCCCTGTCCAGCCGCCCCAGCACCCACCGCGGACCGCCCCCAACAACGGGGAATCGGGCCGAGCCCTGCGGGCCGGCGGGGAGCGCGGAGACGTCGAACCGGATATACCGATGGTCCGACAGTGTCTCCACGCCCACCACCACCCTCCAATCCCGGACACGGCGCGCCAGGGCGGTCGATGCCAACGTGATGTCGACTATAGACCCGCCCTGTTGCCGCACGCACGTGTCCTCTGACCCCGTGTTGAGGACGGTCAGGCCAATGGAGACCGCCCACTCCTCCAGACACTCACCCCGCGCATCCGTCACCGGGGATCCCCACGCCGTAGATTTGGCGTTGAAATCCCCAGCGACTAGCACGGGGCTAGGGGCGACCTGCCCAACCAGAGCCCCCACCTCCCCGAGCATTTGCTCAAAGTCGGCGAGACTCCGGCTGGGCGGAAAGTACACCCCTATAACTGCAACGCCGCCCACGTCTGCCAGGACGTAGCCCCTACCCCTCGACACGTTGTCAATGGGCGGGGCGCCAGCGGCAGCCGGGGCGGCGATGGCCACCAAACCCTCGCGGTCCCCGACCCAGTCGTCCCGTTCGGGGACGAAGTAGGGCTCGGCGACCACTGCCACTTTGATTCCCCACTCTGCCAAGGTCTGGGACAAAAGATCCTGGGCCCGGGCAGAGTGGTTAATATTGGCCTGCAGTATGGGGAGTCCAGACATTTATGCGGCGGTCTCCACTGGCTCCTCTGTTGCTGGGCTAAGGGTAGGCTCCTTGTCCTTACCCTTAGTCTTCCCTTTCTTTTTCCCGGCTTTGCCGGCTTTGGCCTGCTTGCCGTCGCCCAGGCAGCCCGCTCCACCGAGAGGGTGCCCCGCCGGTTTGCCGGCTGCTGCGCAGGTGGCGCAGTTGGGCTCTGCCCGGCACTCGCGCGCCCGGTGGCCCGGCTTTCCGCAGCGGAAACAAAGACCGCTGCGGTCCACCTCTGCCACCACCTCTGCAGCGGTGACGGAGTCGTCCAGCCCCGACACCATCACGTCCACTCTTTTTGTGGGCCGGGAGACCCGGACCACCTCTGCGCTGAGGACCTCTCTGAGCGCTGCAGCCAGAGAGTCGGCCTTCTCAGCGCCCCCATCCCCGAAGATTTCGAGGATGCGAGCGCCGGTGACCGTCGTCCTGCAGCGCATCTCCTCAATACCGAGGCTCGCCCTATCAATGCGAGTCCGGGCCTCCCGTAAGACAGTGGCGTAGCTGGCGCCACGCTCCGCTGCGCCCGGCAGCAGTGTGAGGGTGACTGCTGCCGTTTTCGGCTCACGCAGCTTGGTCACCGCTGCCGCCTTCTTATTTTGCGTGCTTGGGGTGCCTGTCTTCCCACCAGAACTTTTGGCACCCCGAGCAGCAACCACGCTCCACTGCTCAGTAAGTGGGGGCGGTGGGGGTGCATCCCGTAAAGGACTTGGGTCCCTTACAGGGGCCGGGGCCGTCTTTTTGCCTCTGCCCTTGCCTTTGCCCTTGCCCTTGCCCTTATTTACTTGGGGCTGAGCTGCGGGCGCAGACAGAGGCGCCGGGGGTGTTGGGGCCCGCTCCAGGGCTCCGGACTCGGGTGACTTTGGGCCAGGGGCCGAGGCCTCCGATCCCGAAGGTCGCGACTGCGACACTGCCACTGCCGCGGCCTCGTCGCTCTTCGCCTTCCTCCTCTTATCAGCCGCCAGCGGCGGCCGGGATCCCGGATCCGGTAGGAGGCGACACTCGAGCCCTTCGAGTCGTGCATTCAGCATGTTGCTGAACTGCACGACGCTGGCCCGAGAAATCTCCTCCATCATCGCTCGGATCGAGTCGGGCGCTGCCGCCGCTGGTCGGCTGTTCGCTTCCGCCAACTCTGCCGTAAGCCGCTGGTTCTCGGCCTCTAGCAGTGCCACCTCTTCGGAGACCGTGCGGGCCCTTATGCCCACAGCGGCCTCCTTAATGATGGCGGCCGCATCCTTCAGGGTTTTTTGACTCGTCCCTTTTAGATTTTTGGATTTGGCCGCCACCGACTCCACGACCCTCGCTGCTTCCACCACCAGGTGGTTCAGCGCCGCCAAAGATTGCGCCGTATCCTCACCCGGTGTTGGCGGGTTGAGGCCGCTGCGGCAGGCGTGGCGAGACTCTCTCAGGGTCTTCGCCAAGCCCTCGACGTACTCCTCGACCTCAAGCCGGAGCTCCTCCTCTTTAGCCGCATTCAGGCGTTCCCGGGCTGCGGCTAGGCCTACGTATTGGCCCGTGGTGGGCGGTCGGCCTCGCCCGCGCTTTGACTTATGCGCCACCCCCTTGGGCGGCGACAACAGCGGGTCCTCTGCCTCCTCTTGCCCAGCCGGCCTTTTCCTCCAACGGCGAGTCTCCTCTTTCTCACTGCCGGACTCGACCGTCATCAGGCTGTCCTGACTGACGTCCGAGTCTCCAGAGGACTCCGAAAGCGAGAGACGCACGACGTTGACGCGAAGTTCCCGTCGAGGCTCTATCGCTTGCACCTTCTCACTCTCACACTTTTTCTTCTCCTCCTCCTTTCCTTCCTCTTGCGTTGTTTTTTTGTTTGTTAATTGTTCCATTTTGATTCCCACGAGTATAGGCCGATCTAAAAAGCACTGACGGGTGACGCCTATTCCGCCAGTGCTAGCTGAATACTGCAGAGGTCGCCTGGTATCTGCAGGTTTTTACGACTTCGCTGTCGGGTTTATTGTAGGGTTTTCCATCCCGCGGGCCGGCCAATTAAGGCAAGCCCTCCGCTCCGCCGCGCCGCCTACCCCAAACGCCAAGATGGGGGTCGTTGGCTGGTCGCGTGGGCTCCGGAATTCCAGAAGCTGGCGAGACTCCCTTCCTGGTGGCTACCTGTTTTCAGGCAACCACCCTCCCTCTCCACATCCACCTAGCCTACCTACCCAACCTATCTTAAACTACCTACCCAAACAAACCTATAACCCAACCTAACGTATCCCCGTCGCATCTGGATCGTCCTCTGCTAATCAGAGGAACACCCAGAGCGACATCCCCCCCCCCTGTCAGGTATTCGCCACCGCCAACAAGAACCCACGAATGGGAAGTTATTGACGGTGCCCGGGGCGCACCAGCCCAGCGGGTTGCCCTTCCCCCCGGACGTATCCGAAAGGGACCAGCAACCAACTAGGCCAACGTGGAGGTTACCTGACCCGCACCCCAACCTTTTTTTTTTTTTTTTTTTTTTTTTTGTTTACCCAGGAAAATTCCTAACGAATACGCAGTGGTCCGGGGGAACCACTGCGTTATGTGGGGTTCGCACCCACTAAAAACCTGGAGTGTTCCTTCGCTCGCCCACGGGGCTGCGGGACCCACGAGGCTAACGACCGCGTGCCCCGCTGGCGTCGCTCCGCATCGGAGCCCTTCTCTTTGGGACGGGGCAGAGTCCCAGAGTTTCTGAGACCCTGCCCCGTCACATTCCACCTCCATCTATCTCCTCCTAGCACCGAGGCGCCAAGGAACACCAGGGCGTCTCAGTGCGCGGGACCTTTGTGTGGACGGCGGACCCCCCGGCCCTCCGCCCACGGTCCCCGGCGTTACGGCGGCATCAGGACCGCGTAGGCCCGTCGCCGTCTTCCGCGTCTGCGGCGGCGTATCGGGGCCGAGTCGACGTCGTCTTCCCGGTCCCGCTCCGCCGCCTCCTTCTGCGACATTACTTCGTCGCAGAAGGTCTCGACCGCTTGCCAAGACCTGTCGCTGTCGACCATCTCCTTTAGGAGGGCCGGCAGCGACAGGTCATTTCCGACTATTGCGGACAGGGCGGCGCGAGGGTCCGCCCACGCAGGGCACTCCTCGCGCGTATGCTGCGCCGTGTCCGCGACTCCCGCCACACAGTGGTGGCACACGTCCGAGGGCTCCCTCCTTGCCACCTGGTGCAGGTATCTGCCAAAGCATCCATGCCCGGTGACCATCTGCGTCAGGTGGAAGGAGAGAGCCCCGTGCCGCCGCTCGAGCCACTCGCGGAGAATGGGCCGAACGGCGGCCGCCACTTCTCGGCTCACGACCGACTCCTCAAGGCGGTCCGCCCACCTCCGCAGGAGAGTGTCGCGCGCCTCTTCCCTCCAGCGACGAATCTCCCGCGGATGGGGACGGCCGCCATCCGCAACCACCTCTTTTGTTCGCCAGTACGCCGCGGCGAGCACCTCGGCGTCGAGGTCCCACGGCGGCGCACTGGCGAGCACACACGCGCCGACGCACGACACGGTGCGGTACGCCCGGGCCACCCTGAGCGCCATGGCGCGCTGCGGTCGTAGCAGCGCTGCCTGGTTCCGGCTACTCATGGCTCCTGCCCATATTGGCGCCCCGTAGAGCGCCATGGAGCGCACCACACCGGTGTAGAGGCGTCGGCAAACTCCGCCTGGCCCCCCAACGTTTGGGAGGATCCGCCCCAATGCCCCAGAGGTGGCCAACAACTTTGGGGCCAACCGCCGGAAGTGCTCTTCAAACTTCCACCGACCGTCGAGCACGAGCCCCAGGTACTTCATGGAAGTACCGACGGCGATGGAAGTCCCTCCCACAATAATGGAGGCCTCCGGCGGCGGCCCGTTCTTAGGCCCGTGGAACAGGAGAGCCTCCGATTTTTCCAGGGCCACCTCGAGCCCAAGGGCACGAATCCTCCCCACCACCTGGGCCACACCCGCCGTGGCGAGATGGGATGCCTCTCTGTAGGTGCTGCCGCGGGCCAGCACGAGGGTATCGTCGGCGTAACAAATTACACCGACCCCCCGCAAGGTGGCACCGCGCAGCACCCAGTCGTAGCCGATGTTCCACAGGGGCGGGCCGAGGACCGACCCCTGCGGAACACCGCACGACATTTGCCTCCTCCCTTCGCCGGCCCTCGTCGGGTAAACGACGGCCCTGCCGGCGAAGTAGTCGGCGACGACCCGCTGGAGGTACTGCGGCACCCCATGGTACCGCAGCGCCGCCCTAATCGTTTCCCAGGGTAACGTGTTGAATGCATTGCGGATGTCTAATGACACCGCAAGCAACACGCCGCCCTGGGTGACCGCCTCCTCGGCGAGGTCCCTCACCCGCGCAACGGCATCCAGGGTCGACCGACCCCGGCGGAAACCGAACTGCGCGTCGTCCAGATCCGGATCCATGCACTCGGCCAGGCGAGCAGCGAGCACCCGCTCGAAGAGTTTGCTCACCTCGTCGAGCAGCACGATCGGACGGTAGGACGACGGCAGTCCGGCCGGGCGCCCTGCCTTGGGCAGCAGCACAAGTTTGCCCGTCTTCCAGAGTCGGGGAAATCGACCCTGCGCCAAACACGCGGTAAAGAGGGACCTCACCCTCTCCTCAATCTCCTCCAGCGCGACCACCAGGGCCGTCCCCGGAACGCCGTCCGGGCCCGGGGCGGTCCTCTTCCTCTTTAGTCTGAGGACGGCCGCCCCGAATTCGGCCTCCGATACCGGCGGTGCGGGGATATCGTCCCCTGCCGGTCGCGGGTCGTGTCGGGCCATCGCCGGAGGCACCCACTCGTCCCGCTGCGGGAACAGGGCGCCCACCACCTCTCCCAGAAAACCCTCGTCCACGCTGGAAGTGACGGGGGGAGCCCAGGGCCGCAGCTTCTTTCTGACCGCTTTGTACGGCCTTCCCCACGGGTCGCCGTCGAGGGTCCGCAGCCAGTCCTCCCACGCCGCCTCCTTGGCCCGCGCGATTGCCACTTGAAATGACTCGCGCAGAGCCCTGTAAGCGGCGTAGGAGGCGGCCTCCTCCTGGGCGTCCCGGGTCCGCCTACGTCTGCACCGAGTGTACTGGCGGCGAGCCCTACCACAATCCACTCGCATGCGTCGAAGCTCGTCGCTCCACCAGTACACCCGATGCCGAGGAGGGAGGGGTCTCGCCCTGGGCATCGCCGCGTCGCAGATGCGACCCAGCGAGGCCCCGAGGCGCCCCGCCTCCCCGTCCACGTCTTGGCCAGCGTCGGGTCCGGACACCCAGTCCTCAACAATGGCGGCCTCTCTGGCGACCTCCCTATCCAGCCGCCCCAGCACCCACCGCGGACCGCCCCCAACAACGGGGAATCGGGCCGAGCCTTGCGGGCCGGCGGGGAGCGCGGAGACGTCGAACCGGATATACCGATGGTCCGACAGTGTCTCCACGCCCACCACCACCCTCCAATCCCGGACACGGCGCGCCAGGGCGGTCGATGCCAACGTGATGTCGACTATCGACCCGCCCTGTTGCCGCACGCACGTGTCCTCTGACCCCGTGTTGAGGACGGCCAGGCCAATGGAGACCGCCCACTCCTCCAGACACTCACCCCGCGCATCCGTCACCGGGGATCCCCACGCCGTAGATTTGGCGTTGAAATCCCCAGCGACTAGCACGGGGCTAGGGGCGACCTGCCCAACCAGAGCCCCCACCTCCCCGAGCATTTGCTCAAAGTCGGCGAGACTCCGGCTGGGTGGAAAGTACACCCCTATAACTGCAACGCCGCCCACGGCTGCCAGGACGTAGCCCCTACCCCTCGACACATTGTCAATGGGCGGGGCGCCAGCGGCAGCCGGGGCGGCGATGGCCACCAAACCTTCGCGGTCCCCGACCCAGTCGTCCCGTTCGGGGACGAAGTAGGGCTCGGCGACCACGGCCACTTTGATTCCCCACTCTGCCAGAGTCTGGGACAATAGATCCTGGGCCCGGGCAGAGTGGTTAATATTGGCCTGCAGTATGGGGAGTCCAGACATTTATGAGGCGGTCTCCACTGGCTCCTCCGTTGCTGGGCTAAGGGTAGGCTCCTTGATCCTACCCTTAGTCTTTCCCTTTTTGTTTAGGGCTTTGCCGGCGTTGGCCTGCTTTCCGTCGCCCAGGCAGCCCGCTCCACCGAGAGGGTGCCCCGCCGGTTTGCCGGCCGCTGCGCAGGTGGCGCAGTTGGGCTCTGCCCGGCACTCGCGCGCCCGGTGGCCCGGCTTTCCGCAGCGGAAACAAAGACCGCTGCGGTCCACCTCTGACGCACACTTGCTGGCGACGTGGCCCAGATTGAGGCACTTGAAGCACCTCAGGGGCCTCGCCGCCAGCAGGGCAACTCTGGCCGTGATCCAGCCCACGCGGAGGCGGCCGGCGCTGACCACGGCCTTGGCGGCGGCCACAGGGCAGCCGAGCCACATCGCGGCCCGGTCGCTTATCACGCCGGGCTTTACTTCGTCGGCGTGGCACCCCCCTTGCTCAGCGAAAGCCGCCACGACCTCTGCGGCGGTGACGGAGTCGTCCAGCCCCGACACCATCACGTCCACTCTTTTTGTGGGCCGGGAGACCCGGACCACCTCTGCGCTGAGGACCTCTCTGAGCGCTGCAGCCAGAGAGTCGGCCTTCTCAGCGCCCCCATCCCCGAAGATTTCGAGGATGCGAGCGCCGGTGACCGTCGTCCTGCAGCGCATCTCCTCAATACCGAGGCTCGCTCTGTCTATGCGAGTCCGGGCCTCCCGCAGGATAGTGGCGTAGCTGGCGCCACGCTCCGCCGCGCCCGGCAGCAGTGTGAGGGTGACTGCTGCCGTTTTCGGCTCGCGCAGCTTGGTCACCGCCGCCGCCTTTTGTGTGCTCTGGGTGCCCGTCTTTTTCCCCGAGCTTTTCGCACCCCGAGCAGCGACCACACTCCACTGCTCAGTCAGTGGGGGTGGTGGGGGGGCGTCCCGCACAGGGCTTGGGTCCCTTACAGGGGCCGGGGCCGTCTTTTTGCCCTTCCCTCTGCCCTTGCCCTTGCCCTTGCCCTTATTTACTTGGGGCTGAGCTGCGGGCGCAGACAGAGGCGCCGGGGGTGTTGGGGCCCTCTCCAGGACTTCGGCCTCGGGTGACTTTGGCGACACTGCCACTGCCGCGGCCTCGTCGCTCTTCGTCTTCCTCCTCTTGTCAGCCGCCAGCGGCGGCCGGGATCCCGGATCCGGTAGGAGGCGACACTCGAGCCCTTCGAGTCGTGCATTCAGCATGTTGCTGAACTGCACGACGCTGGCCCGAGAAATCTCCTCCATCATCGCTCGGATCGATTCGGGCGCTGCCGCCGCCGGTCTGCTGTTAGCTTCCGCCAACTCAGCTGAGAGCCGCTGGTTCTCGGCCTCCAGCAGCGCCACCTCCTCGGAGACTGTGCGGGCCCTTATGCCCACAGCGGCCTCTTTTATAATGGCGGCCGCATCCTTCAGGGTCTTTTGGCTCGTCCCCTTTAGGTTTTTTGACTTGGCGGCCACCGACTCCACGACCCTCGCAGCCTCCACCACCAGGTGGTTCAGCGCCGCCAGGGACTGCGCCGTATCCTCACCCGGTGTTGGCGGGTTGAGGCCGCTGCGGCAGGCGTGGCGAGACTCTCTCAGGGTCTTCGCCAAGCCCTCCACGTACTCCTCGACCTCAAGCCGGAGCTCTTCCTCTTTAGCCGCATTGAGTCGTTCCCGGGCTGCGGCTAGGCCCACGTATTGGCCCGTGGTGGGCGGTCGGCCTCGCCCGCGCTTAGACTTATGCGCCACCCCCTTGGGCGGCGACAACAGCGGGTCCTCTGCCTCCTCTTGCCCAGCCGGCCTTTTCCTCCAACGGCGAGTCTCCTCTTTTTCACTGCCGGACTCGACCGTCATCAGGCTGTCCTGACTGACGTCCGAGTCTCCAGAGGACTCCGAGAGAGAGAGACGCACGACGTTGACCCGAAGTTCCCTTCGAGGCTCTGTCGTCTGCGCCTTCTCACTTTCCACTTTTTTCTGCTCCTCCTCCTTTCCTTCCTCCTTTGTTGTTTTGGTTATTTGTTTGTTCATTTTTAATCCCACGAGTATAGGCCGATCTAAAAAGCACTGACGGGTGACGCCTATTCCGCCAGTGCTAGCTGAATACTGCAGAGGTCGCCTGGTATCTGCAGGTTTTTACGACTTCGCTGTCGGGTTTATTGTAGGGTTTTCCATCCCGCGGGCCGGCCAATTAAGGCAAGCCCTCCGCTCCGCCGCGCCGCCTACCCCAAACGCCAAGATGGGGGTCGTTGGCTGGTCGCGTGGGCTCCGGAATTCCAGAAGCTGGCGAGACTCCCTTCCTGGTGGCTACCTGTTTTCAGGCAACCACCCTCCCTCTCCACATCCACCTAGCCTACCTACCCAACCTATCTTAAACTACCTACCCAAACAAACCTATAACCCAACCTAACGTATCCCCGTCGCATCTGGATCGTCCTCTGCTAATCAGAGGAACACCCAGAGCGACATCCCCCCCCCTGTCAGGTATTCGCCACCGCCAACAAGAACCCACGAATGGGAAGTTATTGACGGTGCCCGGGGCGCACCAGCCCAGCGGGTTGCCCTTCCCCCCGGACGTATCCGAAAGGGACCAGCAACCAACTAGGCCAACGTGGAGGTTACCTGACCCGCACCCCACCCGCACCCCAACCTAACCTTTTTTTTTTTTTTTTTTTTTGTTTTTCCAGGGAAATTCCTAACGAATACGCAGTGGTCTCGGGGGAACCACTGCGTTATGTGGGGTTTGCACCCACTAAAACCCTGGAGTGTTCCTCCTCTCGCCCACGGGGCTGCGGGACCCACAAGGCTTACAACCGCGTGCCCCGCTAGCGTTGCTCCACGACGGAGCCCTCCTCTGGGGGCGGAGCTAAGTCCCTTGAGACTCTCTGCCCCGCCCCAATACACCTCCTTCTCTACCTCCTCTCTGCCCTGGGGCGCCCCAAAACACCTGGGCGTCCCAGCGCGCGAGACCTTTATGTGGACGTTGGACACCCCGATCCTCCGCCCACGGTCCCCAACGGTGCGGCATTTGGCAAGCGAAGGCCAAACGCCGCTTTCCACTCTTCGGCCGCAGGGGACAGGGCGAGCGGCGCACCTTATCACCGACACTCCTCTTCCCCTGCGGCCCCACCGCGTCCGCCATCAAACGGTGGCGACCCCGTCAAGGCCGCGGAAGGTAGGGTGAGCGGCGCACCTCATCACCGACACACCTCTCCCGCCGCGGCCCCTTGCCTTCGGCCGCGATGCCTCCCATACGACATCACGGTCCGCCTCAGTTGCGATGGCGCCCATACACCACCGCAACCTACCTCTCTATTGGCCGACTAGCGGCCCCTCCTTCTTCGATTTCACTCTGGAGATTCCCCCGTTGTTTGTAGAGGAACACCCAGAGCGAAATCCACCTCTTCCACCGACTCGTCGCTGCCGACCATCCCTATCTACATAGGATGGACGGCAACGAGAAGTCCCCACCGACAGTCGCGGACAGGGCGCATGAGCGCGTATATACTGCGCCCTGCCCGCGCCCCCCGACACCTCCCGCCCGGAGGCGAGCCCCTATGTCGCGTCTGGTGTGTCCCCTGCTAATCAGGGGAACACCCAGAGCGACATCCCCCCCTGTCAGGTATTCGCCACCGCCAACAAGAACCCACGAATGGGAAGTTATTGACGGTGCCCGGGGTGCACCAGCCCAGCGGGTTGCTCTTCCCCCCGGACGTATCCGAAAGAGACCAGCAACCAACTAGGCCAACGTGGAGGTTACCTGACCCGCACCCCACCCCAACCTAACCTAACCTAACCTAACCTAACCTAACCTAACCTAACCTAACCTAACCTAACCTAACCTAACCTTTTTTTTTTTTTTTTTTTTTTTTTTTTTTTTTTTTTTTTTTTTTTTTTTTTTTTTTTTTTTTTTTTTTTTTTTTGATCACGCTGGGAAAAAATGCATTACGCATACCCGCCCATTGGGGGAATGGGCGGGCTATGTGGGACTCCCCGGGCAAGCCCGGTATACCCACTAAAATAACCCAGCGGCACTCCCGCATCGTCTGTGTGGAGGAGGGCTGGGAAACCGGCACAGCCTTTACGTCCAGCCCTCCGCCGACGACCGCCCGCCTTTATGGCAGGCCCTTCACGCCCCTCCCTTAGTGGAGGGGCCCGGGAACGACCGCGAGTGCTCGGCCGTTCCCGCCCGAGGGTGGTGACTGTGCAATGCAGACGAGAGGCGCCCCCGCGCCTGTCGTCCGCTAGTCACCACCAGGAGGAGGTGGGAGGAGACGGTCGTACAACCGCCTTCTCCCACCCCTTCTCCGCCTGCGGAGCGGCGCAGCGAGAGGGTCATCCTCCCGCGCCCGCTCCGCCGCCTCCTTTTGCGACATGACATCCTCGCAAAAGGAGGCGACCGCCGCCCAGGCCTCCTCACTCCCCAGCATGGAGTTTACCACGCCGGGGAGCGAGAGGTCCTGCCCGACAACTCCTGTCAGGGCACGGCGCAGCTCAGCCCAGGCTGGGCACACCTCGAGGGTGTGCTGCGCCGTGTCCTCCACCGCGCCGCAGTCGTGGCACGCCGGGGTTTCCTCCCTCCGGATCCGGTGCAGGTGCGTTCCGAAACATCCATGTCCGGACAACACCTGCACTAGACGGAACGAGAGGAAACCGTGTCTGCGCTCGAGCCAGCCCTGCAGGACTGGACCGAGCGCATCCAGCGTCCGGCGGCCAAAGGTGGCGGAGGCGAGGTCCTCCGTCCAATGGAGGACGATGGCGTCCCTCGCCTCCCGCCGCACGGCCTGCCGCTCCTCCGCGACGGGGCGCTCGCCTAGCGCCTTTCGCCGAGCCGTCCACTCGTACACTCTGGCGAGCACCCATGCCTCCAACTCCCAGGGAGGGGTGCCCGCCAGAGCGCACGCCGCCGCAAAGCCTACGGACCGGTAGGCCCTCGCCACCCGCTGTGCAATGGCCCTTTGGGGCCTGCGGATGGCGGTCGCGTTCTCCCTCCTGTGGAGGGAGTCCGCCCAGATTGGGGCTCCATACAGGGCCATACTCTTGAGGATGCCGGCATAGAGGCGCCGGCATCGCTCCTTGGGCCCCCCCAGATTCGGGAGGAGCCACGATAGGGCATCGGCGGCCTTCAGCAGGCGCGTCGACAGCCCGCTAAAGTGCGGGCCGAAGCGCCACCTGCTGTCCAGCACTAGGCCCAGATACTTCATCTGGGCCTTCACCTCTATCCTGACGCCCTCCACGACTATGTGGGCGTCAGGTGGGTAGCGCTGCCGAGGCCCGTGGAAGAAAACGGCCTCGGTCTTGTGCAGCGCCACCCTCAATCCCAGCCGGCGGATCCTACCTGCCACTAAGGATCCGCCAGCTGAGGCCAGACAGGCCGCCGCCCTAAAGTCCCTCCCCCGGGCAACGAGCAGAGTGTCATCCGCGTAACAGATGACGCTCGTCCCCCGGAGGAGGGTGCCCCGCAGGAGCCAGTCGAAACCGATGTTCCACAGGGGTGGGCCTAGAACCGACCCCTGTGGAACACCGCACTCCGCGCCGTACCTCCTGATCCTGGCCGTCTTGTCTACCAGGAGGACCTCTCGGTCCTCCAGGTAGCTGGCCAGGATCGCCCTCAGATATTGGGGCACTCCGTGGAATCGGAGTGCCTCCAATATGGTCGAGTGGGGGACGGAGTTGAAGGCGTTTGCAATGTCGAACGACACCGCCAACACTCCGTCCCCCGACTCGACCGCCTCCTGCACCTGGCCCTTCAGCAGGGCCAAGGCGTCGACCGTCGAACGCCCATTTCGAAAGCCGAACTGGGCGTCCGACAGGTCAGGTCCCACCCCCCGCAGGTGGCTGTTGAGCCTGTCGGCGACTATCCCCTCGAACATTTTACCGACCTCATCCAAAAGTACGATGGGCCGGTATGCCGAGGGGGAGTCCACCGGGCGTCCCTCTTTACGGAGGAGGCACAGCTGCCCCTCCCGCCACAGTTTCGGGAACCTCCCAGCCGCAAAGCACGCGCTGAAGAGGTCCCGAAACCTGTCCTGCATCTGAGAGGCAGCTATCGCCGCCACCCGTGCAGGGACGCCGTCCGGCCCAGGGGCCGTTTTCTTCGCGCGGAGGCGAAGAATCCCGTCCCGGATCTCGTCCTCCGTCACCGGTGGGATCTCCGCCTCCGGCGGAGCCGCTTCCTGCGGGGGGTCCATTGCTGGTGGGGTGAAGTCGGTCCTGCGCGGAAACAGGGCCCGAACCACCCCATCCAGCAATGCCGGCTCGAGGGTCTCCGACAGGGGGGGACCGTAGGGCCGCAGCTGGCTCCGCGCCAGCTTGTACGGTCTCCCGTACGGATCCCTGTCGAGACCCTCCAACATCTCGGCCCGAGCCGAGTCTTTGGCGGCGCACATTGCCGTCTTGAGGACCGCCTTTGCCTCTAGGTAAGAGGCGTAGAGGCGGTCCTCCCCGGCCTGAGAGCGGCTCGTGCGCCGCCGGCTCCGAGTGAAGGCCCTCCTGGCCTCCACGCAGGCCGCCCGGAGTCCCGCTATCTCCTCCGTCCACCAGTAGACGGCGCGACGGGGAGGCGGCCGGCGGGACCGAGGCATGCTCGAGTTGCACACCTCGGTCAGGGACCCTCGGAGCTGGACCGCCGCGGCGTCAACGTCCGGGGCCGCCTGCACAGGGGGCGAGAGCCAGTCCTGGAGGAACGCCGCCTCCTGGGCTGCCTCTCGGTCCAGGCGGGTGAGAGCCCACCGCGGGAAGGGAGATTGGCCCGAGCGGGCCGTTCCCCCCCGCGGGCCCTGGGTGGAGATGTCGAACCGCACGTAACGGTGGTCCGACATGGTCTCCACCAACTCCACCCGCCAGTTCACGACGCGGGCGGCTAGCACGGGGGTGGCGAACGATACGTCCACCACTGATCCTCCCCGCTGCCGCACACACGTGTGAACATCCCCCCTGTTCAGGAGGGACACACCGCACGAAGCCGCCCAAAATTCGGCGGCGCGTCCCCGGACGTTGCACGAGGCTGCCGGGTTGCCCCAAGCCGCTGACTTGGCGTTCAGGTCGCCCAACACGGCGACCTGGCGTGGCGCCGCCCTCCCGACGACTGCCGTTAGGACTTCGAGAAAATCCTCGAAGTCCCTTAGAGGGCGGTTTGGGGAGAAATAGACCCCGACCAGGGCTATTTCTCCCCACGCGGCGGCCACGTATCCCGGTCCCCTCTCTAAAAGCGAGAGGGGAGGGGAGTCCGTAGCAGGCCGCGACACCAATGCCACCGAGCCGTCCCGATCGCCCAGCCAACGGCCAGGTATCGAGTACGGCTCGGCGACCACCGCCAGGTCCACCAACCACTCGGCCATGGTCTGCATAAGCAGGTCCTGGGCCGCTCGGCAGTGGTTGGTGTTCGCCTGGAGGATGCGATGTTCGACTCTGGACATTATTTAGTCGGACATCGCACCCCCCACCTCAGCCAGGCCAGCGGCTGCCGTAGTCCCAGACTCTGGGACGGCGGCGGTGGCAGCGGCAGGCCGGATCGTTGCCTGCTTTGCTTTGCCCCTCTTGGGGGGAGGACTACAATTCCTCCCCTTTGTGACGTGGCCTGCCGGGCGGCCACTGGCGGCACACACCGCACAGTGCGGCGTGGCGGCCTTGCAGGAGGCGGCTTTATGGCCCTCCTTGCCGCAGCGGTAGCAAGTGTCCGTCCTGTCGACGCTGGACGGACACAGAGCCCGGGTGTGTCCGATGCCGAAGCACCGATAACAACGCAGAGGCTGGGCCTCAAGTGCCCGGACCACACCCGAGCTGAAGCCCACGGCCAGCCGTCCCTTGGCGAGGACGGCTTTGGCAGCGGCGACTGGGCACTCCAGACGGATGCTGCCCATGCCGCCGCGGCCGGGCCTGATGCCCCGGCCTTGCACCGCTGCGACGCTGCAGCCCCCTACGGCCGCGACCGCCGCCACCACCTCCTCTTTGGTGACCGTATCGTCAAGATCGGTCACCTCCAAGGCCGCCGACTTTACTGGCCTCGCCACCTTGGCCACGTCCGCAATGACCTCTTTTAGTTTGGCCGCAAAGAGGTCCGCGTTTTTGCCACCCTCCGCCCCTGGGAACTCAAAAATCCGAGCCCCAGCCTGCGTCCGGCGACAAGACACCTTGCCGATCCCCAATTGGGCGGGATCGGCATTGGCACGCGCCCGCAACAATACGGACGCGTACGTCTCTCCCAGTTCCGCAGCCTCCGCGGTGAGCGTCACCACGACGGCTGCGGTCTTGGGAGGAACGAGCCTCTTCTTGGCGCCGGCTGGGGGGGAGCTTTTCCCCTTACCCTTCGCCCCGCCCTTGCCAGACGATTGTGACTGGCTGGGAGGGGCGGTGGCGGCGGTGGCGGGGACGGCAGGGACGGGGGTGACAGGGACGGCCGTTGCCGCTTTTGTGGCCTTCCCCTTCCCCTTCCCCTTGCCTTTTCCTTTTGCGACCGTCGTCCAGCCCTGCTGGTTGGTCGGGGTGGTGGATGGCAGAAGAGCGTCCTCTGCGGATGCCTCTCTCTGCTCGGGCGCCTCACCCTGCCTGCTGCCCGCCGCAAGCGGTGGTCGGTGGCTCACCTCCGGCAAGAGCCGGTCCTCAATCCCCGCGAGGCAGGCTCTCACGAAGGCCCTTTCCTCCCTCACGACCCCGCGGATGATATCCTCGAGGCCGTGATGGAGGGCGGGGCCCTCTGCCGCAGGGATTGGCTCAGCCTGGGTTGGCCGGGCCGTGACCTCAGCCAGCTTGTGATGCAGCTGGCTGACCTCGGACTGCAGGCGATCAATTGTCGCCTGCATCTGCCTGGTCTCGTCGGTGGCCTGGCGCTGCACCAGCTCACCGACGATCCCGAGCATGCTCGCGGCCCGACACTTCAGGGACTTTTGAAATGTCCCCTTCAGGTGAGAGGACTTGGAGGCGACCACCGCAATCCCCTCCTCATCCTCCTGAGCCATCCGCTCGAGCTCGGCCAAAGTGTGGTCGGCGTAGACGACGCGAGACGCACCGTATCCGGACTTGGCCCGGGCGACGCGCGTCCGCTGCTCCCTGGCAGCAACCTCCTCCTCCAGGTCCTGCTGGAGTTGCTCCCTCCGAGCCAAGTCCAGCTGACGTTGCGCGTCCGCAAGGCCCACATCATGGGTGTCCGCAGTCCGCTTTTTGGCCTTAGCCCCCTTTTTCGGCGCCTTCGCCGAACCGGAGGCTGAGGCCGAAGAGCCATCGGAGCCTGCCTTCAAGAAAGCCCGCTTCCGAGATCGGGTTTGGACCTCCATCGAACTGCTGGCGTCCGACTCATACGCATTGGACTCATTCTCTGAGCCCGCCGTGTCAAAGAAGCTAGCCGCAGACGGCGCGCGGCTAGCCTCTGACGCTGAAGCGTCGGGGTGGCCCTGAGAAGGGCCTTTGGGTTGGCCCTGAGAAGGGCCTTGGGGTTGGCCCTGATAAGGGCCTTTGGGCTGGCCCTCAGAAGGGCCCTTGGGTTGGCCCTGAGAAGGGCCTTTGGGTTGGCCCTGAGAAGGGCCTTTTTTGCTGAAGTGCCCGAAGGCATCCCGCAATGGTTTCGGCATATTAAAATTCAAAGCAATGATCGCAATTCCGCAAGAGAGATAGGATAGTCACGATCGCACAGCACACTTTAGCCGCACCCAGTCTGCCACTCCGTTACGGTGGTCAGAGCTGGGGCGTTGCCCGGGGGAAACGAACGAGGACGTATGCGCTGTGGGGGATCCCCCAACCTAACCTAACCTAACCTAACCTTTTTTTTTTTTTTTTTTTTGATCACGCTGGGAAAAAATGCATTACGCATACCCACCCATTGGGGGAATGGGGGGCTATGTGGGACTCCCCGGGCCCCCCAGCCCGGTATACCCACTAAAATAACCCAGCGGCACTCCCGCATCGTCTGAATGGAGGAGGACTGGGAATCCGGCACAGCCTTTACGTCCAGTCCTCCGCCGACGACCGCCCGCCTGTTAGGGCAGGCCCTTCACGCCCCTCCCTTAGTGGAGGGGCCCGGGAATGACCGCGAGTGCTCGGCCATTCCCGCCCGCAAGGGTGGTGACTAGTGCAATGCAGGCTAAGGCGGCCCCCACGCCCGTCGCCCGCTAGTCACCACCAGGAGGTGGGAGGAAACGATCGTACGACCGCCCCCTTCCACCCCCTCTCCGCCACCCCCTTTTGCGACTTGGCGTCCTCGCAAAAGGGGGACATCCGCCGCCCAGGACCCCCCACCCCCCAGCATGGAATTCACCACACCGGGAAGCGAGAGGTCCCGCCCGACATCTCCTCAGGGCACGGCGCAGCTACGCCCCCGCTGGGCACACCTAGACGGTGTGCTGCGCCGTACCCTCCACCGCGCTGGACCTTACGGTCCCCACCGTTGCGGCATCTGGCCCGCGAAGGTCAGATGCCGCCCTCCGCGTCTGCGGCGGCGCGTCGAGACCGACGCTCCGCCGCCTCCTCCTTCCATCGACTTGTCCCTGCCGACCATCCCACGCCAAAGGAGGGCCGGCAACGACAAGTCAACACCACCTCGTGGGCCCACTTCCCGCCCCCGGGCGTCGGCCGCCCCCACCCGCAAGAGAGAGAGCCGGGCGCAGAGCCAGGTGCAGAGCGGGCTAAGCCGGATGCAGGTCCGGGCAAAGCAGGGTGCAGAGCTGGTCAGTGCAGGGTGCAGAGCTGGTCAGTGCACTCGGGGAGCTCAAACCGCACGAGCGCCGAGTGCAAAGCCAGGTGCAGAGCGGGCAAAGCCAGGTGCAGAGCGGGCAGAGCCCGGTTGCAGAGCCGGGCAGAGCAGGGTGCAGAGCTGGTCAATGCACCCGGGAGACCCCCCCGCAGGAGTGGGCGGCCCGCCCAGAGGCCCGGAAGTGAGCCCCACCGCAAACCTACCTAACCTACCCAACCTAGCCCCACCCCTATGTCGCGTCTGGAGTGTCCCCTGCTAATCAGGGGAACACCCAGAGCGACATCCCCCCCCCGTCAGGTATTCGCCACCGCCAACAAGAACCCACGAATGGGAAGTTATTGACGGTGCCCGGGGTGCACCAGCCCAGCGGGTTGCTCTTCCCCCCGGACGTATCCGAAAGAGACCAGCAACCAACTAGGCCAACGTGGAGGTTACCTGACCCGCACCCCAACCTAACCTAACCTAACCTTTTTTTTTTTTTTTTTTTTTTTTTTTTTTTTTTTTTTTTTTTGATCACGCTGGGAAAAAATGCATTACGCATACCCACCCATTGGGGGAATGGGGGGGCTATGTGGGACTCCCCGGGCAAGCCCGGTATACCCACTAAAATAACCCAGCGGCACTCCCGCATCGTCTGTGTGGAGGAGGGCTGGGAAACCGGCACAGCCTTTACGTCCAGCCCTCCGCCGACGACCGCCCGCCTTTGTGGCAGGCCCTTCACGCCCCTCCCTTAGTGGAGGGGCCCGGGAACGACCGCGAGTGCTCGGCCGTTCCCGCCCGAGGGTGGTGACTGTGCAATGCAGACGAGAAGCGCCCCCGCGCCTGTCGTCCGCTAGTCACCACCAGGAGGAGGTGGGAGGAGACGGTCGTACAACCGCCTTCTCCCACCCCCTCTCCGCCTGCGGAGCGGCGCAGCGAGAGGGTCATCCTCCCGCGCCCGCTCCGCCGCCTCCTTTTGCGACATGACATCCTCGCAAAAGGAGGCGACCGCCGCCCAGGCCTCCTCACTCCCCAGCATGGAGTTTACCACGCCGGGGAGTGAGAGGTCCTGCCCGACAACTCCTGTCAGGGCACGGCGCAGCTCAGCCCAGGCCGGGCACACCTCGAGGGTGTGCTGCGCCGTGTCCTCCACCGCGCCGCAGTCGTGGCACGCCGGGGTTTCCTCCCTCCGGATCCGGTGCAGGTGCGTTCCGAAACATCCATGTCCGGACAACACCTGCACTAGACGGAACGAGAGGAAACCGTGTCTGCGCTCGAGCCAGCCCCGCAGGACTGGACCGAGCGCATCCAGCGTCCGGCGGCCAAAGGCGGCGGAGGCGAGGTCCTCCGTCCAATGGAGGACGATGGCGTCCCTCGCCTCCCGCCGCACGGCCTGCCGCTCCTCCGCGACGGGGCGCTCGCCTAGCGCCTTTCGCCGAGCCGTCCACTCGTACACTCTGGCGAGCACCCATGCCTCCAACTCCCAGGGAGGGGTGCCCGCCAGAGCGCACGCCGCCGCAAAGCCTACGGACCGATAGGCCCTCGCCACCCGCTGTGCAATGGCCCTTTGGGGCCTGCGGATGGCGGTCGCGTTCTCCCTCCTGTGGAGGGAGTCCACCCAGATTGGGGCTCCGTACAGGGCCATACTCTTGAGGATGCCGGCATAGAGGCGCCGGCATCGCTCCTTGGGCCCCCCCAGATTCGGGAGGAGCCACGATAGGGCATCGGCGGCCTTCAGCAGGCGCGTCGACAGCCCGCTAAAGTGCGGGCCGAAGCGCCACCTGCTGTCCAGCACTAGGCCCAGATACTTCATCTGGGCCTTCACCTCTATCCTGACGCCCTCCACGACTATGTGGGCGTCAGGTGGGTAGCGCTGCCGAGGCCCGTGGAAGAAAACGGCCTCGGTCTTGTGCAGCGCCACCCTCAATCCCAGCCGGCGGATCCTACCTGCCACTAAGGATCCGCCAGCTGAGGCCAGACAGGCCGCCGCCCTAAAGTCCCTCCCCCGGGCAACGAGCAGAGTGTCATCCGCGTAACAGATGACGCTCGTCCCCCGGAGGAGGGTGCCCCGCAGGAGCCAGTCGAAACCGATGTTCCACAGGGGGGGGCCTAGAACCGACCCCTGTGGAACACCGCACTCCGCGCCGTACCTCCTGATCCTGGCCGTCTTGTCTACCAGGAGGACCTCTCGGTCCTCCAGGTAGCTGGCCAGGATCGCCCTCAGATATTGGGGCACTCCGTGGAATCGGAGTGCCTCCAATATGGTCGAATGGGGGACGGAGTTGAAGGCGTTTGCAATGTCGAACGACACCGCCAACACTCCGTCCCCCGACTCGACCGCCTCCTGCACCTGGCCCTTCAGCAGGGCCAGGGCGTCGACCGTCGAACGCCCATTTCGAAAGCCGAACTGGGCGTCCGACAGGTCAGGTCCCACCCCCCGCAGGTGGCTGTTGAGCCGGTCGGCGACTATCCCCTCGAACATTTTACCGACCTCATCCAAAAGTACGATGGGCCGGTATGCCGAGGGGGAGTCCACCGGGCGTCCCTCTTTACGGAGGAGGCACAGCTGCCCCTCCCGCCACAGTTTCGGGAACCTCCCAGCCGCAAAGCACGCGCTGAAGAGGTCCCGAAACCTGTCCTGCATCTGAGAGGCAGCTATTGCCGCCACCCGTGCAGGGACGCCGTCCGGCCCGGGGGCCGTCTTCTTCGCGCGGAGGCGAAGTATCCCGTCGCGGATCTCGTCCTCCGTCACCGGCGGGATCTCCGCCTCCGGCGGAGCCGCTTCCTGCGGGGGGTCCATTGCTGGTGGGGCGAAGTCGGTCCTGCGCGGAAACAGGGCCCGAACCACCCCATCCAGCAATGCCGGCTCGAGGGTCTCCGACAGGGGGGGACCGTAGGGCCGCAGCTGGCTCCGCGCCAGCTTGTACGGTCTCCCGTACGGATCCCTGTCGAGACCCTCCAACATCTCGGCCCGAGCCGAGTCTTTGGCGGCGCACATTGCCGTCTTGAGGACCGCCTTTGCCTCTAGGTAAGAGATGTAGAGGCGGTCCTCCCCGGCCTGAGAGCGGCTCGTGCGCCGCCGGCTCCGCGTGTAGGCCCTCCTGGCCTCCACGCAGGCCGCCCGGAGTCCCGCTATCTCTTCCGTCCACCAGTAGACGGCGCGACGGGGAGGCGGCCGGCGAGACCGAGGCATGCTCGAGTTGCACACCTCGGTCAGGGACCCTCGGAGCTGGACCGCCGCGGCGTCAACGTCCGGGGCTGCCTGCACAGGGGGCGAGAGCCAGTCCTGGAGGAACGCCGCCTCCTGGGCTGCCTCTCGATCCAGGCGGGTGAGAGCCCACCGCGGGAAGGGAGATTGGCCCGAGCGGGCCGTTCCCCCCCGCGGGCCCTGGGTGGAGATGTCGAACCGCACGTAGCGGTGGTCCGACATGGTCTCCACCATCTCCACCCGCCAGTTCACGACGCGGGCGGCTAGCACGGGGGTGGCGAACGATACGTCCACCACTGATCCTCCCCGCTGCCGCACACACGTGTGAACATCCCCCCTGTTCAGGAGGGACACACCGCACGAAGCCGCCCAAAATTCGGCGGCGCGTCCCCGGACGTTGCACGAGGCTGCCGGGTTGCCCCAAGCCGCTGACTTGGCGTTCAGGTCGCCCAACACGGCGACCTGGCGTGGCGCCGCCCTCCCGACGACTGCCGTTAGGACTTCGAGAAAATCCTCGAAGTCCCTTAGAGGGCGGTTTGGGGAGAAATAGCCCCGACCAGGGCTATTTCTCCCCACGCGGCGGCCACGTATCCCGGTCCCCTCTCTAAAAGCGAGAGGGGAGGGGAGTCTGTGGCAGGCCGCGACACCAATGCCACCGAGCCGTCCCGATCGCCCAGCCAACGGCCAGGTATCGAGTACGGCTCGGCGACCACCGCCAGGTCCACCAACCACTCGGCCATGGTCTGCATGAGCAGATCCTGGGCCGCTCGGCAGTGGTTGGTGTTCGCCTGGAGGATGCGATGTTCGGCTCTAGGCATTTAGTCGGACATCGCACCCCCGTCCTCAGCCAGGCCAGCGGCTGCCGTGGTCCCAGTCTCTGGAACGGCGGCGGTGGCAGCGGCAGGCCGGATCAATGCCTGCTTCGCTTTGCCCCTCTTAGGGGGAGGACTGCAATTCCTCCCCTTTGTGACGTGGCCTGCCGGGCGGCCACTGGCGGCACACACCGCACAGTGCGGCGTGGCGGCCTTGCAGGAGGCGGCTTTATGGCCCTCCTTGCCGCAGCGGTAGCATGTGTCCGTCCTGTCGACGCTGGACGGACACAGAGCCCGGGTGTGTCCGATGCCGAAGCACCGATAACAACGCAGAGGCTGGGCCTCAAGTGCCCGGACCACACCCGAGCTGAAGCCCACGGCCAGCCGTCCCTTGGCGAGGACGGCTTTGGCAGCGGCGATTGGGCACTCCAGGCGGATGCTGCCCATGCCGCCGCGGCCGGGCCTGATGCCCCGGCCTTGCACCGCTGCGACGCTACAGCCCCCCATGGCCGCGACCGCCGCCACCACCTCCTCTTTGGTGACCGTGTCATCTAGACCGGTCACCTCCAAGGCCGCCGACTTTACGGGCCTAGCCACCTTGGCCACGTCCGCGATGACCTCTCTCAACTTTGTTGCAAAGAGGTCTGCATTTGCAACGCCCTCCGCACCCGGGAACTCAAAGATGCGAGCCCCGGCTTGCGTCCTGCGGCATGAGACTTTGCCGATCCCTAACGTGGTGGGATCGGCGTTGGTACGCGCCCGCGACATCACGGACGCGTAAGTCTCGCCCCGCTCCGCAGCCTCCGCGGTGAGAGTCACCACGACGGCTGCGGTTTTCGGAGGAACGAGCCTCTTCTTGGATCCGGCCGGAGGGGAGTTTTTCCCCTTACCTTTCGCCCCCCCCTTGCCAGTCGATTGAGACTGGCTGGTAGGGATGGTAGCGGGGACGGCAGGGACGGGGACGGCAGGGACGGCCGCTGCCGCTTTTGTGGCCTTCCCCTTCCCCTTCCCTTTGCCTTTTGCGACAACCTTAGTCCAGCCCTGCTGGTTGGTCGGGGTGGTGGATGGCAGGAGAGCGTCCTCTGCGGATGCCTCACCCTGCTCGCGCGCCTCACTCCGCCTGCTGTCCGCCGCAAGCGGTGGTCGGTGGCTCACCTCCGGCAAGAGCCGGTCCTCAATCCCCGCGAGGCAGGCTCTCACGAAGGCCCTTTCCTCCCTCACGACCCCGCGGATGATATCCTCGAGGCCGTGATGGAGGGCGGGGCCCTCTGCCGCAGGGATTGGCTCAGCCTGGGTTGGCCGGGCCGTGACCTCAGCCAGCTTTCGATGCAGCTGGCTGACTTCGGACTGCAGGCGATCAATTGTCGCCTGCATCTGCCTGGTCTCGTCGGTGGCCTGGCGCTGCACCAGCTCACCGACGATCCCGAGCATGCTCGCGGCCCGACACTTCAGGGACTTTTGAAATGTCCCCTTCAGGTGAGAGGACTTGGAGGCGACCACCGCAATCCCCTCCTCATCCTCCTGAGCCATACGCTCGAGCTCGGCCAACGAGTGGTCGGCGTAGACGACCCGAGACGCACCGTATCCGGACTTGGCCCGGGCGACGCGCGTCCGCTGCTCCCTGGCAGCAACCTCCTCCTCCAGGTCCTGCTGGAGTTGCTCGCGCCGAGCCAAGTCCAGCTGACGTTGGGCGTCCGCAAGGCCCACATCGTGGGTGACCGCCACCGACTTTTTGGCCTTAGCCTTCTTTTTCGGCTCCTTCGCCGAACCGGAGGCTGAGGCCGAAGAGCCATCGGAGCCTGCCTTCAAGAAAGCCCGCTTCCGAGATCGGGTTTGGACCTCCATCGAACTGCTGGCGTCCGACTCATACGCATTGGACTCATTCTCTGAGCCCGCCGTGTCAAAGAAGCTAGCCGCAGACGGCGCGCGGCTAGCCTCTGACGCTGAAGCGTCGGGGTGGCCCTGAGAAGGGCCTTTGGGTTGGCCCTGAGAAGGGCCTTGGGGTTGGCCCTGACAAGGGCCTTTAGGCTGGCCCTCAGAAGGGCCCTTGGGTTGGCCCTGAGAAGGGCCTTTGGGTTGGCCCTGAGAAGGGCCTTTTTTGCTGAAGTGCCCGAAGGCATCCCGCAATGGTTTCGGCATAATAAAATATTCAAGACAACGATCGCAAATTCCGCAAGAGAGATAAGATAGTCACGATCGCACAGCGCACTTTAGCCGCACCCAGTCTGCCACTCCGTTACGGTGGTCAGAGCTGGGGCGTTGCCCGGGGGAAACGAACGAGGACGTATGCGCTGTGGGGGATCCCCCAACCTAACCTAACCTAACCTAACCTAACCTAACCGAGTCTCTCGCGATCCCCCCCCCCCCGCCCGTGCCAGTTCAGTTTTAAGCCACTCCGCGCTCAAAAATCGGGAAAATAGGAAAGTTACACCCGTTTCCAGTGAGTGATACCTTAAAGTGTGCGGGCAAGTGAGTGTTGTGTACGCGCACGAAAAGAAATCTTCGGACTCCACTTTTGGGATTTTTCCTGGGTAAAACAAGAAAAATTCAGTAAGTATTTTTCACATTCCCTCAAACGCTGTCAAATTCTGAGTGGTGACCTATAGATTTTTTGGAGTGCTAGGGCGCGCCCTCGCTGCCCGCACTTTTTGAGGTGTCCTCCGGATTTTTCCGGTGCGACGTGGAGGACCTGCTGGCCAAATAAGAAAAACCACTTTTCTTCAAAGACTTTGCCTGGGGGCGAGAGCCAAATACTGTTTTTGTCCACCTGTGGGCCATCGACGAGTCGTGAAGTTTCCGACATCAAAACTTTTAAATTGTGTTTGACTAACTTTTTATAGAGCAGTGCAGGTGCTTAACCTAAAAGTGTTAATTTCGCAAGTGAATAACTCGAAAAGTAAAGCGAACACACACCCTTTTTATCACGGGATACTGACCCTCAGTGTGGCCCTCAGCCCTATTCTGACTTTCAGATTTTTAAGAGTGAAACTCGCGAGCGAAATTAAACATCAGTGAGACCACGTTTTCGGTACTTAACCTCAAAGAAAAAACGTGGTCCAAGAATCCTGATGTGAAAATTTTCCGAGGAGTGTTACGGACATACCTGCCTGTTCCAAGCTGACTATAGAGCTGACTATAGAACAGCTCCACAAAATCCTCAGCAGGAAACATCGAGGGAACTCCTCAACCCGTGGCCTGACGTCACCCGAGTTTGGACTAGTGTTGTATACCCCCACCATACCCTACCAAATACCTGACCCCCCCTCCACTTGCATATACCCCCCCCCCCCATTTTACCCCCCCCCCCGCCTTCACCCCCTCCAAAAACTTTGGATTTTACCCCCCCCCCCAACCCCCCTCAAATTACCTTACCCCCCTCGGGCTATCTCGGCCAAAAATAGAGGTAGACCACCCAAGTCGGGGTCTGTAGTGACCGGCTTGAGGAGCCCTATTTTTTGGCCCCAACAGTTCCCCCCCCCCCCCAAAAATCCCCCCCCCCCCGCCTTCACCCCCTCCAAAAACTTTGGATTTTACCCCCCCCCCAACCCCCCTCAAATTACCTTACCCCCCCTCGGGCTATCTCGGCCAAAAATAGAGGTAGACCACCCAAGTTGGGGTCCATAGTGACCGGCTTGAGGAGCCCTATTTTTTGGCCCCAATAGTTTCCACCCCAAAAAATTCCCCCCCCGCCGCCTTCACCCCCTCCAAAAACTTTGGATTTTACCCCCCCCCCAACCCCCCTCAAATTACCTTACCCCCCTCGGGCTATCTCGGCGAAAAATAGAGGTAGACCACCCAAGTTGGGGTCTATAGTGACCGGCTTGAGGAGCCCTATTTTTTGGCCCCAATAGTTTCCCCCCCCCAAAAAATTCCCCCCCCCCCCCCCCAACCCCGCCTTCACCCCCTCCAAACTTTGGAATTTACCCCCCCCCCCCCCCCCCCCCCACCCCTCAAAAATTACCTCCCCCCTCGGGTTATCTAGGCCAAAAATAGTAGCAGACCACCCGAGCTTGGGTCCATTGTGACCGGCTTGAGGAGCCCTATCTTTTGGCCCCAACAGAAAACCCCCCCCCAACCCTTTAGTTACTGCCACACCCCCCTCGTCCTATCTCGGCCCAGGTCAGGGCTGGAACAACCGAGTTTGGGCTCATCTTAACCAGCTCGAGGAGCCCGATCGACTCGCCCCAACACAAATCCTCTCATCAGCACCATCT
Source organism: Orthosia cruda (assembly GCA_964057195.1). NCBI lineage: Eukaryota > Metazoa > Arthropoda > Insecta > Lepidoptera > Noctuidae > Orthosia > Orthosia cruda. The sequence continues at coordinate 28,635 of OZ059836.1, forward strand.
CGGCCAGGACCACAAAACTTCCCCAACGGGCAGTATTCAGTAAGCAATTTCACCTAAGCTTACTGAAGGGCGACCAGCGAGCAAACAGCTCAAACTATAACGCCCAGACTCATAAGACATCGGTTCCTGAGCACCAAGAGACTTAAAAATACGAAGATTTGTGTTAGCATTAAGGACATATAGCAGCATTATTGTGCTGCTATATACTTAGATTAAGACAATAAGCATTTTTACAGCTTATTTATTGTGTAAATTTTAAATTGTGGACGTACGGTAGTGCATTGTACTACCGTACATTAAAATAATATAGACAGCATTTATACTTTTTAAAATTTTAGACTAGGACATATAGCAGTACTATTGTACTACTATACTATAGGCTTAGGACGTAACTGTAGGTTTTTATTCTGTTGACAAGTACCCTATTTGAAAAGGGGAACCTCAACACTGACACAAAAAGTGGGGTATATTTTACAATACCCCCTTTTTCATTTTACTTTAAATTTTACACACGATTGGGGTGCTTTTTACACCACCCCTCTTAGACACAACACTAATCCCCATCAAACCAACATAAGTCAGGATGAGCGGGATGCCTGGTGTGCGCACGCCTGTTAAGAGCCGGTCTCTTGCAAAGGCCTCGATGAACAAAAGCCCACAACAATTACCTGAACAAGCAGGACCTTCGACACAAAGCGTCAGAAGGAGTGTGGGCGAATGGGAGGCGGGTAAAACCGTCACTAAGAGGACTACTCCTCCGAAAAAACTGGATCAAACACCTCCAGTAATGTCGATCTCCTTCGAGGTCGGCAGCCCGCCTACCCAAAAAACCAAAGTTCACGAGGCCAGGATGTGCTCGAATAAAATAAAGGCTTTGATGACCACCTCGAAGAACACTAAGAACGAGATAAAGGCCGAGGTCAAAGCGCAAGCAGACCGACTCTACCAGCTCGTCAAAGAGCTGGAAAACCAGAAAAAACCCCCGACCGGAAAAATGACGGCGACGACCGGGACACAGGTCCAGGAGACGCAGAAGACCGAGGAAGCCTCCATCCCTCCTCCAGTGGCCAATAGAGAGGTGGACACGGAATCCCTCAGAAAGGCTCTGGAGGAGCACAGTCATAACTTGGCCGTGCACAGCGAGAAGATGGACAGGCTGAAGGAGGCACTACAAACTGGCCAAGAACACATAGAGAAGCTCTCTTATGCCAGTGTAGCGGCAAGTCGGCCTGCCATCCAAACGCCGAATCTTACTGCACTACATTCGATCGTAGTGACGGCCAAGGACGAGGAGGAATCCGGCGAGCAAGTCCTGGACAGGATCCGGAAGGTCGTGAACGCCAAGGAAGGGGGCATACATGTAGAAAGAGTTCGCAAAGCAAAAGATAGGAAGGTTATAATGGGCTGTCGCACGGAAGAAGATAGGCGTAAGCTTCGGGAGAGGCTCAGCAAGGCGCCTGAGCTGGAGGCTCAGGACATAAAAAATAGGAACCCGCAGATCATCATTAGAGAGGTGATGCAGTACCTCACTAACGAGGAGGTACTGAAGGCTCTGCAAAAGCAGAACACCAGCATTTTCCTCAATCTCAAGGACGAGCACAGCAAGATGGAAGTCTTATATAGAAAGCGCGCCAGGAATCCGCTTAGATGTCATGTAGTGTTGAGGGTCGCCACGGAGGTCTGGCGGCGCATGCTCGAGGTCGGATCGTTGCACTTGGACCTTGGGCGGGTTAGGGTCGAAGACCAGTCCCCGCTCGTCCAGTGCTCGCTCTGCCTCGGGTATGGGCATAGCAGACGCACTTGCACGGATACCGTGGCAAAGTGCAGCCACTGTGGCGGACCTCACATGAGGACGGAGTGCGCGGACTGGAGCGCAGGGCTTCCACCGACCTGTTGCAACTGCACACGGGCAAAAATCGACAGTACGCATCACCACGCCTTCAGCTCAGAGTGCACAGTTAGGAAGAGATGGGACGCAATAGCTCGCTCATCCATAGCGTACTGCTAAGGGCACCACGGGGACTCCTATCCAACAAACAGCAAGACCATACCGAGTGGCCCAAGCGAATCTTCAACGTAAGGAACTGGCGACCACCGAACTCTTGTTAGAGGCCAGTGAACGAAAGATCTCGTGGGCACTGATTCAGGAGCCGTACGTGGGGGGAGCGCGAAGTATGAAGAGCTACCGTGGAGCGAGAATCTACCAGTGCGAGGTCGATGGAAGTGGGAGGGTCAAGGCGGCGATAGCCGTCTTTGATCATGACTTGGACGTCATACCCTACCCGAAACTCACCACAAATAACATCGTCGTGGTGGGGATCCGTACCAAAGCCTGGGAAATCGCAGTAGTCTCATATTACTTCGAGCCAGACCAACCCATAGGGCCATACTTGGACCAGTTGACCCGGATCCAAACGGAAGTGGCCACCGGTAGATTGCTGATAGGTGGCGACGCAAATGCGAAAAGTGCCTGGTGGGGCAGCATCAAAGAAGACTCAAGGGGAGAAGACATGTCCGCAACCCTGGACGAACTAGAGCTTCAGGTACTAAACACTGGTGACGCTCCCACCTTTGACACTATCAGAGGTGGTCGAGCGTATAGAAGCCATGTGGACGTCACGGCGTGTTCGCTCGACCTTTTTGACCTGGTGGACGGCTGGCGGGTCGACACGGGAGCAACATCCTCGGACCATAACACGATATTTTTTAATATTAATATAAAAAAGGAAAAAGGTATAAATATAAATAGAACCACGAGACAGTACAACACCAGGAAAGCTAATTGGGAAGATTTTAATATTAAACTGGGGGAGTTAAAAATTGGGGGTAACATAAGTCTAGAAAGTATTAAAGAGGTAAACAATAAAGAAAACTTAGATAAAATGGTAGAAAAATATATAAAGGTGATCACAGAGACGTGTAAAAACACCATCCCAAAAACAAATAGAAATATCAAACTCACCTGTCCGTGGTGGTCCGAGGAGCTCACCGTGAAAAAGAGAGAAGTGATGACGAAGAAGAACCGCATCCGCAATGCCGCGCCGGTCCGGCGAGCGAAGGTCGTTGGCGAGTACCTGAAAGCAAAAGAAGAATATGAGATGCAGACGAAGAATGCCCAAATCGCCAGTTGGAAGGAGTTTTGCCGGAAGCAAGATCGTGAGGGAGTCTGGGAGGGTATCTACAGGATCATCGGTAGGACCGCCAAAAGACAGGAAGAACTGACCCTATGCAGCGATGGTGCATTCCTCAATCCGAGTGAATCGGCCGCCCTACTAGCGGATACGTTCTACCCCGAAGACAGAGTAGACCAGGACAACGCTGACCACAGGCGAGTAAGAGAAGCAGCCAGCCGAGTAAATGATTGGGCACATGATGAGTATCATGATCCCCCATTTACGACGCTGGAGCTGAAGTCCGCCGTGGCGGGTTTTAATCCCAAAAAGGCACCAGGAGGGGACGGACTGACTTCTGACATCTGCAGTCGAGCGATCCACCAGGACCCGGACGCTTTCCTTGCCCTCTACAACAAGTGCCTTGAATTGGCACACTTCCCGACCAGTTGGAAGGAGGCTACGGTTGTAGTCCTCAGGAAGCCGGGCAAGGACAGCTACACCAACCCCAAGGCATATAGACCAATCGGTCTGTTGCCTGTTCTGGGGAAGGTCCTGGAGAGGATGATCGTAGCGCGTCTCAAATTTCAGCTTGTACCGAGGTTTAGTACTCGTCAGTTTGGCTTCATGCCCCAGAGGAGCACCGAGGACGCCCTCTATACTCTAGTGCAGCACGTACAGGACAAGTTGAGGCTGAAGAAGCTAATTGTCCTGGTGTCATTGGATATAGAGGGCGCCTTCGACAGCGCTTGGTGGCCAGCCATAAGAGTCAGACTGGCTGAGGAAAAGTGCCCGGTTAACACTAGAAGGCTAATAGACAGCTATCTCGATGGTAGGAAGGTCAAGGTTCGGTATGCCGGGGAGGAATGCACTCGAGAGACTAGCAAGGGCTGCGTTCAGGGGTCGATCGGAGGACCAATCCTGTGGAACCTCGTCCTCGACCCTCTATTGAAGGACCTAGAGCAGCGCGGACTTTTCGTGCAGGCGTTCGCGGATGACATCGTCTTGGTCGTGGATGGGGACACGGCAACTGAAGTCTCTAGAACCGCCAATGCAGCCCTCGCCCATGTTCAGGATTGGGGCGTCCGAAATAAGCTGAGGTTTGCACCGCACAAAACCTGTGCGATGACCATAACCAACAAGCTTAAGTACGACACTCCAACGCTGAGCATGGCCGGGGTCGACATCGGCATGGTCAGAAAAATGAAGTTGCTGGGTCTAACCATAGACGATAAGCTCACTTTTAATGAGCATGCCGCGAACGTCTGCAAAAGGGCAGCTGACGTTTACAAGCAGCTGTCCCGAGCCGCAAAGGTGAGCTGGGGATTAAACACACAGGTCATACGCACCATTTACACGGCAACGATTGAGCCCATAGTCACATACGCAGCCGCAGCCTGGGCACCCGCTGCAAAAAAGTTGGGTGTGCGGAAGAAGCTAGGCTCTGTTCAACGAGGGTTCGCTCAGAAGCTCTGCAAATCTTACCGCACTGTCTCATTGAACTCGGCACTGGCACTGTCCGGGATACTACCTCTTGACCTGCGCATACAAGAGGCAGCCGCCCTGTATGAAGCGAGGAGAGGGTCATCCCGGTTTGTGCCGGGAGACAGGGAGATCGAGGGTGCGGTGAGCTTTGCGGAAGCTCCTCATCCGGCTGTGCAAATGCCCCTGGAGTTCATGTGCCTGGCAGACCAAGAGTTACTAGACAGTAACAATGTGCAGGCGGTGCGAATATTCACCGACGGCAGCAAGATTGAGGGGAAGGTAGGAGCCGCACTATCCATTTGGGATAGTGAAGGCGAAGTCCGGAACCTCAAGGTTTGCCTTGCCGCGTACTGCACAGTCTACCAGGCGGAACTCCTGGCCATTTGTAGAGCTACAGAAGTGATCCTCGCGCGGCAAGAGGCGAGCTATGGTGTGTATAGCGACTCAATGGCAGCATTGCAGACGCTTGCAAACCATGGCTCTCTCCATCCCCTGGCAGTTCGCGCGCGCGCCAACCTGGCTCACGCCCTGGGCCAGAGCAAAGCTGTTACTTTGTTCTGGATCAAGGCCCACGCGGGCCTGCCGGGGAATGAGCGAGCGGACGAGCTGGCTAAGGAAGCAGCATTGTCGTCACGGAGGAAGCCGGACTATGACCGGTGTCCGATATCATTTATCAAGCGACAGATCCGTTTGGAATCGCTTGATGAATGGAATCGGAGATATGTGTCAGGCGAGACTGCTTCTGTGACGAAAATGTTTCTTCCGGACGCAATAGTGGCTTTCCGTACTGTACAACAGGTGCGGCCCGAAGGCGTCCTCACGCAAGTTTTGACGGGGCACGGTGGGTTCTCCGAATACTTGAATCGCTTCAAGTGTAAGGACAGCCCATCGTGCCTCTGCGACCCGGGCGTGGCAGAGACTGTCCAGCACATACTTGTAGAATGCCCGCTATTTATCAGGGAGCGCTACCAACTTGAATGTGAGCTGGACAGGAAAATAACGAGAGAGAGCCTGCATGGGCTCATGAACAAAAACACAAGGGAAAAGTTTCTGGAGTACTGTATTAGAGTAGGCACTGCGGTTATACGTCGAAATAAAACCTGAAGCGCACCGTGCTTCATTAGTATTTTGCACAATATTTAAATGTAAGCACGGAATGCAGCAAGGACACGTATAGCCGACAGTACTTCATGTTAGTACCTAAGTTTTAATTTGTTGTTTGTGTTTTGTTTTATATGGTGTGATAGACAGCATTATTGTGTTTTCTATCCTTAAGTGTAAGTCCCGTATTTTCGCTGTGATAAACCTTGTGATATACAGCACTCTTTGCACCATTTTATAATAGCACTTTTTGCTCAATATCTTTAATAGCACTATTTGCTCAATTGTTAAAATTAAAACTGTACAACTGTGATAGATGAAATTTTCTGGGATAAACAGAATTGTAATTCTACAGTAGACTTAAGATTTTAAATTACACCAGAAATAAAAATGACCAAAGAGTAGGTAAAAAAACCCACACAGCGTATAAGAAGATGAATGCAAGAAGAAAATTAGTATGAAGAATAAAAGTGCGAGAGGAATGAAAGATTGAACGGAATGACAGTGGTTGCACTCAGTAGGCACCAATTTTGTTGGTGGGGATTAGTGTTAAGAAAAAAAAAAAAAAAAAAAAAAAAAAAAACCTAACCTAACCTAACCTTTTTTTTTTTTTTTTTTTTGATCACCCAGGTAAAATTCCTCACGAATACGCAGTGGGCCGGGGGAACCACTGCGTTATGTGGGGTTTGCACCCACTAAAAACCTGGAGCATTCCTTCATTCGCCTACGGGGCTGCGGGACCCACAAGGCTTGCAACCGCATGCCCCGCTGGCGTCGCTCCGCAACGGAGCCCTTCTTTTCGGGACGGGGCAGAGTCCCAGAGTGTTTAGGACCCTGCCCCGTCACATTCCACCTCCAACTGTTTCTCTCCTCCTAGCACCGAGGCGCCCAGGAATGCCAGGGCGTCTCGGCGTTTGGTGCGCGGGACCTTTGTGTGGACGGAGGATCCCCCGATCCTCCGCCCACGGTCCCAGACCTTAGTGCAGCATTCGGCCTGCAAAGGCTTGACGCCGCCTTCCGCGTCTGCGGCGGCGCATCGGGGCCGAGTCGACGTCGTCTTCCCGGTCCCGCTCCGCCGCCTCCTTCTGCGACATAATTTCGACACTGAATGTCGCGACCGCCTGCCATGATTCATCGCTGTCGACCATCTCTCTGAGCAGGGCCGACAGCGACAAGTCATTCCCGACAGTCGCGGACAGGGCGGCGCGAGGGACCGCCCACGCAGGGCACTCCTCGCGCGTGTGTTGCGCCGTGTCCGCGACTCCCACCGCACAATGATGACACACCTGAATGTTTTATGAAATAAATACTTTTATTATTATTATTATTATTATGTAACGAATAAACTTAAAAAAAACCTCGTACGGCTCCCTTCCTGCCACCCGACACAGGTATCTGCCAAAGCAACCGTGCCCGGTGATCATCTGTGTCAGGTGGAAGGAGAGAGCTCCGTGCCGCCGCTCTAGCCACTCGCGAAGAAAGGGTCGAATGGCGGCCACGAAATCTCGGCTCGCCTCCGACCCCTCCAATCGGGCCGCCCACTTCCGCAGGAGAGTGTCGCGCGCCTCCTCCTTCCAGTGACGAATCTCCCGCGGATGGGGACGGTCGCCACCCGCAATCGCCTCTTTCAGTCGCCAGTACGCCGCGGCGAGTACCTCGGCATCGAGGTCCCACGGCGGCGTACCGGCGAGCACACACGCGCCGACGCACGACACGGTGCGGTACGCCCGGGCCACCCTGAGCGCCATGGCGCGCTGCGGTCTGCGCAGCACTGCCAGGTTTAGGTTCGTCATGGCTCCTGCCCATATTGGCGCCCCGTAGAGCGCCATGGAGCGCACCACACCGGTGTAGAGACGTCGGCAGGCTCCACTTGGCCCCCCAACGTTGGGGAGGATCCGCCCCAAGGCCCCGGCGGTGGCCAACAACTTTGGGGCCAACCGCCGGAAGTGCTCTTCGAACTTCCATCGGCCGTCGAGCACGAGCCCAAGGTACTTCATTGTAGTACCGACGGCGATGGAAGTTCCTCCGACAATAATCGAGGCTCCCGGCGGCGGCCCGTTTCGGGGCCCGTGAAAAAGTAGGGCCTCCGACTTTTCCAGGGCCACCTCGAGCCCCAGGGCGCGGATCCTCCCCACTACCTGTGCCACACCCGCAGTGGCGAGGCGGGCTGCCTCCCTGTAGGTGCTGCCGCGGGCCAGCACGAGGGTATCGTCGGCGTAACACAACACACCGATCCCCCGCAAGGTGGCCCCGCGCAGCACCCAGTCGTAACCGATGTTCCACAGGGGTGGTCCAAGGACAGACCCCTGTGGAACACCGCACGTCATTGCCCGCCTACCTTCGCCGGCCCTCGTCGGGAACACGACGGCTCTGCCGGCAAAGTACACGGCGATGACCCGCTGGAGGTACTGCGGCACCCCATGGTACCGCAGCGCCGCCCTGACCGTGTCCCAGGGCAGCGTGTTGAACGCGTTGCGGATGTCCAATGACACCGCAAGCAACACGCCACCCCGGGAGACCTCCTCCTCGGCGAGGTCCCTCACCCGCGCAACGGCATCCAGGGTCGACCGACCCCGGCGGAAACCGAACTGCGCGTCGTCCAGATCCGGATCCATGCACTCGGCCAGGCGAGCAGCGAGCACTCGCTCGAAAAGCTTGCTCACCTCGCCGAGCAGCACGATCGGACGGTAGGACGACGGCAGTCCGGCCGGGCGGCCGACTTTCGGCAGTAAAACAAGTTTGCCCGTCTTCCAGGGTCGGGGGAATCGACCCTGCGCCAAACAAGCGGTGAAGAGGGACCTCACCCTCTCTCCTATCTCCTCCAGCGCGACCGCCAGGGCCGTCCCCGGAACGCCGTCCGGGCCTGGGGCAGTCCTCTTCATTTTCAGCCTCGAGACGGCCGCCCCGAACTCCGCCTCCGATACCGGCGGTGCGGGGACGTCTTCCCGGGCAGGTCGCGCATTATTGGGTCGGGCCATCGCCGGAGGCACCCACTCGTCTCTCTGCGGGAAGAGGGCGTCCACCACCTCTCCCAGCAGACCCTCGTCCACGCTGGACGTGACTGGGGGGGCCCAGGGCCGCAGCTTTTTGCGGACCGCCTTGTACGGCCTGCCCCACGGGTCGCCGTCAAGGGTCCGCAGCCACTCCTCCCACGCCGCCTCCTTGGCCCGCGCGATTGCCACTTGGAACGACTCGCGCAGAGCCCTGTAAGCGGCGTAGGAGGCGGCCTCCTCCTGGGCGTCCCGGGTCCGCCTACGCCTGCACCGAGTGTATTGGCGGCGAGCCCTACCGCACTCGATTCGCATACGGCGAAGCTCGTCGCTCCACCAATACACCCGATGCCGAGGAGGGAGGGGTCTTGCCCGGGGCATCGCCGCGTCGCAGATGCGGCCCAGCGAGGCCCCTAAGCGCCCCGCCTCCTCGTCCACGTCCTGGCTCATGTCGGACCCGGACACCCAGTCCTCGATAACTGCGGCCTCTCTAGCGACATCTTTGTCGAGCCGCCCCAGCACCCAGCGCGGACCGCCCCCCCCAACAGGGGGTCGGGTCGGGCCCCGCGGGCCGGTGGGGAGCGCGGAGACATCGAATCGGATGTAACGGTGGTCCGACAGTGTCTCCACGCCCACCACCACCCTCCAATCCCGAACACGGCGCGCCAGGGCGGTCGATGCCAGTGTAATGTCGACTATCGACCCGCCCTGTTGCCGCACGCACGTGTCCTCCGACCCCGTGTTGAGGACGGCCAGGTCCATGGCGACCGCCCACTCCTCCAGGCACTCACCCCGCGCATCCGTCACCGGGGATCCCCACGCCGCAGATTTGGCGTTGAAATCCCCGGCGACTAGCACGGGGCTAGGGGCGGACTGCCCAACCAAAGACCCCACCTCGACGAGCATCTGCTCAAAGTCGGCGAGACCCCGGTTGGGAGAACAGTACACCCCTATTACTATGACGTCGCCCACGGCTGCCAGTACGTGCCCCCCACCCCTCGACACACGTTCGATGGGCGGGGCGCCAGCGGCAGCCGGGGCGGCGATGGCCACCAAGCCGTCCCGGTCCCCGACCCAGTCATCCCGGGCGGGGACAAAGTAGGGCTCGGCGACCACCGCTATTTGTATTCCCCACTCTGCCAGGCTCTGGGACAATAGATCCTGGGCCCTGGCAGAGTGGTTAATATTTGCCTGCAATATTGCTAGCCTAGACATTTATGGGGCGGTCTCCATGGGCCCCCCCTCTATAGTTGCCGGGATAGGGGCGGACTCGCCGCTGCCCCCCTCAGCCCTGGTCGCTTTCCTTTTTGTGGTTTTTGGGGCTTTGCCCACGCAGCCCACTCCGCCGAGAGGGTGCCCCGCCGGCTTGCCCGCTGCCGCACAGGTGGCGCAGTTGGGCTCGGCCCGGCACTCTCGCGCCCGGTGGCCCGGCTTTCCGCAGCGAAAGCAGAGGCCGCTGCGGTCCACCTCCGAAACACACCTGCTGGCGACGTGGCCCAGGTTGAGGCACCTGAAGCACCGAAGGGGCCTCGCCTCCAGCAGGGTGACCCTGGCCGTTATCCATCCAACTTTAAGCCTTTTTGCGCCGACCACCGTCTTGGCGGCGGCCACCGGGCAGCCGAGCCATATCGTTGCACGGTCGCCGATCACCCCGGGTCTTATGTCGTCGGCGTGGCACCCTCCCTGTGCTGCAAAAGCCGCCACCACCTCTGCGGCTGTGACGGAATCGTCCAAGCCCGTTACAAGGACGTCCACCCTTTTTGTGGGGCGGGAGACCCTGACCGCGTCTGCACTGAGGACCTCCCTTAGCTTTGTAGCCAGGGAGTCGGCCTTCTCAGCGCCCCCATCCCCGAAGATTTCCAGGATGCGGGCGCCGGTGACCGTGGTCCTACAGCGCATTTCGTCGATGCCCAGACTCGCCATATCGACGCGAGTCCGGGCCTCCCGCAAGACAGTGGCGTAGCTGGCGCCACGCTCCGCCGCGCCCGGCAGCAGTGTGAGGGTAACTGCTGCCGTTTTTGGCTCCCGTAACTTTGACACCGCCGCTGCCTTTTGCGTGCTCTGGGTGCCCGTCTTCTTCCCGGAGCTTTTCGCACCCCGAGCAGCGACCACGCTCCACTGTTCCGTCAGAGGGGGCGGTGGGGGGGCGTCCTGCACCGGGCTAGGGTCCCTTACAGGGGCCGGCGCCGTCTTCTTCCCCTTTCCTTTGCCCTTGCCCTTGCCCTTGCCCATAGTGGATTGGGGCTGAGCTGCGGGCGCAGACAGAGGCGCCGGGGGTGCTGTAACCTTCGCTAAGGCAGGGGCCTTTGCCCCCGCACCTGACTGCCGCGGCTGTGACACTGCCACTGCCGCGGCCTCATATTCCGCCACTTGTCTGTCAGCCGCCAGCGGCGGCCGCAACTTCGGGTCCGGCAGGAGGCGACACTCGAGCCCCTCGAGTCGCGCATTCAGCATATTGCTGAACTGCACGACACTGGCCCGAGACATCGCCTCCACCATCTCACGGATAGCGTCTGAGTCCAACGCCGCTGCCGCCGGCCGGCTGTTGGCCTCCGCCAGCTGCTCCGACAGCCGCCTATTTTCGGCCACCAATTGCGTCATTTCTTCGGATACAGTTCGGGCCCTTATCCCCACCGCGGCCTCCTTAATGATACAGGCCGCATCCTTCAATGTCTTTATACTGGTGCCTTTTAACTTCCTTGACGTCGTGGCCACCTTTTCAACGAGCTTTGCAGCCTCTAGCAGCAAAAGGTTTAGTGCCGCTAGAGACTGCGCCGTGTCCTCTTCCTGTGTTGGTTGGCTGAGGCCGCTGAGGCCGCTGAGGCAGGCGTGCCAGGACTCCCGCAACGTTTTGGCCATGCCCTCTATGTCCATTTCAGCTTCGAGCTGGAGCTCCTCCTCCTTGGCTTTCGTGAGGCGTTCTTTGGCCGCAGCAAGGCCCACATATTCGCCCGTGGTGGGCGGGCGGCCTCTCCCCCTCTTCGATTTGTGTGCCGCTCCTTTGGGTGGTGACGTCGACTGCTCTTCGTCTTCTTCGCCAGCTGGCCTTTTGAGCCAACGGCGGCGAGCCTCTTCGTTTTCACTTAGCTGGCTAGTTTCCTCCTTTTCGCTTCCTGACGCGCATGTCAGCAAGCTGGTGTCCGAGTCTCCGGATGTATCGGAGAGACGCACCACGGGGACTCGAAGATCTTCTTCCAGAGTCTTCACCGTCTCCTTCTTCTTCGCCGCCTTCTTTTTTTCATCTTTTTGTTTGGTTGTTTTTTCAATATCCATTTTTGTTCCCACGAGTATGAGACGAATTAGGGAAGCACTGTCGGGTGACGCTCATTCCGTGCCAGTGCAGCTAGATACTGTAGAGGTCGCCAGGTATCTACAGGTTTTTACGACTTCGCTGTCGGATTTTAAAGAGTTTTCCTTCTCGCGGGCCGGCCAATTAAGGCAAGCCCTCCGGTCCACGGCACATCCCGTACCCCATACCACCAACGATGGGGGTCTTTGGGAGTATGCCGTGGGCTCCGGGATTCAAGGGGAGCTGGTGTAAACTCCCCTTTTGGAGGCTACCTGTTTTCAGGCAACCCCCAACTCCTCTCCACGTCCGCCTAGCCTACCTACCCAACCTAACTAAACTACCTACCCAAACAAACCTACCCAACCTAATTTATCCCCACCCACCCAGTCCCCAATGTCGCATCTGGTGTGTCCTCTGCTAATCAGAGGAACACCCAGAGCGACATCCCCCCCCTGTCAGGTATTCGCCACCGCCAACAAGAACCCACGAATGGGAAGTTATTGACGGTGCCCGGGGCGCACCAGCCCAGCGGGTTGCTCTTCCCCCCGGACGTATCCGAAAGGGACAAGCAACCAACTAGGCCAACGTGGAGGTTACCTGACCCGCACCCCAACCTTTTTTTTTTTTTTTTTTTTTTGTTCTCCCAGGAAAATTCCTAACGAATACGCAGTGGTCCGGGGGAACCACTGCGTATTCGTTTCGTCGCTTTGCAGAGCCACCGAAGTGATCCTCGCGCGGCAAGAGGCGAGCTATGGTTTGTATAGCGACTCAATGTCATCATTGCAGACGCTTGCAAACCATGGTTCTCTCCATCCCCTGGCAGTGCGCGCGCGTGCCAATTTGGCAAAAGCCTTGCACCAGAACAAAGCTGTGTCTTTGTTCTGGATCAAGGCCCACGCGGGCCTGCCGGGGAATGAGCGGGCGGAGGAGTTGGCGAAGGAGGCAGCATTGTCGTCACGGAGGAAGCCGGACTACGACCAATGCCCGATTTCATTCATCAAGCGACAGATCCGTTTGGAAACGCTTGATGAGTGGAATCGGAGATACGTGTCGGGCGAGACGGCCTCGGTGACGAAAATTTTCCTTCCGGACGCGATAGTGGCTTTCCGTATTGTTCAACAGGTACGGCCAACGGGTGTTCTCACGCAGGTTCTAACGGGGCACGGTGGGTTCTCTGAATACTTGAATCGCTTCAAGTGTAAGGAGAGCCCAGCGTGCCTCTGTGACCCCAGTGTGGCGGAAACTGTCCAGCACATACTAGTAGAATGCCCGTTATTTATCAGGGAGCGCTACCAACTCGAGTGTGAGCTGGACAGGAGGCTGACGAGGGAGAGCCTGTGTGGGTTCATGTCGAAGAAAAGCAGGGAAAGATTTTTAATTTACTGCACAAATTTGGCCACTAAAGTCATCTGCAGAAACAAAAGTTTATAAACAATGTACTTTATTCGTACTATAATAGTATTTAAATATAAGTAACATAAGCAGCAGAACAAAAATAACAGCAGTAAATTTAAGTAGTACCTAAGTATTTGTGTATGTATAAGAAATTGTGTATTTGAAATTTTGAAATCTGTAAATATAATCAGCACCATATTGTTTTAATTACCTATCTGTGATAAATAAAGTATGCCCTATAGATTAGATTTTAAAAAGTGGGAGTCCTACCCACAGAATGCATGGTGAAGTATGAAAGAAAGATAAAGTATGAAGAATGAAAGTACGAGAGGCATGCACGCGAGAACTTGAACGAGAGAAGTTGCGCACAGATTAGGCACCACAATGATAGTGGTGGGATTAGTACTAAGTAAAAAAAAAAAAAAAAAAAAAAAAACCTAACCTAACCTTTTTTTTTTTTTTTTTGATCACCCAGGTAAAATTCCTCACGAATACGCAGTGGGCCGGGGGAACCACTGCGTTATGTGGGGTTTGCACCCACTAAAAACCTGGAGTATACCGACTTCTCGCCTACGGGGCTGCGGGACCCACATGGCTTGCAACCGCATGCCCCGCTGCCGTCGCTCCGCAACGGAGCCCTTCTCTTTGGGACGGGGCAGAGTCCCAGAGTGTCTGAGACCCTGCCCCGTCACATTCCACCTCCAATTCTCCTCCTAGCACCGAGGCGCCCCGGTATACCTGGGCGTCTCGGCGTCTGGTGCGCGGGACCTTTGTGTGGACGGAGGATCCCCCGATCCTCCGCCCACGGTCCCTGGCCTTACGGCGGCATCTGGCCCGCGAAGGCCCGACGCCGCCTTCCACGTCTGCGGCGGCGCATCGGGGCCGAGTCGACGTCGTCTTCCCGGTCCCGCTCCGCCGCCTCCTTCTGCGACATCACCTCGTCGCTGAATGTCGCGACCGCCTGCCAAGACCTGTCGCTGTCGACTATCTCTCTGAGAAGGGCCGAGAGCGACAGGTCATTTCCGACTGTCGCGGACAGGGCGGCGCGAGGGACCTCCCAAGCTGGGCACTCCTCACGCGTATGCTGCGCCGTGTCCGCGACTCCCGCCACACAGTGGTGGCACACGTCCGAGGGCTCCCTTCCTGCCACCCGGTGCAGGTACCTTCCAAAGCAACCGTGCCCGGTGATCATTTGCGTCAGGTGGAAGGAGAGAGCCCCGTGCCGCCGCTCGAGCCACTCGCGGAGAATGGGCCGAACGGCGGCCGCCACATCTCGACTCACAACCGAATCCTCAAGGCGCAACGCCCACCTCCGCAGGAGAGTGTCACGCGCCTCCTCCCTCCAGCGACGAATCTCCCGCGGATGGGGACGATCACCACTCGCAATCGCCTCCTTCGTTCGCCAGTACGCCGCAGCGAGTACCTCGGCGTCGAGGTCCCACGGCGGCGTACCGGCGAGCACACACGCGCCGACGCACGACACGGTGCGGTACGCCCGGGCCACCCTGAGCGCCATGGCACGCTGCGGTCTGCGCAGCACTGCCAGGTTCAGATTTGTCATGGCACCTGCCCATATTGGCGCCCCGTAGAGCGCCATGGAGCGCACCACACCGGTGTAGAGACGTCGGCAGGCTCCACTTGGCCCCCCAACGTTGGGGAGGATCCGCCCCAAGGCCCCGGCGGTGGCCAACAACTTTGGGGCCAACCGCCGGAAGTGCTCTTCGAACTTCCATCGGCCGTCGAGCACGAGCCCAAGGTACTTCATTGTATTACCGACGGCGATGGAAGTTCCTCCGACAATAATCGAGGCTCCCGGCGGCGGCCCGTTTCGGGGCCCGTGAAAAAGTAGGGCCTCCGACTTTTCCAGGGCCACCTCGAGCCCCAGGGCGCGGATCCTCCCCACTACCTGTGCCACACCCGCAGTGGCGAGGCGGGCTGCCTCCCTGTAGGTGCTGCCGCGGGCCAGCACGAGGGTATCGTCGGCGTAACACAACACACCGATCCCCCGCAAGGTGGCCCCGCGCAGCACCCAGTCGTAACCGATGTTCCACAGGGGTGGTCCAAGGACAGACCCCTGTGAAACACCGCACGTCATTACCCGCCTACCTTCGCCGGCCCTCGTCGGGAACACGACGGCTCTGCCGGCAAAGTACTCGGCGATGACCCGCTGGAGGTACTGCGGCACCCCATGGTACCGCAGCGCCGCCCTGACCGTGTCCCAGGGCAGCGTGTTGAATGCGTTGCGGATGTCCAATGACACCGCAAGCAACACGCCCCCCCGGGAGACCTCCTCCTCGGCGAGATCCCTCACCCGCGCAACGGCATCCAGGGTCGACCGACCCCGGCGGAAACCGAACTGCGCGTCGTCCAGATCCGGATCCATGCACTCGGCCAGGCGAGCAGCGAGCACACGCTCAAAGAGCTTGCTCACCTCGCCGAGCAGCACGATCGGACGGTAGGACGACGGCAGTCCGGCCGGGCGGCCGACTTTCGGCAGTAAAACAAGTTTGCCCGTCTTCCAGGGTCGGGGGAATCGACCCTGCGCCAAACAAGCGGTGAAGAGGGACCTCACCCTCTCTCCTATCTCCTCCAGCGCGACCGCCAGGGCCGCCCCCGGAATGCCGTCCGGGCCTGGGGCAGTCCTCTTCATTTTCAACCTCGAGACGGCCGCCCCGAACTCCGCCTCCGATACCGGCGGTGCGGGGACGTCTTCCCGGGCAGGTCGCGCATCATTGGGTCGGGCCATCGCCGGAGGCACCCACTCGTCTCTCTGCGGGAAGAGGGCGTCCACCACCTCTCCCAGCAGACCCTCGTCCACGCTGGACGTGACTGGGGGGGCCCAGGGCCGCAGCTTTTTGCGGACCGCCTTGTACGGCCTGCCCCACGGGTCTCCGTCAAGGGTCCGCAGCCACTCCTCCCACGCCGCCTCCTTGGCCCGCGCGATTGCCACTTGGAACGACTCGCGCAGAGCCCTGTAAGCGGCGTAGGAGGCGGCCTCTTCCTGGGCGTCCCGGGTCCGCCTACGCCTGCATCGAGTGTATTGGCGGCGAGCCCTACCGCACTCGATTCGCATACGGCGAAGCTCGTCGCTCCACCAATACACCCGATGCCGAGGAGGGAGGGGTCTCGCCCTGGGCATCGCCGCGTCGCAGATGCGGCCCAGCGAGGCCCCTAGGCGCCCCGCCTCCTCGTCCACGTCTTGGCCAATGTCGGAACCGGACACCCAGTCCTCGATAACTGCGGCCTCTCTAGCGACCTCTTTGTCGAGCCGCCCCAGCACCCAGCGCGGACCGCCCCCCCCAACAGGGGGCCGGGCCAGGCCCCGCGGTCCGGTGGGGAGCGCGGAGACATCGAATCGGATGTAACGATGGTCCGACAGTGTCTCCACGCCCACCACCACCCTCCAGTCCCGGACACGGCGTGCCAGGGCGGTCGATGCCAGTGTTATGTCGACTATCGACCCGCCCTGTTGCCGCACGCACGTGTCCTCCGACCCCGTGTTGAGGACGGCCAGGCCCATGGCGACCGCCCACTCCTCCAGGCACTCACCCCGCGCATCCGTCACCGGGGATCCCCACGCCGCAGATTTGGCGTTGAAATCCCCGGCGACTAGCACGGGGCTAGGGGCGGACTGCCCAACCAAAGACCCCACCTCGACGAGCATCTGCTCAAAGTCGGCGAGGCCCCGGTTGGGAGAACAGTACACCCCTATTACTATGACGTCGCCCACGGCTGCCAGTACGTGCCCCCCACCCCTCGACACACGTTCGATGGGCGGGGCGCCAGCGGCAGCCGGGGCGGCGATGGCCACCAAGCCGTCCCGGTCCCCGACCCAGTCGTCCCGGGCGGGGACAAAGTAGGGCTCGGCGACCACCGCTATTTGTATTCCCCACTCTGCCAGGCTCTGGGACAATAGATCCTGGGCCCTGGCAGAGTGGTTAATATTTGCCTGCATGATAGCTAAACTAGGCATTTATGGGGCGGTCTCCATGGGCCCCTCCTCTATAGTTGCCGGGATAGGGGCGGACTCGCCGCTGCCCCCCTCAGCCCTGGTCGCTTTTCTTTTTGTGGTTTTTGGGGCTTTGCCCACGCAGCCCACGCCGCCGAGAGGGTGCCCCGCCGGCTTGCCCGCTGCCGCACAGGTGGCGCAGTTGGGCTCGGCCCGGCACTCTCGCGCCCGGTGGCCCGTCTTTCCGCAGCGAAAGCAGAGGCCGCTGCGGTCCACCTCCGAAACACACCTGCTGGTGACGTGGCCCAGGTTGAGGCACCTGAAGCACCGAAGGGGCCTCGCCTCCAGCAGGGTGACCCTGGCCGTTATCCATCCAACTTTAAGCCTTTTTGCGCCGACCACCGTCTTGGCGGCGGCCACCGGGCAGCCGAGCCACATCGTTGCACGGTCGCCGATCACCCCGGGTCTTATGTCGTCGGCGTGGCACCCTCCCTGTGCTGCAAAAGCCGCCACCACCTCTGCGGCTGTGACGGAATCGTCCAAGCCCGCTACAAGGACGTCCACCCTTTTTGTGGGGCGGGAGACCCTGACCGCGTCTGCACTGAGGACCTCCCTTAGCTTTGTAGCCAGGGAGTCGGCCTTCTCAGCGCCCCCATCCCCGAAGATTTCCAGGATGCGGGCGCCGGTGACCGTGGTCCTACAGCGCATTTCGTCGATGCCCAGACTCGCCATATCGACGCGAGTCCGGGCCTCCCGCAAGACAGTGGCGTAGCTTTCGCCGCGCTCCGCCGCACCCGGCTGCAGCGTGAGTGTCACTGCAGCCGTTTTTGGCTCGCGAAGCTTCGCCACTGCCGCCGCCTTTTTGTTTTGGGTCTTCTGGCTGCTCTGGGTGCCTGTCTGCCTTCCAGAGCTCTTGGCACCCCGAGCAGCGACCACGCTCCACAGTTCCGTCTACTTCGCTGCCAACAGTCGTAGAGAGTGGACGTGCGGAAGGTTGCTCCGCGTTCTTTTTTACTATTGGCTGTGAAGTAAAATCGGTCGCTCTCGTTTCTTCCTTGGCAAGTTGCCATAAGACGCCGCGGCCATCTTGAGATTAGAGTGAGTGCGCGCGAGGTGCAGGCGGAGCCGTCGGTGACGCCCACCCGCTTGACATTTGGCGTTGACAGCCGAGTCGTCTGACTTGCTGTCAGTGTCAGGTGGTGCGAGTGGCGTTGACGTTCCGTTGCGCCTAAGTGCTTGTGCGAAAGAGACGCTTAACTTTTAGACTTTTGTGACTTTGCTTTTGACAATATAACGTGTGGTTGTTGTGACAGTGACACTTGAATAGTTTTTCTTACGTTTTTGGTTGTGACAGTGACACTAAAACAGTTTGTTGTGGCAGTGACGGTAAACGTTTGACACTGACAGCTAAGTCTTTTGACTTGTGTTGCTGTCAGTGTCAAGTGACGCCTGTGACGCAAGGTGAGTGACATTTGACGTTTCGTTTGGGAATTGCGAAAGGGACGCTTAGACGATAAATAACGTTTAGTTATTATCATATATTTGTGTTTTGTTTTTTTTTTTTATATTTTTTTTTTGGTTTATTTTAATTTGCGACAGAGACGCTTGTGACAGTGACACTTAGACGTGTGGTTGGTGGTCTGGACCGTTTGTGTCTTGTATTTATTTATTAAAATATTAATACACGAACAACCGCGTTAGACATAGACTTTTAAAGTGACGTTACGTGATGGACGAGGATGATGGCGAGCGCCACCAGCAGGAGCTGGTGGAGGCATCAATTTGGGAGAAGCAGCAAGAGCTGCAGGCTCTAGAAGAACTCAGACTGGAGAGCATGGCGCGCCGGGCGCCGCCGCGCACACCCCCGACTCTGTTCTCCACGCCGACGTCGGCAATGTTCGTTGTGTCGCCGCCCTCTCGAAAGGGCAGTGCGGAAAAGGGCCAGAGTCAGCCGCAAGCAGGTGAGAAGAGACTGCTCTCGTCTCCGGAGGAAGTGCAGGAGGCAGTGCGGCGCAGGATCACAAGGAGAAGGGAGGTGACTGCTGCTGCGCCCGTTGCAATTGTGGACGAGGAACCAGCAGTAATGTCGTTGGATGAAAATGGCACTGATGGTGTGGACCCCCTGGCGACAGCCCCGGTTACGCAGCTTGCTGGCCTGGCTACCTGCAGCACCAAGGGGATCATGGAGGCGGTGTGCAGCAAGACGAGTAAGCTGAATAAGGAAGAGATCGCGGTGATCGGTGCGCACACGGAACGACTTAGTGCTGTGGTCACGCATCTCACGCTGCGCCTGATGGCGGCCGAGACACGTGCTGTCCGTGCCGAGCTTGGACGGCAGCGGAAAGGCGAAGAGGCTCGGAGTGAAGGGCCACCCCCAAAGCGGAGCTTCGCGCACGCCCTGCGTTTGGGTAGGGACCAAGAACCGGTCCCGATTCCGCGATCACTGGGTCCCTCAGTGGTCATCTACCCGGCTGAGGACCAGAAGGGTGAAATGAAGACGGCTGACGACACGCGGCGTGTTCTACTGGGGGCAGTCCGGCCCGGGCAGTTGGGGTTGCAAATCGCCGGTGTAAGGAAGGTGGGGAACGCGGGGGTCGTCGTACAGACTACGTCCGCGGCCGCGGCAGACGCCCTGAGAAAGGCGGTCCCCACCACGCTCCGCACAGTGGCACCGACTGAGCGACAGCCGCTGCTGGCGCTCACGGGCATAGGTAAGGATGCGACGCTGGAGGAGGTTCTGGCCGAAATCAAGGACCAGAACCTACAGGACGAGGAGAACTGGACGAGCGAAAGACTGGGGAAAGAGCTCCGTCTCCTCTACAAAAGGAACCGACACGGTGGCCGGACCCGGTGGGTGTGCCAGGTCACCCAGGAGCTGCGGCGAAGGCTCGTGGAGAGGGGACGCCTCTACATAGGTTGGGACGTAGTAGAGGTGACGGATCACGTCTCTGTCACCTGCTGCAACAGGTGCCAGCTCTACGGGCACCCTGAAAAATATTGCCGTGCCAAATCGATGACCTGCGGCAACTGCGGTGAGGATGGGCACAAGAGTGCCGAGTGTCAGGCTGCGTCCCCGACATGCGCGACCTGCAAGAAGTTTGGAAGGAAGGGTGCGCAAACGCACCGCACGGCATCGCGTGACTGCCCCGCAAGGGCAAACGCGGAACAGCGGTCAGTGAGCTCCACCAACTATCATGGATAGTCTTCGGGTGGGGCAACTGAACCTGCAAGGCTCAGCGGTGGCGACGGCGGAGCTTCCGGCTATAGCGGCGGAGAGGAAGCTGGATGTGGTCCTGGTGCAGGAGCCATATGTTGCGGTGCGACCATCGGTGGCAGCCCTGGGGCAGCTGGTGTTGCCAGAGGGCGCTTGCCCGAAGGTGGGCGTCTACTTGCCGCGCCTCGACGTCGTGTGCACCGTGCTGCGGAATTTGACAAACTCGCACTGCATTGTATGTCACGTGGCCTGGGGGAGTACATCAGTGACGGTCGTCAGCGCATACTTCCAGTACTCTGAGGACATATCACCTCATCTGGAGCATCTCACCAGAGTGCTGGAGGGCGCGGGCGGGCGTCGCATACTTGTGGGAGCGGATGTCAACGCCCACTCACCCCTGTGGCATTCGGAGCCACGCCATTATACTGGACGCGGCCGTGAAGTGGCCCGCCGGAAAGAAGAAATGGAGGACTTTCTGTTGGCGCACGGTCTGGTCGTCCACAACGTGGAAGGCCAGCCGCCAACATTTTCAACGGCGAACGGAGAGTCCTCCATCGACGTCACCTTTTCGACGCGCGGAGTTGGTGTTGATGAGTGGCGAGTCCACGTCGATGCGAGCTGCAGCGACCACCGGCTCATCACATTCAGGCTGGGCTATCATCGAGAGCGGGCTCAGGCCCCGCCTGCTGCTGTGGAGCCGTCGGTTGTACCGATGAGGTTCCGGGAGCGCGGTGTGGACTGGGATCGATTCCAGGTAAGGATCCAAGAGCGAGTGGGCGGGATAGACTGGGCGAAGCCTGCTTCTGAGGTATGCAAGGAGTTCACGCGGGTAATCGCGTGGACGGCAAGTGAGTGTCTGGGCACATGTGGGGATAGAAAGAAAGATAAAGGATATGAGTGGTGGTCTCCCTCGTTGGAGGCCTTGCGTAGGAGACATAATAAGGCGAGGAAAGCATGGCAGGATGTAAGGAAGCGGGGTGGTGAAGTGGAACTGAATGCGAGATATGAATTTCATGAGTGCCGCAGTAGGTATAGGGTTTCGATGGAGAAGGCGCAGCTCGACTTCTTCCGCAGGCAGGCTGAGTCGGGGAACCAGGACCCGTGGGGAATGGCGTACAGAGTGGCCAGCGGTAGATTCAGACCGCCACCCAACGTGGTGAATGGTACGAGGCTTGCGGAGGGATACGCCGCGGATGCAGGCACCGCCATGCGTGGGCTCGTGGGGGCACTTTGTCCCGATGACGACCCGTCGCGGGATACCGCATATCATCGGCAGGTGCGACTGGCGGCTGCTTGCATCCCGTCGGGTCGGGATGCGCCTCCTCCTTCGCGGCAGGACCTCGAGAAAATAGTCAAGGATCTCCCTAACACGGCCCCGGGTATCGATGGGATTACGGAGGGCATTGTCAGGCGTGTGTGGCTGGCGGCGGGTGCCGAGCTGACACACATGTTTGGCATGTGCGTCTCTGAGGGCGTTTTCCCCGATACGTGGAAGGACGGTCGTTTGATCGTGCTGCCGAAAGGCAACGACAAACCCCTAACCGATCCCAAAGCGTACCGGCCCATCACGCTACTCCCTGTCTTGGGCAAAATCTTAGAGCGAGTACTACTCCTTTCTGCACCGCAAATTACGCGCGAAGTGTCCTCATGCCAGCACGGGTTCTCTCGGGGTAAGTCAACGCTGACGGCACTGAACGAGATAGTCGACACCGTCAAAGACAGCCGCTCCAAGTATGTCCAGGCCATCTTCCTGGACATATCTGGGGCCTTCGACAATGCGTGGTGGCCCATGATCCTGCTCAAGGCGAAGAGGGGGGGGTGCCCGCCAAACATCTATCGGATGCTGGCGGCGTACTTCTGCAACCGCCGAGTCGGCCTCTTCGCCGGGAGCAGGGTTGTGTGGAAGGCCTCGACCATGGGGTGCCCGCAGGGTTCTGTATTGGGACCACCACTATGGAACCTTCTCTTGGACGACTTGCTCCGCTTGCCATACCCGGACGGCGTAAAAGTGGTTGCGTATGCCGATGATGTAACGGTCCTCATCGAGTCGGACTCTCGATCCGGCATAGAGGCTTCGGCCTCGTGCGCCATGGCACTTATTAGCGAGTGGGGGGGCCGTAACAGGCTTGGTTTCTCCCCCTCAAAGTCGTATTCTATGACTCTGAGGGGTGGACTGTCCAAGCGCCCTCCCACGGTGCGGCTCGATGGGACATCAGTCAAGAGCGTACGTTCCACAAAGGTACTGGGTGTGGTGATCGATGCAAATATGTCGTTCGGAGAACACGCTCAGTCCATCGGCGAGCGTGCTGCAGCGGGGCTGGGCAAGATGTCGCGCGTTTCTACCTCATCCTGGGGCGTTCGGTACAGGGCCCTTAAGGTCCTGTACAAGGGCATATATGTGCCAATTGTGACTTACGCGGCGGGATGCTGGTGGGGGCGCGTGAACACGTACATGGTCAGGTCGGTGTTGCAGAGGACACAGAGGCCCGCACTCGTCCTTCTGACGAAGGCGTATCGGTCCGTCAGCACAGCAGCACTACCTGTCTTGGCAGGGGTGTTGCCGGCCGACCTCGAGGTGGCTCGTGCGGGCATGATCGACGATATCCGCCACCTACCTCGGGACGCGTTCAGGACAGGGAGAAGGGTCATCGCGGACGAGGCTGTAGCCAAGTGGCAGCAGAGATGGGAAACGGAGAACAGGGGTAGGGAGCTCTATCGGTACTTCCCGGACGTGGCGGCAAGACTCAAGGCGACTTGGGTCGAGCCGGACTATCAAGTCTCGCAGATCCTGACCGGGCATGGATGCTTCCGGAAGAGACTGTATGACATGAAGTTGTGCGAGGTTAGCGTGTGCTACTGCGGAGAGGAAGACGAATGTCTGGACCACATACTGTGGCGATGCCCCATGTATGAAGATCAGCGACGAGAGATGATGGATGGGATCACTCGCACGGAGGAAGGACCAGTCTACTACGGGGATCTCGTAGCCTCGGAGGCCAACTTCCGGCGGCTCAGGGACTTCGCCCATGGCTGGCATACCTTGAGGTGTAGCCTGGAGGACGAGAGCAGAGAAGATTAGGTTAAGTTAAAAAAAAAAAAAAAAAAAAAAAGAAAAGCAATAAAAAAAAAAAAAGGAGAAGGGAAAGAGAAAAAAAGAATAAAAACGGAAAAAGGGAAAAAAAGGCAAATAATTGGTAAAAGAAACAAAAAAAAAAGGAAAAGGAAAAAGAATTGATGGCAAAAAAAAAAAAAAAATATATAAAAGGATAAAAACAAAAAAAAAGAAAAAAAAAAAAAAAATGCAAAGCGTAGTTTATTATTGTGCCCTGGCGTTTTTATTTGTTAATATTTTCTTTATTGTGCATTATTATGTTTATGTATATATTCTTTTTCCCACGGCGTCACACCCTCACTCGCTGAGGGCTAGGTACACGACGGCAGCGAAGGCGTACCGTGTCGTCCGTACCCATGAGCGGGGTACGCGCTAGTGGCCGCCCCAGAATAGGGAGAAAGGCACAAAGGGGACAGGACGAGATTTGTAAAGGAGTCAAGAAGCGACTGCGGTGATAGCGCGCCTATTTGGCGGGCTATGTCCGCAGCCGTCTCCTTGAGATTCGGCCCATATGACAAGATGTCGGTGGGGCCATGGGTGGTTGGTGGGATTGTTCCGTCAGAGGGGGCGGTGGGGGGGCGTCCTGCACCGGGCTAGGGTCCCTTACAGGGGCCGGCGCCGTCTTCTTCCCCTTTCCTTTGCCCTTGCCCTTGCCCTTGCCCATAGTGGATTGGGGCTGAGCTGCGGGCGCAGACAGAGGCGCCGGGGGTGCTGTAACCTTCGCTAAGGCAGGGGCCTTTGCCCCCGCACCTGACTGCCGCCGCTGTGACACTGCCACTGCCACTGCCGCGGCCTCATCTTCCGCCACTTGTCTGTCAGCCGCCAGCGGCGGCCGCAACTTCGGGTCCGGCAGGAGGCGACACTCGAGCCCCTCGAGTCGCGCATTCAGCATATTGCTGAACTGCACGACACTGGCCCGAGACATCGCCTCCACCATCTCACGGATCGCGTCTGAGTCCACCGCCGCTGCCGCCGGCCGGCTGTTGGCCTCCGCCAGCTGCTCCGACAGCCGCATATTTTCGGCCACCAGTTGCGTCATTTCTTCGGATACAGTTCGGGCCCTTATCCCCACTGCGGCCTCCTTAGTGATAGAGGCCGCATCCTTCAATGTCTTTACACTGGTGCCTTTTAACTTCCTTGACGTGGTGGCCACCTTTTCAACGAGTTTTGCAGCCTCTAGCAGCAAAAGATTTAGTGCCGCTAGAGACTGCGCCGTGTCCTCCTCCTGTGTTGGCTGGCTGAGGCCGCTGAGGCAGGCGTGCCGGGACTCCCGCAACGTTTTGGCCATGCCCTCTATGCCCATTTCAGCTTCGAGCTGGAGCTCCTCCTCCTTGGCTTTCGCGAGGCGTTCTTTGGCCGCAGCAAGGCCCACATATTCGCCCGTGGTGGGCGGGCGGCCTCTCCCCCTCTTCGATTTGTGTGCCGCTCCTTTGGGTGGTGACGTCGACTGCTCTTCGTCTTCTTCGCCAGCTGGCCTTTTGAGCCAACGGCGGCGAGCCTCTTCGGTTTCACTTAGCTGGCTAGCTTCCTCCTTTTCGCTTCCTGACGCGCATGTCAGCAAGCTGGTGTCCGAGTCTCCGGATGTGTCGGAGAGACGCACCACGGCGACTTGAAGATCTTCTTCCAAAGTCGCCGTCTCCTTCTTTTTTTCCACCTTCTTTTTTTCCTCTTTTGTTTGGTTTTTTAGTTTTGTTGCCATTTTTGTTCCCACGAGTATGAGACGAATTAGGGAAGCACTGTCGGGTGACGCTCATTCCGTGCCAGTGCAGCTAGATACTGTAGAGGTCGCCAGGTATCTACAGGTTTTTACGACTTCGCTGTCGGATTTTAAAGAGTTTTCCTTCTCGCGGGCCGGCCAATTAAGGCAAGCCCTCCGGTCCACGGCACATCCCGTACCCCATACCACCAACGATGGGGGTCTTTGGGAGTATGCCGTGGGCTCCGGGATTCAAGGGGAGCTGGTGTGGACTCCCCTTTTGGAGGCTACCTGTTTTCAGGCAACCCCCAACTCCTCACCACGTCCGCCTAGCCTACCTACCCAACCTAACTAAACTACCTACCCAAACAAACCTACCCAACCTAATTTATCCCCACCCACCCAGTCCCCAATGTCGCATCTGGTGTGTCCTCTGCTAATCAGAGGAACACCCAGAGCGACATCCCCCCCCTGTCAGGTATTCGCCACCGCCAACAAGAACCCACGAATGGGAAGTTATTGACGGTGCCCGGGGCGCACCAGCCCAGCGGGTTGCTCTTCCCCCCGGACGTATCCGAAAGGGACCAGCAACCAACTAGGCCAACGTGGAGGTTACCTGACCCGCACCCCACCCCAACCTAACCTAACCTAACCTAACCTTTTTTTTTTTTTGATCACCCAGGTAAAATTCCTCACGAATACGCAGTGGGCCGGGGGAACCACTGCGTTATGTGGGGTTTGCACCCACTAAAAACCTGGAGTATACCGACTTCTCGCCTACGGGGCTGCGGGACCCACATGGCTTGCAACCGCATGCCCCGCTGGCGTCGCTCCGCAACGGAGCCCTTCTCTTTGGGACGGGGCAGAGTCCCAGAGTGTCTGAGACCCTGCCCCGTCACATTCCACCTCCAATTCTCCTCCTAGCACCGAGGCGCCCCGGTATACCTGGGCGTCTCGGCGTCTGGTGCGCGGGACCTTTGTGTGGACGGGGGATCCCCCGATCCTCCGCCCACGGTCCCTGGCCTTACGGCGGCATCTGGCCCGCGAAGGCCCGACGCCGCCTTCCACGTCTGCGGCGGCGCATCGGGGCCGAGTCGACGTCGTCTTCCCGGTCCCGCTCCGCCGCCTCCTTCTGCGACATCACCTCGTCGCTGAATGTCGCGACCGCCTGCCAAGACCTGTCGCTGTCGACCATCTCTCTGAGAAGGGCCGAGAGCGACAGGTCATTTCCGACTGTCGCGGACAGGGCGGCGCGAGGGACCTCCCAAGCTGGGCACTCCTCACGCGTATGCTGCGCCGTGTCCGCGACTCCCGCCACACAGTGGTGGCACACGTCCGAGGGCTCCCTTCCTGCCACCCGGTGCAGGTACCTTCCAAAGCAACCGTGCCCGGTGATCATTTGCGTCAGGTGGAAGGAGAGAGCCCCGTGCCGCCGCTCGAGCCACTCGCGGAGAATGGGCCGAACGGCGGCCGCCACATCTCGACTCACAACCGAATCCTCAAGGCGCAACGCCCACCTCCGCAGGAGAGTGTCACGCGCCTCCTCCCTCCAGCGACGAATCTCCCGCGGATGGGGACGATCACCGGCGGAGCCCCTTCCTGCGGGGGGTCCATTGCTGGTGGGGTGAAGTCGGTCCTGCGCGGAAACAGGGCCCGAACCACCCCATCCAGCAATGCCGGCTCGAGGGTCTCCGACAGGGGGGGACCGTAGGGCCGCAGCTGGCTCCGCGCCAGCTTGTACGGTCTCCCGTACGGATCCCTGTCGAGACCCTCCAACATCTCGGCCCGAGCCGAGTCTTTGGCGGCGCACATTGCCGTCTTGAGGACCGCCTTTGCCTCTAGGTAAGAGGCGTAGAGGCGGTCCTCCCCGGCCTGAGAGCGGCTCGTGCGCCGCCGGCTCCGCGTGTAGGCCCTCCTAGCCTCCACGCAGGCCGCCCGGAGTCCCGCTATCTCCTCCGTCCACCAGTAGACGGCGCGACGGGGAGGCGGCCGGCGAGACCGAGGCATGCTCGAGTTGCACACCTCGGTCAGGGACCCTCGGAGCTGGACCGCCGCGGCGTCAACGTCCGGGGCTGCCTGCACAGGGGGCGAGAGCCAGTCCTGGAGGAACGCCGCCTCCTGGGCTGCCTCTCGGTCCAGGCGGGTGAGAGCCCACCGCGGGAAGGGAGATTGGCCCGAGCGGGCCGTTCCCCCCCGCGGGCCCTGTGTGTCTGCCACTCCGTTACGGTGGTCAGAACTGGGGCGTTGCCCGGGGGAAACGAACGAGGACGTA
This sequence comes from Orthosia cruda, assembly GCA_964057195.1. Classification (NCBI taxonomy): domain Eukaryota; kingdom Metazoa; phylum Arthropoda; class Insecta; order Lepidoptera; family Noctuidae; genus Orthosia; species Orthosia cruda. The sequence continues at coordinate 56,248 of OZ059836.1, forward strand.
TGCACTGTGGGGGATCCCCCAACCTAACCTAACCTTTTTTTTTTTTTTTTGATCTCGCTGGGAAAAAATGCATTACGCATACCCGCCCATTGGGGGAATGGGGGGCTATGTGGGACTCCCCGGGCAAGCAAGCCCGGTATACCCACTAAAATAACCCAGCGGCACTCCCGCTTCGTCTGTGTGGAGGAGGACTGGGGAACCGGCAGAGCCTTGACTACCAGCCCTCCGCCGACGACCGCCCGCCTTGACGGCAGGCCCTTCACGCCCCTCCCTTAGTGGAGGGGCCCGGGAACGACCGCGAGTGCTCGGCCGTTCCCGCCCGAGGGTGGCGACTGTGCAATGCAGACGAGAGGCGCCCCCGCGCCTGTCGTCCGCTAGTCACCACCAGGAGGTGGGAGGAGACGATCGTATAACCGTGTGATGTAGTACGTATGCAACCTCTATTTCAATGTGTGTAACCAATATATAAGTCATAGCATCAACATAATAAAGGCAGTCTTACACCACATTTTGGGATGTTTTATTATATCTGACACCCGACCATACATGGCGACCCTGCCACTAAACAGGGCTTGAATCATGTAAGCGATTAGTATCGGTTTTGCTCAGTGTGGCAACTGTTTAAGTGAAAAATATATTAAAAGTGACTTTGAAAAATGTGCAACTCAAAAGTAACTAATGAGGAGGTTTTTCTCAATCAAAATAGCGCCGTTAAAAACACAGCGACGGTAGAGGAATTTAAATTTCATTTATCGGCCATAAGTATCGTGTTAACAATAATTTGCACGATATTATTCATCGGTGCACTATACTCCATCTTTAAAATTTACAAAAGATGTCATGAGTCCTGGGCGCGAGAGCAGATAACGAGACACATCTTAAGGCGTTCTGTGGATCGATCCAGAAGGTGTCGCGACGGTGCTTGTAACGTGTCTGCAGGCGAGGAACGTCGGGTCCACGCTTCCAACAAGAATCCCTGACAACACAGAAGTGTGTAACAAATCATACAATTCGGCTAGTGTTCTTGTGAGTTCTGTGTTCTAATGAATGTGAAAGTGTGGTAATTATAACATGGGCAGTGTATGCGTGCAACAGTGGAATCATAGTCGCGATATGAACTTGCATTTGGTATATGAACTATAAAATTATGGACAGTTATGTATGACGAATTGTTACAGATATACAATGACCTTGGTAAGATAAGAATATATTTAATAAAAATAGGACCAAGTAGACGAAAGGGTGAAATTGTTTTGAAAAAACTAAAAGAGGCCGATAAATTGCTGAGTAATTTCAATGAGAGCTTAGACCATTTAAGGCTACTTAAAACCGGATTAAAAGACGAGGAATTATGTAAATTTAATAAATTAAACAAAGATTTTGTTAACCTGTATGACAATATTTTAGATTTGTGTAATAATTCATCGACTGAAGAGTCAATTATTGAACAAAATATGGCGAAATTCGATTTAAAAATCGCCTTGAGCTTATTACCAGTTCTAAATGACGACGGCACAAATACGAAACAGCTCATTGATGGCGTAGAATACTATGAAACGGAACTTGACGTAGACGGACAAATTAAATTGATAAATTTTGTTTTAAAAAGTCGACTTTCGCAGTCTGCTAAACTTAAACTTAATGCAAAGTATGACAGTGTTAATGAGTTAGTAAAGGCTATGAAAACATGTCTGTTACCAAAAAAATCAGCAACAGCTCTACAACACAAATTGTACAATTTGAAACAAAATGATCTTACTATAGATGACTACGGTAAGAAAATAACTGATTTGTTTGTTGACTTGACGATTTCCCAATCTGAAGGCAATGAGTCTAGCTTCGATATATTGAAGCCTATTAACGAAAAATCAGCCATTAAAAGTTTTGCCGACGGATTAAGAAATCGTCGACTAAGCACAATAATAGCAGCACGACAGTTTACATCTTTAAGTGATGCCATACAAGCAGCCATCGATGAAGAAGTTTCAACACCGTCCACGTCAGGTGACATTTTATTTATGCGTCGTAATAACAATTACTACCAATATAGGAATTCCAGAGGCCAGGGGATGTCACGAGGACGAGGACAATCAACGCCACCGGCGGAACGGAGGGATGATCGAATATCGCAAACAGGTCGCGGTGGATGGAGATCTCGTGGCCGCGGCACATTTAACCGTGGAGCTAAAGGTAGGATTTTTTTTAACCAAGCTACTATTCACCAGGAACAGCAACAAAATACGCATATTTTGACAGATTCAAATCCGCGAGAAAATCAATCTGAAAATAACAATGATAATAATAATTCAGAAGAGTTTTTTCGTGAATAAAAGCGTTATGATGTCATGTAGTAGCATATATCATATTTCATTACACTCTAAACATAACAATCTTACATATACGTGGCTAATCGACACCGGTGCATCCATATCGGCCATAAAATATAAACACATTGCTGAGTTGAATGAACCTATCCAAAAAGGAAAACTTGTTGTAATTGGTGGAAAAATTGAAGCGATCGGTTTTGTTTATCTTGAATTAAGAGCAGGTGAACAAATTCTAAGCCATAAATTCTACGTATTTGAATCCTTACCCTGTAAGGCAAGTGGCATTTTAGGCCAAGACTTTTTGAGCAAATATCATTCGATTATTAACTTCAAGAATTACTCCTTAGTTATGTATAATAACAATAAAGAAATTTGTGTGCCTATTACCAAACATAACGAGACGCTAACTATACCCGCTAGGTCCGAAAGCACACATTACATAACGACCGATATATCAGAAGATTGTGTAGTTTGCGCAGAGCAGATAGGAAACGGAATATTTTTAGCAAGTACAATAGCAAGCCCCGCGGACGGAAAGCTACCAATAAGAATTTTGAACACAACAGAAAACGATTTTTATGTACATAGCATTAATCCTAAAATACATAAAGCAAGAGATTATAATATCTGTATATTTGACAAGCCAAAGAAACATGCAGAACGAGTCAAAAAACTGCTTCCCTTATTAAAATTAGATCATCTAAATAAGGAGGAAAAAATCAGCATTAGGAACATATGCGCAAAGTATAACGATATCTTTTATCTCGAAGGAGACCAACTCACTACGACAACTATATATAAACATTCAATAACAATACAACCCGGTACTAGACCAAGTTACAGCAAACCTTACAGGCTCCCACATTCACAAAAAGGGGAAATACAGAATCAAATTAACCGCATGCTCGAACAAGGTATAATAGAACCCTGTAATAGCGAATGGTCTAGTCCCGTTCTATTAGTACCAAAGAAATCAAATGGAGAGAAGAAATGGCGTCTAGTCATTGATTACCGAAAGTTAAATAACTGTGTTCAAAATGATAAATTCCCACTGCCAAATATTCATGAGATATTAGACTCGCTTTCTGGTTGCATTTATTTTACGCACTTAGACTTAAGCCAAGGGTTTTATAACGTGGAACTTGAACCAGATAGTAGGAAATTTACAGCTTTTCATTCAGGTCAATATCAAATGACTAGAATGCCAATGGGTCTTAAGACAAGCCCGAACTCATTTGCCCGAATGATGACAATGGCAATGGCGGGCCTTAATTATGAAAAATGTTTATGTTATCAGGACGATTTAATTATAATGGGGCGGGACTTATCAAATCATAACAAAAATTTAATCGAAGTACTAGAAAGATTACGCAGTGTCAATTTAAAATTAAATCCGATGAAATGCGACTTTCTTAAAAAGGAAATGCTCTATTTAGGCCACGTCGTAACAGATAACGGTGTACTACCCGATCCAGAAAAGATTAGTGCTATACAAAACTATCCAATTCCCCAAAACACAAATGAAGTAAAGCGTTTTGTAGCCTTAGCGAATTATTATCGCAAATTTATTCCAAATTTTGCTGAAATTGCAAACAGTTTAAATATTTTGTGTAGAAAAAATGTAGAATTCATTTGGAATAGCGACGCACAAAAGGCATTTCAGACACTTAAAGAATGTATGTCTACACCACCAGTTCTCCAATATCCGGATTTATCAGATAAAAATCAGTTTATTGTACAAACTGATGCGTCAGGGTACGCGATAGGAGCGGTTTTATCCAACAGCAATGGTCGGCCAGTCGCTTACGCCAGTAGGAGTTTAAACAAAGCTGAACGTAATTACCCGACTATTGAAAAAGAACTCCTGGCTATAGTATGGGCCGTAAAACATTATAGACCCTATTTGTATGGTCGTCCATTCAAAATAGTAACTGACCACAAACCACTGGTATATTTATTTAGTTTAAAGGAGCCATCAAGTAGACTACTCAAATTTAGATTATGTTTAGAAGAATATGACTATTTAATAGAATATGTCAAAGGTCAACAAAATGCAGCCGCCGATGCTTTATCTCGAATTCCAATATCATCGAAAGATTTAAAGAACATGCACGAAAGTTTATTTGTAATGACACGAGCACAGATAAAACGATTAGAACAAACTTCTCATATTCCGGAAGATACCGCAGACAACTGTGTCCCGGATCAAGAAGATCAAGCAAGGATTGTGGGAACAATCAACAAGCCTAGTAATGCAGTAGAGCTGCAATTCATTGATAAAACAAGTCTAAACAGGCTACAAAAAACGAATAGAATATATAAGGGAAATAATATATTTTCATATGATCAAGCAAAAATGATGTTGTATATAAATCCATCTGCTCGATCACAACTGACGCCAGCCGCATTTGTGAGAGCGATGTGCGATTTCTGTAAAGTTAATGATATACATGAAATATGTTTCGTGAAAAATAAATCCCATAACTTATTCTTAGGAAAAATAACTAATGAGGTTAAAAGATATACTAAATGGGAAGGACCGCGATTGTGTATTTTAAATAATATAGAAAAAGTAGATAATTTAGAAGATCGGAGAGTCATTTTAAATGACTTTCACTTATTACCCACAAGTGGCCACGCAGGCACAAAAAGAATGTTTAACAACATTAAAAAATATTATTTCTGGCCGGGTCTCGAAAAGGATATAAATAACTATGTTAAAAAATGCCCTATTTGTCAAAAACAAAAGTATACGGTTATGGTAAAAGAACCCATGGTAATAACCACAACGGCACAATCATCATTTGAGAAGATATTTTTAGACATAGTAGGGCCTCTTGATAGAGATTACTATAACTACACGTATATTTTAACACTTCAATGTGAACTATCAAAATATGTATGCGCTTTTCCACTAGTGAATAGAACAGCAGCTGAAGTCGCTCGTGTGTTCGTCAACAACTTCATCCTCGTGCACGGTGTGCCTCGGGAAATCGCTACTGACAGAGGAACGGAGTTTATGTCAGAGACATTCAAAGCGGTATGTACAATTCTTAATATTTCCAAACTGAACTCAACAGCCTATCATCACCAGAGCATTGGTGCACTGGAGAATTCTCACAAAACCCTAGGGGCCTTTTTAAGAATGCACATCAATCAAAGACCAGACTCATGGAGTTCATGGTTACCTTTTTGGGCCTTTGCATACAACACCACAGTACATTCATCGACAAAATTTACTCCCTTCGAACTTGTGTATGGAAAGAAATGTAACTTACCAAGTAACCTTTTAAGAACAGTAGAACCACTATACAATTATGACAGTTATCCCCTTGAGCTTAAATATAGATTACAGATTTCACAAACAGAAGCACGGGAAAACTTGATTAACTCGAAATTAGAAAGGAAAAACAGATATGATAAATATGTAAGACCTGTAGAATATAAACCAAATGATAAAATATTGATTAAAAATGAAACTGGTAATAAGCTCTCAAACCTTTATACTGGTCCCTACACTGTTATTAGAGATTTGTCGCCAAATGTAGAGGTAAACATTAATGGGAAAATTGATGTTATTCATAAAAACAGAACGAAGTTGTATTACTCATAAAGTCATAATATATTGTACACTTAGCAACAATACCTAGGTTACTGACCTTCGTTGCGATCGTGGCTGTAAAATGATATGCACTCGTGATGCCCTGAATGAATGGTGCCAACAAAAAGTACTTACATGTTTTATTTGTAAACACAGAACTCAACTGTAATCTTAGGTATAAGTTTGGAAAAAAAAAAAAAGCAATTCGCTTGTTTGTAAACATAAGCGATACAACAACTGTAATCTTAAACAGTAATTTTACATTAAATTTGTAACCACATTACGTAGTTTTTTATATAAAAAAAAAAAAAAAAAAAAAGTATCCATGCAAAGGAATACTTTTTTTTTTATTGCCTTGGGAGGTGTGATGTAGTACGTATGCAACCTCTATTTCAATGTGTGTAACCAATATAACGGGTGGCGCAAAAGTAATGTCATAATGTGAATGAGCCTTAATTATTGCAGATGACGCCAAATATCACTGTTCTTTGACATATATATGTATGTTGTAAACTTAAAAAGTTTTTAACAAGCCATGAAGCGATACACAGCACAAAAACGTGGAATTATTGGTACTGCTTACTTGACAAATTTTAACGAAGCGCATTTCCACTTAAGTGGTTATGCTAACAAACAAAATTTGTGATTCTGGGACACAAAGAATCCACATGAACTGCATGAAGAGTTATTGCATCCCATCAAAGTGACTGTTTGATGTTGCAGTTGCAGTGAAAGAGTGATTGACCCTTGGAGCCAGATGTTTTGTGAGCAACAATTCAAAATGCCGTAAAACGAGCAGAAAATATTTATTAACTCGGAAGGTGGCCATTTGAACGATATATTTTTCCAATTATTTGCAACAATTTTACACTTTCAAATAAACTTTTCAAGAAAACAGTTTTGTTTTTCTAACATAATGGCAGCCAATTCAAATTTTGACATTACCTTTGCGCCACCCTGTATAAGTCATAGCATCAACATAATAAAGGCAGTCTTACACCACATTTTGGGATGTTTTATTATATCTGACACCCGACCATACAACCGCCTTCTCCCACCCCTTCTCCGCCTGCGGAGCGGCGGCGCGAGAGGGTCATCCTCCCGCGCGCGCTCCGCCGCCTCCTTTTGCGACATCACGACCTCGCAAAAGGAGGCAACCGCCGCCCAGGCCTCCTCACTCCCCAGCATGGAGTTGACCACACTGGGAAGTGAGAGGTCCTGCCCGATCTCACTGTTCAGGGCACGGCGCAGCTCTGCCCAGGCTGGGCACACCTCGAGGGTGTGCTGCGCCGTGTCCTCTGCCGCGCCGCAGTCGTGACACGCCGGGGTTTCCTCCCTCCGGATCCGGTGCAGGTGCGTTCCGAAACAACCATGTCCGGACAACACCTGCACTAGACGGAACGAAAGGAAACCATGTGGGCGCTCGAGCCAGCCCTGCAGGACTGGACCGAGCGCATCCAGCGTCCGGCGGCCAAAGGCGGCGGAGGCGAGGTCCTCCGTCCAATGGACGACAATAGCGTCCCTCGCCTCCCGCCGCACGGCCTCCCGCTCCTCCGCGGCGGGGCGCTCCCCGAGCGCCTTCCGCCGCGCCGTCCACTCGTACACTCTGGCAAGCACCCATGCCTCCAACTCCCAGGGAGGGGTGCCGGCCAGAGCGCACGCCGCCGAGAAACCTACTGAGCGGTAGGCCCTCGCCACCCGCTGTGCAATGGCCCTTTGCGGCCTGCGGATGGCGGTTGCATTCTCCCTCCTGTGGAGGGAGTCCGCCCAGATGGGTGCCCCATAGAGCGCCATGCTCTTAATGATGCCGGCATAGAGGCGCCGGCATCGATCCTTCGGCCCCCCCAGGTTTGGGAGGAGCCATGAGAGGGCGTCCGCGGCTTTCAGCAGGCGCGTCGACAGCCCGCTGAAGTGCGGGCCGAAGCGCCACCTGCTGTCTAGCACGAGGCCCAGATACTTCATCTGGGCCCCGACCCCTATCCGGACGCCCTCCACGACGATGTGGGCGTCGGGAGGGCAGCGCTGCCGAGGCCCGTGAAAGAACACGGCCTCGGTCTTGTTCAGCGCTACCCTCAATCCTAGCTGGCGGATCCTACCTGCCACTAAGGATCCGCCAGCCGAGGCCAGACAGGCCGCCTCTCTAAAGTCCCTCCCCCGGGCAGTGAGGAGAGTGTCATCCGCATAGCAGATGACACTCGTGCCCGTGAGGAGGGTGCCCCGCAACAACCAATCGAAACCGATGTTCCACAGGGGAGGGCCTAGAACCGACCCCTGCGGAACACCGGTCTCCGCGCCGTAGCGCCTGATCCTGGCCATCTTGTCCACCAGGAGGACCTCTCGGTCCTCCAGGTAGCTGGCCAGGATCGCCCGCAGATATTGGGGCACTCCGTGGTACCGGAGTGCCTCCAATATCGTCGAGTGGGGCACGGAGTTGAAGGCGTTGGCGATGTCGAACGACACCGCCAACACTCCGCCCCCCGACTCGACCGCCTCCTGCACCTGGCCCTTCAGCAGGGCCAAGGCATCGACCGTCGAACGCCCATGTCGAAAGCCGAACTGGGCGTCCGACAGGTCAGGTCCCACCCCCCGCAGGTGGCTGTTCAGGCGGTCGGCGACTATCCCCTCGAACATTTTACCGACCTCATCGAGCAGAACGATGGGCCGGTATGCCGAGGGGGAGTCCACCGGACGTCCCTCTTTACGGAGGAGGCACAGCTGCCCCTCCCGCCACAGTTTCGGGAACCTCCCAGCCGCAAAGCACGCGCTGAAGAGGTCCCGAAACCTGTCCTGCATCTGAGAGGCAGCTATTGCCGCCACCCGTGCAGGGACGCCGTCCGGCCCAGGGGCCGTTTTCTTCGCGCGGAGGCGAAGAATCCCGTCCCGGATCTCGTCCTCCGTCACCGGTGGGACCTCCGCCTCCGGCGGAGCCGCTTCCTGCGGGGGGTCCATCACTGGTGGGGTGAAGTTTGTCCTTCGCGGGAACAGAACCCGGACCACCCCATCCAGCAATGCCGGCTCGAGGGTCTCCGACAGGGGGGGACCGTAGGGCCGCAGCTGGCTCCGCGCCAGCTTGTACGGTCTCCCGTATGGATCCCTGTCGATACCCTCCAACATCTCGGCCCGAGCCGAGTCTTTGGCGGCGCACATTGCCGACTTGAGGACCGCCTTTGCCTCTAGGTAAGAGGCGTAGAGGCGGTCCTCCCCGGCCTGTGATCGGCTGGTGCGCCGCCGGCTCCGCGTGTAGGCCCTCCTGGCCTCCACGCAGGCCGCCCGGAGTCCCGCTATCTCCTCCGTCCACCAGTACACGGCGCGACGGGGAGGTGGACGACGTGACCGAGGCATGCTGGAGTTGCACACCTCGGTCAGGGACCCGCGGAGCCGGACCGCTGCAGCGTCAACGTCCGAGGCCTCCACAGGGGGCGAGAGCCAGTCCTGGAGGAACGCCGCCTCCTGGGCTGCCTCCCGGTCCAGGCGGGTGAGAGCCCACCGCGGGAAGGGAGATTGGCCCGAGCGGGCCATTCCTCCCCGCGGGCCCTGGGTGGAGATGTCGAACCGCACGTAACGGTGGTCCGACATGGTCTCCACCATCTCAACCCGCCAGTTCACGACGCGGGCGGCTAGCACGGGGGTGGCAAACGAAACGTCAACCACTGACCCACCCCGCTGCCGCACACACGTGTGAACATTCCCCCTGTTTAGGAGGGACACACCGCACGAAGCCGCCCAAAATTCGGCGGCGCGTCCCCGGACGTTGCAAGTCGCGGCCGGGTTGCCCCAGGCCGCCGACTTGGCATTCAGGTCGCCCAACACGGCGACCTGGCGTGGTGCCGCCCTCCCGACCACTGCCGTTAGGACTTCGAGAAAATCCTCGAAGTCTCTTAGAGGGCGGTTTGGGGAGAAATAGACCCCGACCAGGGCTATGTCTCCCCACGCGGCGGCCACGTATCCCGGTCCCCTCTCTAAAAGCGAGAGGGGAGGGGAGTCCGTGGCAGGCCGCGACACCAATGCCACCGAGCCGTCCCGATCGCCCAGCCAACGGCCAGGTATCGAGTACGGCTCGGCGACCACCGCCAGGTCCACCAACCACTCGGCCATGGTCTGCATCAGCAGATCCTGCGCCGCTCGGCAGTGGTTGGTGTTCGCCTGGAGGATGCGATGTTCGACTCTATGCATCAAGAGACATCGCACCCTCCTCCTCAGCCAGGCCGGCAGCCACTGTAGTCCCAGCCTCTGGAACGGTAGCGGTGGTAGCGGCAGGCCGGATCATCGCCTGCGCTTTGCCCCTCTTTGGGGGAGGACAGCAGTTCCTCCTCTTGGTGACGTGGCCCGCCGGGCGGCCACTGGCGGCACACACCGCGCAGTGCGGCGTGGCGGCCTTGCAGGCGGCGGCCTTATGGCCCTCCTTGCCGCAGCGGTAGCATGTGTCCGTCCTGTCGACGCTGGACGGACACAGAGCCCGGGTGTGTCCGATGCCGAAGCACCGATAACAACGCAGAGGCTGGGCCTCAAGTGCCCGGACCACACCCGAGCTGAAGCCCACGGCCAGCCGTCCCTTGGCGAGGACGGCTTTGGCAGCGGCGACTGGGCACTCCAGGCGGACGCTGCCCATGCCGCCGCGGCCGGGCCTGATGCCCCGGCCTTGCACCGCTGCGACGCTGCAGCCCCCTATGGCTGCGACCGCCGCCACCACCTCCTCTTTGGTGACCGTATCGTCTAGACCGGTCACCTCCAAGGCCGCCGACTTTACGGGCCTAGCCACCTTGGCAGCATCTGCGATGACCTCTTGCAGCTTCGCTGCGAAGAGGTCCGCGTTCTTGCCACCTTCGGCCCCCGGGAACTCAAATATACGAGCCCCAGCCTGCGTCCGGCGACAGGAGACCTTGCCGATCCCCAGTTTTGCGGGATCGGCATTGGCACGCGCCCGCATCATGACGGACGCGTACGTCTCCCCCCGCTCCGCAGCCTCCGCGGTGAGCGTCACCACGACGGCTGCGGTCTTGGGAGGATTCAGGTTCCTCCTGCCGGCTGGGGGCGCGCTCTTCCCGTTTCCCTTGTGTTGTATAGGAAGCCTACGAAGGTGTTAACTCAAAGACGGAATGATTCGCACTGGTTTATTCGTCGCTAATGCTTACCGTGTAGCGCAGCCACACCTACCTATAACTACATACATAACACTTTTCCCCCTTCTTAAAGGAAGAAGGAGCAAGGAAGCTAAATATTAAACAAATTATTACCAAACAAAAAGGTATATCCTAAAAGAACTTCTTATAATCTACTTTTGGTCTAATCCTACGAACTCAGTCTGGCAAAGGCAATTGGGAGTTATCATCGTCAGCTGATGAAGGCTGTGGAGTACTGAACTCAAGGCTTCTATCCGCCGCGGAGAAACTTGACGGCGTATCAGGCGTTACAGGAGTTTTGGGTGCTTCAGAAATGCCTGGCGATGTTGTTGAGATCTCTGTTGTGTTGTCGCTACTTGTAACATCCTGACTTAAGGTGATACTGGCACGAGTGTCTGTGGACGGTATGGGCGATTTTTCCATTGCTGATGACATACTATTTGTATCAATTAAGCTGCTCTCTGGATTCTCCTCTTCTTGCGGTAAAGTTACATCCCACACATCAGTGATCCCGTTTGCCTTATATGAACGGAGTTGATTTTATGCCTCATTATGTATTTATTATCACTAATCACTTTAATTTTGTACATGACTCTTCCAAATCTATTAACAATTGTTCCTTTTGACCATCTGAATTTATTTTTATTTAAAAACTGTTTGTACCACACATTTTCACCGATCGTATAATTTTTCTGTGGTTTGCCACCGTAATTCTTAACCTGTGAGCACTGTTTGCGCTTAATTAAGGCTGGTAAATCCGATGACAAGGAAGGATTAAATCCCGATTTTGAAATTAAATCCAAACGTGAGCGTAACTTGCGGCCAAAAACTAACTGTGCTGGAGTGGTCTCAGTAGTGCAGTTAACCGAATTACGGTAGTCGAACAGGTACTGTGATAAACGATTTTGAAAGTCATCATTACCACTAGACACTAAAATGGACTTTATACCCTTTTTAATTATTTTCACAAATGATTCTGCTTGTCCATTGCTCATTGCATGGTAAACAGGTGAAAATAAATGTGTTATATCATTCAACTTACAAAACTTAGCAAATTCCTGAGACGCGAATGAAGTTCCGTTATCAGTCACTATAACACTTGGTATTCCGAACCTTGATATGAAATCACTAAGCTTTGTTATGACTGCCTTAGTCGTTATATTATTGTTCATTGCGTAGCACTCAACCCACTTGGAATACGCATCCACTAATATTAAAAACATTTTATTGCACATGGGGCCTAAAAAATCCATGTGAATCCTGTGAAATGCATGCGGTGGGTGAGGCCAAGGTGCAAGCGGCGCGCGTGGTGGAGAAGGCCGTAACTGAGCACAAGTTTCACAAGTATGCGCCAATCTTTCTAAAGCTCCATCAATGCCCGGAAACCAAAAACGAGCCCTAGCTTCAGCTTTCATTTTAACTATTCCAAAATGTGAACTATGAAGCTCGTTCAATATTTTACTTCGCAAAATTAGTGGAATAATGACTTTATGACCTCGCAATAAAATTCCATTTTCAAAAGATATTTGCATACGACATAAAAAGTATGGTTTGAGTGAATTATCTGTCACTTTTCGAGGCCAACCATTTTGAACGAAGTTGATAACTAATTTTAATACGGAATCCTTTTCAGTCTCATTCTTTAATTCACGCGCAGTAACAGGTAAGCAACCATCGATGGCAAAGTTCACATACGCAGCTGTCTCCGTCGCACTAAGCGCGCACACCTGACGGCGCTCTGAGTCACAGTTGTTTACCGATACGGCTCGCGACAAAAAATCAGCTGTGTTTTGACCGCTGCTAACAAACTCAATTTCATAATTATAAGCACTTAAGAATATAGCATAACGTTGTAATCGGTTTGCCGATACTTCGGGAATGCCATGGTTTTGCTTAAATATAATCGTTAAAGGCTTATGATCTGTCCGTAAGGTGAAAGGTATAGGCCTACCATAAAGATATTGGTGATATTTTCTAACGCCAAATATTATTGCTGTAGCCTCCTTTTGTATTTGAGAATATTTTTTCTCGGCTACAGTAAGCGAGCGCGACGCGTATGAAACCGGTTGTTCTATGCCATTGCTGCCTATTTGTGATAAAATTGCACCCAAACCGACTGGTGACGCATCGACTGTTAAAATAATCTTAGCATTGTTATCAAAGTGTGCGAGAACCCTATCTGAAGACATTATCTTTTTAATGTTATTGAAAGCTGAACTGTGCTTAGGTTCCCAGCGCCATTTACTGCCTTTTTTTAATAACTCATGCAATGGACTCAAAATAGAGGATGCGTTCGGAGTAAAATTCCGATAATAATTGATCATACCCAAAAATGATTGCAGTTCGCTTACATTTTTGGGTATGTTTGCTTGCATAATTGCATCTACTTTAAGTGGGTTCTTTCTAATACCATTTTTATCTATAATATATCCTAAATACGATATTTCTTGTTGAAAGAAAACGCATTTTTCCTTTTTTAGAGTAAATCCGCATTCTTGCAAACGTTTTAAAACTTCCTTAAGGCGATTTAAGTGCTCAAACCTATTTGAACCAGTAATGCAGATGTCATCTTGAAAAACTAAAACCCCTTCCATATTTCCCACTATTGTTTCAATAACCCTTTGAAAAATTGAAGGAGCGCTAGCTAAACCAAAAATAAGGCGAGTGTGATTAAATAAACCCCGGGGAGTATTAATGCAAGTGATGTTTTGTGAGTTTTCATGTATCCTTAACTGTGTATATGCCATTGATAGGTCCAGTTTACTAAATTCTTCGCCACCATGAAGTTTGGTAAACAGTTCTTGCGTGGTTGGAAAAGGATATTTTTCCACTAACAGTTGTTTATTGATTGTTACCGAGTAATCAGCACAAATGCGAATACTACCATCACGCTTAAGAACGGGTACAATCGGCGACGCATAGTCTGAATAAGAAACCGGTTTCAAAATACCTAACGCGACCAACCTGTCCAACTCTTTGTTTACCTTGTCTCTTAAGGCAAAAGGCACCGGGCGAGACTTGAAAAACACGGGTTTTGCATCTGACTTAAGGGGTAACGTAATTTCAAATTTGGTAAAACATCCCAGGCTATCTGAAAATACTGTCGGGTATGCTTTAACCAGATCTTGCAATAAATTATCGGCATCGGTTATATTATTACAATTGCCGATCGTGGATATAAGACGTAATTCAAATGCACGTATAAAATCACGACCTAGGAGTGGTGGGCCGCCATCCCGAATGACATAAACAGGCAATCTGACCGTACGACCGAGATATGAAATGTTTAATATCATACACCCTGTGACTACCATTTTAGTGCTAGTGTATGTCAACAAGGTCTTAATAGGTTTTGATAACGGAAATTCAGAGAAAGTACTGTTATATAAATTTTCTGAAATGACACAAACTGGTGAGCCGCTATCTATTTCACATTTAATACTTTGACCCTCCAGACTTACAGTTTCAGTCATTGGTACTTCATTCGAACAGTTAATGTTTAAAAGTAACTCACCATCATCTCCCTCGTCCTCGGAATTACCTTGCGCAATACGATTCACTTTACTTTTTGTGCACATTTTACGCAAATGTCCTTTTCGATTGCACGATTTACACGTGTAGTTAACGAACCGACACTCCGACGATTTGTGATTCTTGTGACCACAAACAGAACATTTTTCACTATGTTGATCCTTACGCGATCCGTTCGATACTTTGGTACCTTGATTAATCTTGAACACAGCGTCATGATTTGAATCAGTGTTTCCCGTTGGTGCCATCGCGGCGCCTGCGCGTGCACAGCGGGTACTTTCTGCTAAATCTACCGCCTTATTCAGCGTTAAGTCTTCGATATTTTTAGCAAAGAGCTTATCTCGTTCATGACCCGGTAACATGCCCATGACGAACTTGTCTAAAAGATAATCTTCTAAATTCTTGAACGCGCAGTAAGTAGCTAGGCCTCGTAATCTTGCAGCCCACTGCGAGTGCGTCTCACCCGGTTGCTGCACCGCTGTATAAAACTTATGCCTCTCCGCAAACCCGCAGCGCTTCGGCACAAAGTGGTCGTCCAAGATTTTCAGAATATCCTCAAAGTTCTTCGTATCCAAATCTTCAGGCAAGGCGAGGTTACACGCCAGTTGATACGTGTTCTCCGTGAGTGCGCTTAACAGTACCGCTTTTCTCCTTACTCCAGCTTTATCGTTTTCCTCGCCAATGCTGTTGGCAATGAACCATTGCTGAAGCCGCCCCTTGTAAAGCTTCCAGTCTTGATTGTGGTGATCAAAATTGGATATAGCTCCCAATATAGAATTTACACCGAACATCTTTATATTTTATAAATGTGGGTACTCGTCGCCAATGTTGTATAGGAAGCCTACGAAGGTGTTAACTCAAAGACGGAATGATTCGCACTGGTTTATTCGTCGCTAATGCTTACCGTGTAGCGCAGCCACACCTACCTATAACTACATACATAACACCTTGCCAGCCGACTGCGACTGGCTGCTGGGAGGGATGGCGGCGGGGGCCGCTGGGGGGGAGCTTTTCCCCTTTCCCTTCCCTTTTCCCTTGCCAGTCGACTGCGAGTGACTGGTAGGGGTGGTGGCGGGGATTGCAGGGACGGCCGCTGTCGCCCCTTTGCCCTTGCCCTTCCTCTTCCCCTTGCCCACGACCTTCGTCCAACCAGCAGGGTTGGCTGGGGTGGCGGCAGGCAGAAGAGAGTCTTCCTCCCTTTGTGAGGTCGGCCCCGGCTCTCCCTTCCTTTTGTCCGCGGCAAGCGGCAGCCTGTAGCTCCTCTCGGGCAAGAGCCTATCCTCAATGCCTGCTATGCAGGCTCGGACGAAGCCCCGCTCCTCCATCATGACCTTGCGGATGGTGTCCTCAAGGTCGAAGGAGGCGGGGCACTCTGTCGCAGCACTGGGCTCGGCTGTGGTTGGCCGGGCCGTGGCTTCAGCCAGCTTCTGATGTAGCTGGCTGACCTCCTTCTGCAGGCGATCGACTCTCGCCTGCAGTTGCCGCGTCTCGTCGGTCGCCTGGCGCTGCACCAGCTCCCCGACGATACCGCGCATGCTCACGGCCCGGCATTTGAGGGCCTTCTGAAAGGTCCCCTTCAGGTGTGAGGACTTGGAGGCGACCTCGACGATCCCCTCCTCGTCCTCCTCGGCCATCCGCTGGAGCTCGACCAGTGAGTGGTCCGCGTACAGGACGTGGGACGCGCCGTAACCTGACTTGGCCCGGGCGACGCACGTCTGCTGCTCCCTGGCAGCTACCCGCTCCTCCAACTCCTGCTGGAGCTGCTCCCGCCGGGTCAGGTCCACCTGGCGCTGGGCGTCTGCCAGACCCACGTCATGGGTATCCGCCACCGTCTTGGTCGATTTTTTGGCCTTAGCCCTTCTCGCGGTCTCCTTCGTGGAACCCGAGGAGCCGTCGGAGCCATCTTTCAGGAAGGCCCGCTTCCGCGAACGCGATCGTGATCGAGAATCCTCGATCACCATCGGTCCGGCACCCGACATAACGGACTCGTTGTCGGAGTCCGACTCGTCCGCCTTTCCGCTATAGAAGGCACTGCCCTCTTTCGACACAGACGTGTCGCGTTGGCCCTGACAAGGGCCTTTTGGTTGGCCCTGAGAAGGGCCTTTTTTAACAAAATGCCCGTGGGCATCCCGTGCTGGTTTTACCATTTTAAAATGATAAAAATAAAATTAAAAACAAATTCTCCGCAAGATCGCAATATCCGCAAGTGACAATATGATAGCTACGATCGCACAGCGCACTTTAGCCGCACCCAGTCTGCCACTCCGTTACGGTGGTCAGAACTGGGGCGTTGCCCGGGGGAAACGAACGAGGACGTATGCACTGTGAGGGGATCCCCCAACCTAACCTAACCTTTTTTTTTTTTTTTTTTTTTTTTTGATCACGCTGGGAAAAAATGCATTACGCATACCCACCCATTGGGGGAATGGGGGGCTATGTGGGACTCCCCGGGCCCCCCAGCCCGGTATACCCACTAAAATAACCCAGCGGCACTCCCGCATCGTCTGAATGGAGGAGGACTGGGAATCCGGCACAGCCTTTACGTCCAGTCCTCCGCCGACGACCGCCCGCCTTTTAGGGCAGGCCCTTCACGCCCCTCCAATGGAGGGGCCCGGGAATGACCGCGAGTGCTCGGCCATTCCCGCCCGCAAGGGTGGTGACTAGTGCAATGCAGGCTAAGGCGGCCCCCACGCCCGTCGCCCGCTAGTCACCACCAGGAGGTGGGAGGAAACGATCGTACGACCGCCCCCTTCCACCCCCTCTCCGCCACCCCCTTTTGCGACTTGGCGTCCTCGCAAAAGGGGGACATCCGCCGCCCAGGACCCCCCACCCCCCAGCATGGAATTCACCACACCGGGAAGCGAGAGGCCCCGCCCGACATCTCCTCAGGGCACGGCGCAGCTACGCCCCCGCTGGGCTCACCTAGACGGTGTGCTGCGCCGTGCCCCCCACCGCGCTGGACCTTACGGTCCCCTCCGTTGCGGCATCTGGCCCGCGAAGGACAGATGCCGCAACCGCCGCCCAGGACCCCCCACCCCCCAGCATGGAATTCACCACACCGGGAAGCGAGAGGTCCCGCCCGACAACTCCTCAGGGCACGGCGCAGCTACGCCCCCGCTGGGCACACCTAGATGGTTTGCTGCGCCGTGCCCTCCACCGCCCCTGACCTTTACGGTCCCACGCGTGTGCGGCGGCGCGTCGAGACCGACGCTCCGCCGCCTCCTCCTTCCATTGACTTGTCCCTGCCGACCATCCCACGCCAAAGGAGGGCCGGCAACGACAAGTCACACCACCTACCTACCTACCCAACCTAATTTAACCAACCTACCCAAACTAGCCTACCCAACCTAGCCCCCCTATATCGCGTCTGGAGTGTCCCCTGCTAATCAGGGGAACACCCAGAGCGACATCCCCCCCTGTCAGGTATTCGCCACCGCCAACAAGAACCCACGAATGGGAAGTTATTGACGGTGCCCGGGGTGCACCAGCCCAGCGGGTTGCTCTTCCCCCCGGACGTATCCGAAAGAGACCAGCAACCAACTAGGCCAACGTGGAGGTTACCTGACCCGCACCCCAACCTAACCTTTTTTTTTTTTTTTGATCTCGCTGGGAAAAAATGCATTACGCATACCCGCCCATTGGGGGAATGGGCGGGCTATGTGGGACTCCCCGGGCAAGCCCGGTATACCCACTAAAATAACCCAGCGGCACTCCCGCATCGTCTGTGTGGAGGAGGACTGGGAAACTGGCACAGCCTTTACGTCCAGTCCTCCGCCGACGACCGCCCGCCTGTACGGCAGGCCCTTCACGCCCCTCCCTTAGTGGAGGGGCCCGGGAACGACCGCGAGTGCTCGGCCGTTCCCGCCCGAGGGTGGTGACTGTGCAATGCAGACGAGAGGCGCCCCCGCGCCTGTCGTCCGCTAGTCACCACCAGGAGGTGGGAGGAGACGATCGTACAACCGCCTTCTCCCACCCCTTCTCCGCCTGCGGAGCGGCGGCGCGAGAGGGTCATCCTCCCGCTCGCGCTCCGCCGCCTCCTTTTGCGACATGACATCCTCGCAAAAGGAGGCGACCGCCGCCCAGGCCTCCCCACTCCCCAGCATGGAGTTTACCACGCCGGGGAGTGAGAGGTCCTGCCCAATCACACAAATTAGGACACGGCGCAGCTCCGCCCAGGCTGGGCACACCTCGAGGGTGTGCTGCGCCGTGTCCTCCGCAGCGCCACAGTCGTGGCACCCCGGAGTTTCCTCCCTCCGGATCCGGTGCAGGTGCGTTCCGAAACACCCATGTCCGGACAACACCTGCACTAGACGAAACGAGAGGAAACCATGGGGCCGCTCGAGCCAGCCCTGCAAGACTGGACCGAGCGCGTCAAGCGTCCGACGGCCAAAGGTGGCGGTGGCGAGGTCCTCCGTCCAATGGAGGACTATTGCGTCCCTCGCCTCCCGCCGTACGGCCTCCCGCTCTTCCGCGGCGGGGCGCTCCCCGAGCGCCTTCCGCCGCGCCGTCCACTCGTACACTCTGGCGAGCACCCAAGCCTCCAACTCCCAAGGAGGTGTGCCCGCCAGAGCGCACGCCGCCGCAGAGCCCACGGACCGGTAGGCCCTCGCCACCCGCTGTGCAATGGCCCTTTGGGGCCTGCGGATGGCGGTCGCGTTCCCCCTTCTCTGGAGGGAGTCCGCCCATATGGGGGCCCCGTACAGGGCCATACTCTTCAAGATGCCGGCATAGAGGCGCCGGCATCGGTCCTTTGGCCCCCCCAGATTCGGGAGGAGCCATGAGAGGGCGTCCGCGGCTTTCAGCAGGCGCGTCGACAGCCCGCTGAAGTGCGGGCCGAAGCGCCACCTGCTGTCAAGCACGAGGCCCAGATACTTCATCTGGGCCCCGACCCCTATCCGGACGCCCTCCACGACGATGTGGGCGTCAGGAGGGCAGCGCTGCCGAGGCCCGTGAAAGAACACGGCCTCGGTCTTATTCAGCGCCACCCTCAATCCTAACCGACGGATCCTCCCCGCGACCAAGGATCCGCCGGCCGAGGCCAAACCGGCCGCCTCCCTAAAGTCCCTCCCCCGGGCAACGAGGAGAGTGTCATCCGCGTAACAGATGACACTCGTGCCCTGGAGGAGGGTGCCCCTCAGCAACCAATCGAAACCGATGTTCCACAGGGGAGGGCCTAGAACCGACCCCTGCGGAACACCGCACTCCGCGCCGTAGCGTCTGATCCTGGCCGTCTTGTCCACAAGGAGGACCTCTCGGTCCTCCAGGTAGCTGGCCAGGATCGCCCTCAGATATTGGGGCACTCCGTGGAATCGGAGTGCCTCCAATATGGTCGAGTGGGGGACGGAGTTGAAGGCGTTTGCAATGTCGAACGACACCGCCAACACTCCGTCCCCCGACTCGACCGCCTCCTGCACCTGGCCCTTCAGCAGGGCCAAGGCGTCGACCGTCGAACGCCCATTTCGAAAGCCGAACTGGGCGTCCGACAGGTCAGGTCCCACCCCCCGCAGGTGGCTGTTCAGCCGGTCGGCGACTATCCCCTCGAACATTTTACCGACCTCATCCAAAAGTACGATGGGCCGGTATGCCGAGGGGGAGTCCGCCGGGCGTCCCTCTTTACGGAGGAGGCACAGCTGCCCCTCCCGCCACAGTTTCGGGAACCTCCCAGCCGCAAAGCACGCGCTGAAGAGGTCCCGAAACCTGTACTGCATCTGAGAGGCAGCTATCGCCGCCACCCGTGCAGGGACGCCAAAGGTGGCGGTGGCGAGGTCCTCCGTCCAATGGAGGACTATTGCGTCCCTCGCCTCCCGCCGTACGGCCTCCCGCTCTTCCGCGGCGGGGCGCTCCCCGAGCGCCTTCCGCCGCGCCGTCCACTCGTACACTCTGGCGAGCACCCAAGCCTCCAACTCCCAAGGAGGTGTGCCCGCCAGAGCGCACGCCGCCGCAGAGCCCACGGACCGGTAGGCCCTCGCCACCCGCTGTGCAATGGCCCTTTGGGGCCTGCGGATGGCGGTCGCGTTCTCCCTTCTCTGGAGGGAGTCCGCCCATATGGGGGCCCCGTACAGGGCCATACTCTTCAAGATGCCGGCATAGAGGCGCCGGCATCGGTCCTTTGGCCCCCCCAGATTCGGGAGGAGCCATGAGAGGGCGTCCGCGGCTTTCAGCAGGCGCGTCGACAGCCCGCTGAAGTGCGGGCCGAAGCGCCACCTGCTGTCAAGCACGAGGCCCAGATACTTCATCTGGGCCCCGACCCCTATCCGGACGCCCTCCACGACGATGTGGGCGTCAGGAGGGCAGCGCTGCCGAGGCCCGTGAAAGAACACGGCCTCGGTCTTATTCAGCGCCACCCTCAATCCTAACCGACGGATCCTCCCCGCGACCAAGGATCCGCCGGCCGAGGCCAAACCGGCCGCCTCCCTAAAGTCCCTCCCCCGGGCAACGAGGAGAGTGTCATCCGCGTAACAGATGACACTCGTGCCCTGGAGGAGGGTGCCCCTCAGCAACCAATCGAAACCGATGTTCCACAGGGGAGGGCCTAGAACCGACCCCTGCGGAACACCGCACTCCGCGCCGTAGCGTCTGATCCTGGCCGTCTTGTCCACAAGGAGGACCTCTCGGTCCTCCAGGTAGCTGGCCAGGATCGCCCTCAGATATTGGGGCACTCCGTGGAATCGGAGTGCCTCCAATATGGTCGAGTGGGGGACGGAGTTGAAGGCGTTTGCAATGTCGAACGACACCGCCAACACTCCGTCCCCCGACTCGACCGCCTCCTGCACCTGGCCCTTCAGCAGGGCCAAGGCGTCGACCGTCGAACGCCCATTTCGAAAGCCGAACTGGGCGTCCGACAGGTCAGGTCCCACCCCCCGCAGGTGGCTGTTCAGCCGGTCGGCGACTATCCCCTCGAACATTTTACCGACCTCATCCAAAAGTACGATGGGCCGGTATGCCGAGGGGGAGTCCGCCGGGCGTCCCTCTTTACGGAGGAGGCACAGCTGCCCCTCCCGCCACAGTTTCGGGAACCTCCCAGCCGCAAAGCACGCGCTGAAGAGGTCCCGAAACCTGTACTGCATCTGAGAGGCAGCTATCGCCGCCACCCGTGCAGGGACGCCGTCCGGCCCGGGGGCCGTCTTCTTCGCGCGGAGGCGAAGTATCCCGTCGCGGATCTCGTCCTCCGTCACCGGCGGGATCTCCGCCTCCGGCGGAGCCGCTTCCTGCGGGGGGTCCATTGCTGGTGGGGCGAAGTCGGCCCTGCGCGGAAACAGGGCCCGGACCACCCGCCGCTTTTTCGGCTCCTTCGCCGAACCGGAGGCTGAGGCCGAAGAGCCATCGGAGCCTGCCTTCAGGAAGGCCCGCTTCCGAGATCGGGTCTCGACCTTAGTGCAGCATTCGGCCTGCAAAGGCTTGACGCCGCCTTCCGCGTCTGCGGCGGCGCATCGGGGCCGAGTCGACGTCGTCTTCCCGGTCCCGCTCCGCCGCCTCCTTCCGCGACATAATTTCGACACTGAATGTCGCGACCGCCTGCCATGATTCATCGCTGTCGACCATCTCTCTGAGCAGGGCCGACAGCGACAAGTCATTCCCGACAGTCGCGGACAGGGCGGCGCGAGGGACCGCCCACGCAGGGCACTCCTCGCGCGTGTGTTGCGCCGTGTCCGCGACTCCCGCCGCACAATGATGACACACCTCGTACGGCTCCCTTCCTGCCACCCGACACAGGTATCTGCCAAAGCAACCGTGCCCGGTGATCATCTGTGTCAGGTGGAAGGAGAGAGCTCCGTGCCGCCGCTCTAGCCACTCGCGAAGAAAGGGTCGAATGGCGGCCACGAAATCTCGGCTCGCCTCCGACCCCTCCAATCGGGCCGCCCACTTCCGCAGGAGAGTGTCGCGCGCCTCCTCCTTCCAGTGACGAATCTCCCGCGGATGGGGACGGTCGCCACCCGCAATCGCCTCTTTCAGTCGCCAGTACGCCGCGGCGAGTACCTCGGCATCGAGGTCCCACGGCGGCGTACCGGCGAGCACACACGCGCCGACGCACGACACGGTGCGGTACGCCCGGGCCACCCTGAGCGCCATGGCGCGCTGCGGTCTGCGCAGCACTGCCAGGTTTAGGTTCGTCATGGCTCCTGCCCATATTGGCGCCCCGTAGAGCGCCATGGAGCGCACCACACCGGTGTAGAGACGTCGGCAGGCTCCACTTGGCCCCCCAACGTTGGGGAGGATCCGCCCCAAGGCCCCGGCGGTGGCCAACAACTTTGGGGCCAACCGCCGGAAGTGCTCTTCGAACTTCCATCGGCCGTCGAGCACGAGCCCAAGGTACTTCATTGTAGTACCGACGGCGATGGAAGTTCCTCCGACAATAATCGAGGCTCCCGGCGGCGGCCCGTTTCGGGGCCCGTGAAAAAGTAGGGCCTCCGACTTTTCCAGGGCCACCTCGAGCCCCAGGGCGCGGATCCTCCCCACTACCTGTGCCACACCCGCAGTGGCGAGGCGGGCTGCCTCCCTGTAGGTGCTGCCGCGGGCCAGCACGAGGGTATCGTCGGCGTAACACAACACACCGATCCCCCGCAAGGTGGCCCCGCGCAGCACCCAGTCGTAACCGATGTTCCACAGGGGTGGTCCAAGGACAGACCCCTGTGGAACACCGCACGTCATTGCCCGCCTACCTTCGCCGGCCGCCGGCCGATTACCCGCTGGAGGTACTGCGGCACCCCATGGTACCGCAGCGCCGCCCTGACCGTGTCCCAGGGCAGCGTGTTGAACGCGTTGCGGATGTCCAATGACACCGCAAGCAACACGCCCCCCCGGGAGACCTCCTCCTCGGCGAGATCCCTCACCCGCGCAACGGCATCCAGGGTCGACCGACCCCGGCGAAAACCGAACTGCGCGTCGTCCAGATCCGGATCCATGCACTCGGCCAGGCGAGCAGCGAGCACTCGCTCGAAAAGCTTGCTCACCTCGCCGAGCAGCACGATCGGACGGTAGGACGACGGCAGTCCGGCCGGGCGGCCGACTTTCGGCAGTAAAACAAGTTTGCCCGTCTTCCAGGGTCGGGGGAATCGACCCTGCGCCAAACAAGCGGTGAAGAGGGACCTCACCCTCTCTCCTATCTCCTCTAGCGCGACCGCCAGGGCCGGCCCCGGAACGCCGTCCGGGCCTGGGGCAGTCCTCTTCATTTTAAGCCTCGAGACGGCCGCCCCGAACTCCGCCTCCGATACCGGCGGTGCGGGGACGTCTTCCCGGGCAGGTCGCGCATCATTGGGTCGGGCCATCGCCGGAGGCACCCACTCGTCTCTCTGCGGAAAGAGGGCGTCCACCACCTCTCCCAGCAGACCCTCGTCCACGCTGGACGTGACCGGGGGGGCCCAGGGCCGCAGCTTTTTGCGGACCGCCTTGTACGGCCTGCCCCACGGGTCGCCGTCAAGGGTCCGCAGCCACTCCTCCCACGCCGCCTCCTTGGCCCGCGCGATTGCCACTTGGAACGACTCGCGCAGAGCCCTGTAAGCGGCGTAGGAGGCGGCCTCCTCCTGGGCGTCCCGGGTCCGCCTACGCCTGCACCGAGTGTATTGGCGGCGAGCCCTACCGCACTCGATTCGCATACGGCGAAGCTCGTCGCTCCACCAATACACCCGATGCCGAGGAGGGAGGGGTCTCGCCCTGGGCATCGCCGCGTCGCAGATGCGGCCCAGCGAGGCCCCTAGGCGCCCCGCCTCCTCGTCCACGTCTTGGCCAATGTCGGAACCGGACACCCAGTCCTCTATCACTGCGGCCTCTCTTGCGACCTCTTTGTCGAGCCGCCCCAGCACCCAGCGCGGACCGCCCCCCCCAACAGGGGGTCGGGCCGGGCCCCGCGGGCCGGTGGGGAGCGCAGAGACATCGAATCGGATGTAACGGTGGTCCGACAGTGTCTCCACGCCCACCACCACCCTCCAGTCCCGGACACTCACCCCGCGCATCCGTCACCGAGGATCCCCACGCCGCAGATTTGGCGTTGAAATCCCCGGCGACTAGCACGGGGCTAGGGGCGGACTGCCCAACCAAAGATCCCACCTCGACGAGCATCTGCTCAAAGTCGGCGAGACCCCGGTTGGGAGAACAGTACACCCCTATTACTATGACGTCGCCCACGGCTGCCAGTACGTGCCCCCCACCCCTCGACACACGTTCGATGGGCGGGGCGCCAGCGGCAGCCGGGGCGGCGATGGCCACCAAGCCGTCCCGGTCCCCGACCCAGTCATCCCGGGCGGGGACAAAGTAGGGCTCGGCGACCACCGCTATTTGTATTCCCCACTCTGCCAGGCTCTGGGACAATAGATCCTGGGCCCTGGCAGAGTGGTTAATATTTGCCTGCAATATTGCTAACCTAGACATTTATGGGGCGGTTTCCATGGGCCCCTCCTCTATAGTTGCCGGGATAGGGGCGGACTCGCCGCTGCCCTCAGCCCTGGTCGCTTTCCTTTTTGTGGTTTTTGGGGCTTTGCCCACGCAGCCCACTCCGCCGAGAGGGTGCCCCGCCGGCTTGCCCGCTGCCGCACAGGTGGCGCAGTTGGGCTCGGCCCGGCACTCTCGCGCCCGGTGGCCCGGCTTTCCGCAGCGAAAGCAGAGGCCGCTGCGGTCCACCTCCGAAACACACCTGCTGGCGACGTGGCCCAGGTTGAGGCACCTGAAGCACCGAAGGTGCCTCGCCTCTAGCAGGGTGACCCTGGCCGTTATCCATCCAACTTTAAGCCTTTTTGCGCCGACCACCGTCTTGGCGGCGGCCACCGGGCAGCCGAGCCACATCGTTGCACGGTCGCCGATCACCCCGACCAGGGCTATGTCTCCCCACGCGGCGGCCACGTGTCCCGGTCCCCTCTCTAAAAGTGAGAGGGGAGGGGAGTCCGTGGCAGGCCGCGACACCAATGCCACCGAGCCGTCCCGATCGCCCAGCCAACGGCCAGGTATCGAGTACGGCTCGGCGACCACCGCCAGGTCCACCAACCACTCGGCCATGGTCTGCATCAGCAGATCCTGGGCCGCTCGACAGTGGTTGGTGTTCGCCTGGAGGATGCGATGTTCGACTCTAGACATTTAGTCGGACATCGCACCCCCGTCCTCAGCCAGGCCAGCGGCTGCCGTAGTCCCAGTTTCTGGAACGGCGGCGGTGGCAGCGGCAGGCCGGATCATTGCCTTCGCTTTGCCCCTCTTTGGGGGAGGACTGCAGTTCCTCCCCTTCGTTACGTGGCCCGCCGGGCGGCCACTGGCGGCACACACCGCGCAGTGCGGCGTGGCGGCCTTGCAGGAGGCGGCCTTGTGGCCCTCCTTGCCGCAGCGGTAGCATGTGTCCGTCCTGTCGACGCTGGACGGACACAGAGCCCGGGTGTGTCCGATGCCGAAGCACCGATAACAACGCAGAGGCTGGGCCTCAAGTGCTCGGACCACACCCGAGCTGAAGCCCACGGCCAGCCGTCCCTTGGCGAGGACGGCTTTGGCAGCGGCGACTGGGCACTCCAGGCGGATGCTGCCCATGCCGCCGCGGCCGGGCCTGATGCCCCGGCCTTGCACCGCTGCGACGCTGCAGCCCCCTATGGCCGCGACCGCCGCCACCACCTCCTCTTTGGTGACCGTATCGTCTAGACCGGTCACCTCCAAGGCCGCCGACTTTACGGGCCGAGCCACCTTGGCCGCATCTGCGATTACCTCTTGCAGCTTCGCTGCGAAGAGGTCCGCGTTCTTGCCACCTTCGGCGCCGGGAACTCGAATATACGAGCCCCGGCTTGGGTCCGCCGGCAAGAAACCTTGCCGATCCCCAGTTGGGTGGGATCGGCATTTGCACGCGCCCGAAGCAATATGGACGCGTACGTCTCCCCCCTCTCCGCAGCCTCCGTGGTGAGCGTCACCACGACGGCTGCGGTCTTGGGAGGAACCAGGTTCCTCCTGCCAGCTGGGGGCGAATTCTTGCCCTTTCCCTTGCCAGTTGACTGCGTCCGGCTGCCGGGAGGGATGGTGGCGGGGACGGCTCGGGGGGAGCCTTTCCCCTTCCCCCCTCCCCTGCCAGTCGACTGTGACTGGCTGGCAGGGGTGGTGGTGGGGACGGCAGGGACGACCGCTGCCGTCTTCTTGCCCTTGCCCTTCCCCTTGCCGGCCACCCTCGTCCAGCCCTGCTGGTTGGTCGAGGTGGTGGAAGGGAGGAGGGTGTCCTCACTCTGGGAGGTCGGCCCTGGCTCGCCATGCCGCTTGTCCGCCGCAAGCGGCGGTCGGCAACTCTTCTCGGGCAGGAGGCGGTCCTCAATACCCGCTAGGCAGGCTCTCGTGAAGGCCCTCTCCTCCATAACAACCTTGCGGATGATAGCCTCAATGTTGGAGGAGGCAGCCTGAGGCTCTGCCTCAGGTCTCTGCTCAGCCTGGGTTGTACGTACCCTTCAGGTGCGAGGACTTGGTGGCGACCACCAAAATCCCCTCCTCATCCTCCTGAGCCATCCGCTCCAACTCAGCAAATGAATGGTCCGCGTACACTACACGAGACGCACCGTATCCGGACCTGGCCCTGGCGACGCGCGCCTGCTGCTCCTTAGCAGCAACCTCCTCCTCCAGGTCTTGCTGGAGCTGCTCCCGCCGTGCCAAGTCCAACTGTCGTTGGGCGTCCGCAAGACCCACATCGTGGGTGTCCGCCGACTTTTTGGCCTTGGCCTTCTTTTTCGGCTCCTTCGCCGAACCCGAAGCCGAAGAGCCATCGGACCCGTCCTTGAGAAAGGCCCGCTTCCGCGACTGAGATCGAGCACCTTGCTCAACCTCCATCGAACTCGCTCTCGACACTACGGACTCGTTGTCGGAATCCGACTCGTCCGCCCTTCCACTATAGAAGGTCCGCCCTTCCTCCGCTGACGCTGAAGCGTCACGTTGGCCCTGAGAAGGGCCTTTTGGTTGGCCCTGAGAAGGGCCTTTTTTGACAAAATGCCCGAGGGCATTACGCCTTGGTTTTACCATTTTTAAAAATTAAAAAAGATAAAATATAATTAAAAACAAATTCTCCGCAAGATCGCACTTTCCGCGCAAGATAAAATGATAGTAAAGATCGCACAGCGCACTTTAGCCGCACCCAGTCTGCCACTCCGTTACGGTGGTCAGAACTGGGGCGTTGCCCGGGGGAAACGAACGAGGACGTATGCACTGTGAGGGGATCCCCCAACCTAACCTTTTTTTTTTTTTGATCTCGCTGGGAAAAAATGCATTACGCATACCCACCCACCCATTGGGGGAATGGGGGGCTATGTGGGACTCCCCGGGCCTCCCAGCCCGGTATACCCACTAAAATAACCCAGCGGCACTCCCGCATCGTCTGAATGGAGGAGGACTGGGAATCCGGCAGAGCCTTTACGTCCAGTCCTCCGCCGACGACCGCCCGCCTTTTAGGGCAGGCCCTTCACGCCCCTCCCTCAGTGGAGGGGCCCGGGAACGACCGTGAGTGCTCGGCCATTCCCGCCCGCAAGGGTGGTGACTAGTGCAATGCAGGCTAATGTCGAACGACACCGCCAACACTCCGTCCCCCGACTCGACCGCCTCCTGTACCTGGCCCTTCAGCAGGGCCAAGGCGCCGACCGTCGAACGCCCATTTCGAAAGCCGAACTGGGCGTCCGACAGGTCAGGTCCCACCCCCCCCCGGTGGCTGTTCAGCCGGTCGGCGACTATCCCCTCGAACATTTTACCGACCTCATCCAAAAGTACGATGGGCCGGTATGCCGAGGGGGAGTCCACCGGGCGTCCCTCTTTACGGAGAAGGCACAGCTGCCCCTCCCGCCACAGTTTCGGGAACCTCCCAGCCGCAAAGCACGCGCTGAAGAGGTCCCGAAACCTGTCCTGCATCTGAGAGGCAGCTATCGCCGCCACCCGTGCAGGGACGCCGTCCGGCCCAGGGGCCGTTTTCTTCGCGCGGAGGCGAAGAATCCCGTCCCGGATCTCGTCCTCCGTCACCGGCGGGATCTCCGCCTCTGGCGGAGCCGCATCCTGCGGGGGGTCCATTGCTGGTGGGGCGAAGTCGGTCCTGCGCGGAAACAGGGACCGGACCACCCCATCCAGCAATGCCGGCTCGAGGGTCTGCGACAGGGGGGGACCATAGGGCCGCAGCTGGCTCCGCGCCAGCTTGTACGGCCTCCCGTATGGATCTCTGTCGAGACCCTCCAACATCTCGGCCCGAGCCGAGTCTTTGGCGGCGCACATTGCCGTCTTGAGGACCGCCTTTGCCTCTAGGTAAGAGGCGTAGAGGCGGTCCTCCCCGGCCTGAGATCGGCTAGTGCGCCGCCGGCTCCGAGTGTAGGCCCTCCTGGCCTCCACGCAGGCCGCCCGGAGTCCCGCTATCTCCTCCGTCCACCAGTAGACGGCGCGACGGGGGGGCGGCCGGCGAGACCGAGGCATGCTCGAATTGCACACCTTGGTCAGGGACCCTCGGAGCTGGACCGCCGCGGCGTCAACGTCCGGGGCCGCCTCCACAGGGGGCGAGAGCCAGTCCTGGAGGAACGCCGCCTCCTGGGCTGCCTCCCGGTCCAGGCGGGTGAGAGCCCACCGCAGGGAAGGGAGATTGCCCCGAGCGGGCCGTCCCCCCCCGGGGGCCGGTGGAGATGTCGAACCGCACGTATCGGTGGTCCGACAAAGTCTCCACCGTCTCCACCCGCCAGTTCACAACGCGGGCGGCTAGGGCGGGGGTGGCAAACGAGACGTCTACCACCGATCCTCCCCGTTGCCGCACACACGTGTGGACCGTCCCCCTGTTGAGGAGGGACACGCCGCACGAGGCCACCCAGAATTCGACGACGCGTCCCCGGACGTTGCAGGAGGCAGCCGGGTTGCCCCAAGCCTCCGACTTGGCGTTCAGGTCGCCTATCACGGCGACCTGGCGTGGTGCCGCCCTCCCGGCGACTGCCGTAAGGATCTCGAGAAAATTCTCGAAATCCCTTAGAGGGCGGTTTGGGGAGAAATATACCCCCACCAGGGCCATGTCTCCCCCCCACGCGGCGGCCACGTATCCCGGTCCCCTCTCTAAAAGCGAGAGGGAAGGGGAGTCCGTGGAAGGCCGCGCCACCAACGCCACCAAGCCGTCCCGATCGCCCAGCCAGGTACTGGGGACCGAGTAAGGCTCGGCAACCACCGCCACGTCCACCAACCACTCGGCCATGATCTGTGTGAGCAGATCCTGGGCCACCCTGCAGTGGTTGGTGTTCGCCTGGAGGATGCGATGTTCGACTCTATGCATTAATCGGACATCGCACCCCCCTCCTCTTCAGCCAGGCCAGCAGCAGCCGAATGCCCTTCTTCCGCCACGGCGGCGGTAGCGGCAGGCTTTTTCGGCGCCTGCGCTGCTTTTCCCTTCTTAGGGGGGGGATTACACATCATCCCCCCCATTATGTGGCCTGCCGGGCGGCCACTGGTTGCACATACAGCGCACCGCGGAGCGGTCGCCTCGCACGATGCGACTTTGTGGCCCTCCTTGCCGCAGCGGTAACAGCTCTCTGTCCGATCTATTGTGGACGGACAGAGGGCACGGGTGTGTCCGACTCCGAAGCACCTGAAGCACCGCAAGGGCCGTGCTGCAAGTGCCCGGACCACACCCGAGCTGAAGCCGACTTGTAGCCGTCCTTTGTCAAGGACGGCTTTGGCAGCGGCAACGGGGCATTCCATGCGAATGGTGCCCATGCCGCCGCGGCCGGGCCTGATGTCCCGGCCTCGCACCGCTGCGACGCTACAGCCCCCTATCGCTGCGACCGCCGCCACCACCTCCTCCTTGGTGACCGAGTCGTCCAGGTCGGTCACCTCGATGGCGGCGGTCTTCACTGGCCTGGCCACCTTGGCCGCATCTGCGATAACCTCTTGCAGCTTCGCTGCAAAGAGGTCCGCGTTTTTGCCACCCTCAGCCCCCGGGAACTCGAATATTCGAGCCCCAGCTTGGGTCCGGCGGCAGGACACCTTGCCGATCCCCAGTTTTGTGGGATCGGCATTGGTACGCGCCCGCATCATAACGGACGCGTACGTTTCCCCCCGCTCCGCAGCCTCCGCGGTGAGCGTCACCACGACGGCTGCGGTTTTGGGAGGAACTAGGTTCCTCTTGCCGGCTGGGGGCGAACTCTTGCCCTTTCCCCCGCCAGTCGACTGCGACTGGCCGCTGCGAGGGACGGCTGGGGGTGAGCTTTTCCCCTTCCCCTTCCCCTTGCCAGTCGACTGCGACTGGCTGGGAGGGGTGGTGGCGGGGACGCAACTGCAGGCGATCGGCCCTCGCCTGCAGTTGCCGCGTCTGGTCGCTTGCATTGCGCGTGACCAGCTCTGCGACAATGCCACGCATGCTCGCGGCCCGGCACTTGAGGCACTTCTGAAAAGTGCCCTTCAGGTGTGAGGACTTGGAGGCGACCTCCACGATCCCCTCCTCGTCCTCCAGAGCCATCCTTTCCAGTTCGGCCAAGGAGTGGTCCGCATACAGGACGCGGGACGCACCGTACCCGGACTTGGCACGGGCGACGCGAGCCCGTTCCTCCTTGGCCGCAACCCTCTCCTCCAGCTCTTCCTGGAGCTGCTCCCGCTTAGCCAGGTCCAACTGGCGCTGGGCGTCCGCCAGACCCACTTCGTGGGTATCCGCCTCAGTCACCGGTTTTTTGGCCTTGGCCTTCTTCCGCGACTCCTTCGCCGAACTCGACGCCGAGGAGCCATCCGACCCTTCCTTAAGGAAGGCCCTCTTCCGCGATCGCGGTCGTGATCGGGTATCCTCGATCACCATCGCGCTCGCGTCCGACGCAACGGACTCATTGTCGGAGTCCGACAGTTCGTCCGCCCCTTCTCCGTAGAAGGTCCGCCCTTCTGACGCTGAAGCGTCGCTGTGGCCCTGAGAAGGGCCTTTTGGTTGGCCCTGAGAAGGGCCTT
Source organism: Orthosia cruda (assembly GCA_964057195.1). Lineage (NCBI taxonomy): Eukaryota > Metazoa > Arthropoda > Insecta > Lepidoptera > Noctuidae > Orthosia > Orthosia cruda. Next base: position 87,702 of record OZ059836.1, read on the forward strand.
TTTTGATAAAATGCCCGAGGGCATCCCGAGCTGGTTTCGGCTGTAAGACTGGACCGAGCGCGTCCAACGTCCGGCGTCCAAAGGTGGCGGAGGCGAGGTCCTCCGTCCAATGGAGGACGATTGCGTCCCTCGCCTCGCGCCGCACGGCCTCGCGCTCCTTCGCGGCGGGGCGTTCCCCGAGCGCCTTCCGCCGCACCGTCCACTCGTACACTCTGGCTAGCACCCATGCCTCCAACTCCCAGGGAGGGGTGCCGGCCAGAGCGCACGCCGCCGAAAAACCCACTGAGCGGTATGCCCTCGCCACCCGCTGTGCAATGGCCCGTTGGGGCCTGCGGATGGCGGTCGCATTCTCCCTCATGCGGAGGGAGTCCGCCCAGATGGGTGCCCCATAGAGGGCCATACTCTTCAAGATGCCGGCATAGAGGCGCCGGCATCGATCCTTCGGCCCTCCCAAGTTTGGGAGGAGCCATGAGAGGGCGTCCGCGGCTTTCAGCAGGCGCGTCGACAGGCCGCTGAAGTGCGGGCCGAAGCGCCACCTGCAGTCTAGCACGAGGCCCAGATACTTCATCTGGGCCCCGACCCCTATCCGGACGCCCTCCACGACGATATGGGCGTCGGGAGGGCAGCGCTGCCGAGGCCCGTGAAAGAACACGGCCTCGGTCTTGTTCAGCGCTACCCTCAATCCTAGCTGGCGGATCCTACCTGCCACTAAGGATCCGCCAGCCGAGGCCAGACAGGCCGCCTCTCCATAGTCCCTCCCCCGGGCAGTGAGGAGAGTGTCATCCGCGTAGCAGATGACACTCGTGCCCTGGAGGAGGGTGCCCCGCAGGAGCCAATCGAACCCGATGTTCCACAAGGGGGGCCCTAGCACCGACCCCTGTGGAACACCGGACTCCGCGCCGTAACGCCTGATCCTGGCCGTCTTGTCCACCAGGAGGACCTTTCGGTCCTCCAGGTAGCTGGCCAGGATCGCCCGCAGATATTGGGGCACTCCGTGGTACCGGAGTGCCTCCAATATCGTCGAGTGGGGGATGGAGTTGAAGGCGTTGGCTATGTCAAACGACACCGCCAACACTCCACCCCCCGACTCGATTGCCCCCTGCACCTGGCCCCTGAGTAGGGCCAATGCGTCGACCGTCGAACGCCCTCGTCGGAAACCGAACTGGGCGTCCGACAGGTCCGGCCCTACCTCCCGCAACTGGCTATTTAGCCGGGTGGCGATGATCCCCTCGAACAATTTACCGACCTCATCGAGCAGAACGATGGGCCGGTATGCCGAGGGGGAGTCCACCGGACGTCCCTCCTTCCGGAGGAGGCACAACTGCCCCTCCTTCCACGGTTTCGGGAACCTCCCAGCCATAAGGCACGCGCTGAAGAGGTCCCGAAACCTATCCTCCATGAGGGACGCCGCGATGGCCACCACCCGTGCGGGGACACCGTCCGGTCCAGGGGCCGTCTTCTTCGCGCGGAGGGCCAGAACCCCCGCGCGAAGTTCCTCCACCGATACTGGAGGGACCTCCTCCACCGGCGAAGCCACCACCCCCCCAAGCGGGGGGTTCATCGTTGGTGGGGTGAAGTCGGTCCTGCACGGAAACAGGGACTGGACCACCCCATCCAGCAACGCCGGCTCCAGGGTCTTCGTTACTGGGGGACCAAAGGGGCGCAGTTGTTTCCGCGCCGCCTTATATGGCCGCCCAAACGGATCCCTGTCGAGGCCCTCCAGCATCTCGGCCCTCGCCGAGTCCTTGGCGGCGCACATAGCCGACTTGAGGACCGTCTTTGCCTCTAGGTAAGAGGCGTAGAGGCGGTCCTCCCCGGCCTGAGATCGGGTAGTGCGCCGCCGACTCCGCGTATAGGCCCTCCTGGCCGCCACGCAGGCGGCCCGGAGCCCAGCCAGCTCCTCCGACCACCAATAGACGGCGCGACGGGGAGGCGGACGGCGTGACCGAGGCATGCTTGCGTTGCAGACCTCGGTCAGTGTATAAAAACTGGAGGAACTTCTTGGGATTTTGGGGAATTAAAAACTCAGGATGTAGCACGCAGTGATCCACTTATTTTATTTGACTACTAACTGACATTACATGTATCCTAGGACCGTAGGATAAACGCCTGATAAAAACTTATAGCTAAATATCTTACTGACTACAAATTGCGCTGAGCTAACTGATGCTTGAACATGCCCCCGGCCGTTGGAAGCTCGCCTTTCAACAGTTGTCTTCCAGTAATGGACAAATCTTGGAGAATACCCTTCTGACAGTTCCATTTTGAGTCCTGATGTCGGCAACTCTGCTTATGCCATCTGTGCCAGGATGAAGACCAACAACGCGGCCCAACTTCCACTTCAACGGTGGCTGGTTATCCTCCTTTATGACGACGAGGGAGTCCAGGTTCAGGCTGTCGTTGCTGGTACGCCACTTTACTCGCTGTTGAACCTCGGAGACATATTCCTTGCTCCATCTTGACCAGAAATGCTGCCGCAGCTGCTCAATGCGTTGATGGCGCGTCAAGTGGTGAGTGGAATAGTCCCGAATATCCTTTACAGGAAGAGACGTGAGAGGTCGTCCAATTAAAAAATGACCTGGAGTGAGAGGCAACAAGTCTTCTGGGTTTGACGATAACGGTGTTAGCGGCCGAGAATTTAAAATGCCTTCAATTTTTACCAAAACGGAGTTAAGCTCCTCGTATGTTAGATGACAATTGCCCAACACTCGTAACAAATGAAATTTGGTCGATTTGACACCCACCTCCCAAAGACCACCAAAATGTGGAGCGTAAGCAGGAATAAAATGAAATTTAATATCATCTTGAGCCGCACTATCAGTTATGGAGTCACAATTGCGTTTCAAGAAATCAGCTATCTCATTGTAAGCTCCTACAAACGACGTTCCGTTATCGGAGTAGATGTTAAGAGGTTTTCCTCTTCGAGACAAAAACCGACGTAAAACCTGTAAATAATTACTGCTTGTCAAGTCACCCACCAACTCTAGATGAATGGCCTTTGTAGTGAAGCACACGAAAATAACGATGTATACCTTAACCAATTGACATCCACGACCTTGACGACTAGACGAGGTTATGGGACCTGCGTAGTCAACTCCTACGCTTTGAAAAGGAAAGTCAGCTGGTGAGAGTCTGCTCAATGGAAGATTACCCATCTGAGGGACTACAGCCTGTGGTTTTAGACGCTGACATCGAACGCAATGACGATAACAGGCTCTGGCTAAATTGCGACCACCCAGTGGCCAATAAGTCTCTCTAATTGTACTTAGTAATAATTGAGGACCTGCGTGCATTAATCTGATATGCTCAAATCTAAATAAAAGTTTCACAAAGTGATGAGTGGACTGTAATAAGATTGGGTGTTTCTTTTCAAATGAATATTCGGAATTGTGTAATCTACAACCTATACGAATAATTTTATTTTCATCTAGAAACACATTTAAGCTTAATAATTGATTTTTATGTGGTACCTTTTTATTATTTAATAGTAAGTTATATTCAGGAAAAGATTCCCTTTGAGATTGAATAATAATGAAATTTAACGAATTTTGTAATTCTTGAACATTTAAATAGGACGTATTTGCTAAATGCCTTTTACATGCATTAATAAAACGAAAAACGTTACAAATAGAACGCTGTAATCTAGTTAAATTGGAAAAACGATTAAAATCGATTAATGCTTGAAATGAATCTGCGTTATTGTGATCGTGAGCTAAATTAATCAAAATATTTGATTTAATGTCTGGTAAGACGCCTGGATTCATAACAGGATGTGGCCATGTAGCACTGTCATGCTTTAAGAAACATGGACCGAACCACCACAAATCCAGTGATTGCGTAGCGGTAGGTTCCGCCCCGCGTGTTATTAAATCAGCTGGATTGTCGTGTGTCAACACATGTCTCCATGTACCTGGGACGGTTAATTCTAATACTTCGGCAACACGGTTGCGCACAAAAGTATTTAATTTAATAGGTAGCATTTTTAACCAACCCAGAACTATCATGGAGTCAGTCCAAAAAACTACACTAAATGGTTTAATGCGAAGGGAACTAGCAACCTTTTGATATAAACGTGCACCAAGCAAAGCAGCACACAGCTCAAGTCGTGGTATTGTTATTGGTTTGATAGGAGTAACACGACTTTTAGCTGTTAATAATCGCACGTCGACGTTACCCTGCTCATTGATACTGCGTATATACAAACAAGCGCCGTAAGCTCGCTCCGAAGCGTCAGTAAAAATATGATATTCAACCTGTTTGTATGCGTCACAGACTACACGGCGTGAAACACGTAAATTATGAAGGCAAGGCAAGGCTTTAATTATGTTCGCCCATATTGTTCCAACCTCAGGTGATAACTGGTCATCCCACTTTAACCCGTCCAGCCAAAGTTTCTGAAGCAACATCTTCATGCTCACGACACACGGTGCTAACAACCCTAGAGGATCAAATATTCGCGCGATTACTGCTAACATGCCACGCTTAGTATTTTCTATGCATTCAGGAACAAGATCATCTGTGTTAGTTTGCCAACTAAGACCAAGTGTTTTATTGACAACATAACTTTCCTTGTGAAAATCATAATAAGAATCACCAGGTGTTTCTGAAATTAAACTGGGTTCGTTAGATTTCCACTTCCTTAAAGGCATGCAAGCAGAAGCAAGAGAATCAGCCACCTTATGACGCAACATTCGAGCGTCCTCCAACACGTCTGTACCGGTCAAAAGATCATCGACGTAAAAATCATGAAGGATAACTTCCGCGACCTTTTGATCCTGACATTCAATACCGACCTGTTTGAGGCACCTAGTAGCGAGAAACGGTGCACTAGCCGTACCGTAAGTTACTGTATGCAATTGGTAGGTTTTAAGAGGACTAGAAGCATCACCACGCCAAATAATTTGCTGACGGTGCCTGTCTGAAGGATGTAAAGACACCTGCCTGTACATTTTCTCGACGTCAGCAGAGAGGACGTACTTATACATTCTAAATCTAAGAAGGATTGCGGTCAGATCGTCCTGGACGGTAGGCCCCACCATCTGTATTGTATTTAATGAAAGACCAGAGGTGGTGGGTGCACTAGCATTAAAAACAACCCTTAATTTGGTTGTACTACTACTCTCGCGCAGTACTCCATGATGAGGAATGAAATATGACCGCTGATCTTCATGAATAGTACACTCGGACATATGGTCTAAAGAAATGTACTCCGTCATAAAATCTTTGTACATTTTATCGAGTGAGGGTTGGCTGAGATTTCTGCGCTCTAATGACAGAAAACATCGTTTTGCACGATAATACGAATCGCCTAAACTATTCGAAGATTCCTTCAACGGTATTTTAACGCTAAAGCGGCCATCTGCCAAGCGCGTTGTGTTTTTTATAAAGTGTTCTTCACACATCTTCTCCTCAGCTGAATAAGTCGATGACTCATGACAAACTTCCTCGAGCTGCCAGAAACGCGACAATTGGTTTCGGATGTCATCTAACTCAATCGAACTGGAAGAACTTTCATAATAATCATTAACATTTGTAAAATTACATTTAATTAATGAAAGATGAGATGAATTATTACTAAAGCCGCCGTTAATTGGGCCGAAAACTAGCCAACCAAGTCTAGTTTGATAAAGTGTTGGTTTCCCATCTCCTAGTAAAATCTTATTTGATCCTAATAAACTCCAGAATACATCAGCTCCTATAATAATATCAATAGAAGCCGGTGTGTGGAAATGCGGATCGGCTAAGTGAATGTTTGAAGGTATATTCACATGTACCTGTCTAGCGGGGACGTTATCAGTTATTGTGGGCAAGACAAAACATATTAAATCATTAGTGTAAGATTCGTGCAACGATTTAATGTGCACACGACACATTTTTTCCACATGCGATATAGAATTATTTATGCCTTGTATAGATTTGTCTGTGTTTAAATAAGGCAGATTTAACTTATTAAATAAATTCTCTGTCATTAAACACGACGAACTACCAGAATCGAGAAGCGCTCGAGCTATGTGTTCTTTATTATTTACGTCGTAGCACCTCACTAACGCAGTTGACAATAGGATGTCGCCTGCGCTGCTCGTATGCGACTGCGCAGAGATATTAGCTGAGAGCGAAACGTGACTATTGTTTGTGTCAACAGTGCAGGATGACTCAACCTTAGCCTTATCAGTCGTGCCGTCAGTTGATTTGTTTGAAACAGGTTTTGATTTAAAGTCTGTGTTATGAATAAGCGTATGGTGCTTGCGTTTACATATTTTACACCCTGGTTTCTTGCAATTATTGGGATAGTGACCGTGACGAAAACAATTATAACATACCTTATAGCTAGGTAGTAAAGACATTCTATCGTTGATGCTCAATGATAGAAACTGTGGACATGAATTAAGGTTGTGATCGCTTTTACATTTTGGACAACTATTTGATGAAGAACTACTAGTGTTTTCTGTTGTAACAAAGGCTTTTATTTTAGTATTCTGTTTTATGTTAGTTGTAGAATGACGTGATTTTTCTAGTGTTTCTATTAAATCAGCCCGATTACGCAAAAAAACAATGAACTGATCAAAAGTGATTCGTTTAGATTTATCGATACGTCCTTTATATTCCTCCCATTCTCGGAATGTCGTAGTATCAAGTTTTTGTCGAATTATATGTATAAGTAATGTGTCCCAATTACTAACAGGTTCGCCTAATGTTTTTAACGCTCTGATGTTTTTGTTTACATTATCTATGATACCTTTTAATGCAGTTGAGGACTCCCTAGCGATCGACTCGACGTTGAACAACGCCGTAACGTGATTCTCAATCAATAATCTTTCATTATCGAATCGCTCACAAAGAAGCTCCCATGCCACATTGTAGTTTTGAGCAGAAAACTCAATTGACTGGATCACGACAGCAGCAGATTCCGATAATGATGACCTAAGGTAATGAAATTTATTAATCTCGTCTATGTCGTCATTGCCATGAATGAGACTGGCGAAGGTATCGCGAAATTCGAGCCAGTTATCATATGATCCTGTGAATTTGGGTAATTGGATTGTAGGCAACTTGACGAACTGACGCTTAACATTAGAAGTACTGCAATTCGATTTTATTTCATCTTGGTCAGATTTTGAAAAGTTACTTAACATAATTTTAGCTTGGGCTACCAACCCATAATATTGAGATTCAATTATAGTTCTTTCGAGTGTCTCAGTATCAATGTTATCACACAAGCATTCTAATTTTAATTGAACCTCATTAAATTCATCAAAAATATCATCTAACTTGGCGACTCGCAATTGCAACTCCATTACATGAAAGGGGGTTATCTCGGAATCTTTTAGATTGCTCAAATAGGTTCCAAATACTGTTAACCTTCCTTTATAACTGCTTCGCTTCTTTTTAAGTTCTTTAATGTCAGTCATTTCGATTGGAGAGTGTCGTAGACCTGTAATTATACAATTATAATGTTAATGAAACTGTAACAACAAATAACTATCGTAGTGACTAATGAGACTGCCAGCTAAAACTAGCCCAAGTTATTAATTGTACAAATTTAATTGTTAAGTTGTATCACTGCAAATATTAATAATAGCTACTGTAGGAAAGTATGTAAGGTTTAATATTTCTAAGAAATAACGTGACAAACAAATTAATTATCTGCCTGTTAAAGGGTTTACAAAGCAACAATTAATTTTAAAAGTTTAAATTAGAAAATAATAGTTGTATATTGAAAAATAAATAACTAACTAATGTAGGTTAACAATAACACTACTGTACTGTATTTTAAGCACGCGTTAACTATATTATACAACTGTGATTTAACCTAATGCTCTGTAAATAATTCCTTGTAAATATGTATACACAAAAGAATTAACAATTAAATTAATAACTTTGTAAATGTTATACAAAAAATATTTTACTAACCTTATTATAAATACTTAATTCCTATATTTTATTTACCTGATTTAATATTAATGAGTGTTGGGTGAATATAATTAATAATATAATGCTTAAAGTTTCCCGTTTTATTTCACTTAATGTCCGATACACTTTTCCTTCAAACACGTGTTCGTTACCTCGTCACTCCGGTACTCATTCAATATCCAATTTCCAGAATATCCAATTCCAGCTTATTCCACTTTGCTAGTATGAAGATACTAATGCGGCTCGTATGGACCATGTATAAAAACTGGAGGAACTTCTTGGGATTTTGGGGAATTAAAAACTCAGGATGTAGCACGCAGTGATCCACTTATTTTATTTGACTACTAACTGACATTACATGTATCCTAGGACCGTAGGATAAACGCCTGATAAAAACTTATAGCTAAATATCTTACTGACTACAAATTGCGCTGAGCTAACTGATGCTTGAACAGTCAGGGACCCCCTGAGCTGGACCGCCGCGCGGTCCACGTCCAGGACAGGCTCGACAGGGGGCGAGAGCCAGTCCTGGAGAAAGGCTGCCTCCTTGGCTGCCTCCCGGTCCAGGCGGGTGAGAGCCCACCGCGGGAAGGATCTGCATCAGCAGATCCTGGGCCGCTCTGCAGTGGTTGGTGTTCGCCTGGAGGATGCGATGTTCGACTCTATGCATTAATCGGACATCGCACCCCCCTCCTCAACAGCCGCCGTGGTCCCAGCCTCTGGAACGGCGGTGGCAGTGACAGGCCGGGTCGGCGCCTGAACTTTGCCCCTCTTGAGGGGAGGACTGCAATTCCTCCCCTTCATAATGTGGCCCGCAGGGCGGCCACTGGCGGCACATACGGCGCAGTGCGGCTTGGCGGCCTTGCAGGAGGCGGCTTTGTGCCCCTCCTTGCCGCAGCGGTAGCAGCTCTCTGTCCGGTCAATCGTGGACGGACAGAGGGCCCGGGTGTGTCCAGTGCCGAAGCACCTGAAGCAGCGCAAAGGCTGGGCCTCAAGTGCCCGGACTGCACCCGAGCTGAAGCCGACGGCTAGCCGTCCCTTGTCAAGGACGGCTTTGGCAGCGGCAACTGGGCACTCCAGGCGGATGGTGCCCATGCCGCCGCGGCCAGGCCTGATGGCCCGGCCCTGCACCGCTGCGACGTCGCAGCCCCCCATGGCTGCGACCGCCGCCACCACCTCCTCCTTGGTGACCGAATCATCTAGATCGGTCACCTCTATGGCCGCGCACTTGATAGGCCTAGCCACCTTCGCCGCGTCCGCAATGACCTCTTGCAGCTTTGCTGCGAAGAGGTCTGCATTTTTAGCGCCCTCGGCCCCTGGAAACTCGAAAATTCGAGCCCCAGCCTGCGTCCGGCGACAGGAGACCTTGCCGATCCCCAGTTGAGTGGGATCGGCATTGGCACGCGCCCGCAACAATACGGACGCGTACGTCTCCCCCCGCTCCGCAGCCTCCGCGGTGAGCGTCACCACGACGGCTGCGGTCTTGGGAGGATTCAGATTCCTCCTGCCGGTTGGGGGTGAACTCTTCCCCTTTCCCTTACCAGTCGACTGCGACTGGCTGCTGGGAGGTGTGGCGGCGGGGACGGCTGGGGGAGAGTTTTTCCCCTTTCCCTTCCCCTTTCCCTTGCCAGTCGACTGCGACTGGCTGGGAGGGGGGGTGGCGGCGAGAATTGCAGAGACGGCCGCTGTCGCCCCTTTGCCCTTGCCCTTCCTCTTCCCCTTGCCGACGACCTTCGTCCAACCAGCAGGGTTGGCTGGGGTGGAGGCAGGCAGAAGAGGGTCCTCCTCCCTCTGTGAGGTTGGCCGTGGCTCTCCCTTCCTCTTGTCCGCGGCAAGCGGCAGCCGGTAGCTCTTCTCGGGCAAGAGCCTATCCTCGATTCCTGCTAGGCAGGCTCGGACGAAGTCCCGCTCCTCCATCATGACCTTGCGGATGGTGTCCTCAAGGTCGAAGGAGGCGGGGCCCTCTGCCGCAGGTCTGGACTCGGCTGTGGTTGGCCGGGCCGTGGCCTCTGCCAGCTTCTGGTGCAGTTGGCTGACCTCCGTCTGCAGGCGATCGACCTTCGCCTGCAGTTGCCGCGTCTCGTCGGTCTCCTGCCTCTGCACCAGCTCCGCAATGATTCCACGCATGCTCGCGGCCCGGCATTTGAGGGACTTTTGGAACGTCCCTTTCAGTTGGGAGGACTTCGTGGCGACCACCACTATCTCCTCCACGTCCTCCTCCGCCATCCGCTCCAGCTCCACCAAGGAGCGGAGTACAAAACGCGGGACGCGCCGTACCCGGACTTGGCCCGAGCGACGCGCGCCTGCTGCTCCTTGGCAGCAACCTGCTCCTCCAGGTCTTGTTGGAGCTTTTCCCGACGAGCCAGATTCAACTGGCGCTGGGCGTCCGCGAGACCCACGTCATGGGTGTCCGCTGCCGTTGCCGTCTTCTTGGCCTTCGCCTTCTTCTTCGACTCCTTCGCCGAACTTGAGGAGCCATCGGAGCCTGTCTTTAGGAAGGCCCGCTTCCGCGACTGCGAACGAGCACCTTCCTCTACCTCCATAGAGCTCGCCACCGACACAACGGACTCGTTGTCGGAGTCCGACTCTTCCGGCCTTCCTCCATAGAAGGTCCTACCTTCCTCAGCTGACGCTGAAGCGTCACGGTGGCCCTGAGAAGGGCCTTTTTTAACAAAATGCCCGAGGGCATCTCGCGCAGGTTTTACCATGATAAAAATTAAAATGATAAAATAAAATGAAAAATTCTCCGCAAGTTCGTAGCACTCTAGGCAATAAAATTCGCTACGATGCACAGCACACTTTAGCCGCACCCAGTCTGCCACTCCGTTACGGTGGTCAGAACTGGGGCGTTACCGGGGGAAACGACGTGGACGTATGCGCTGTGAGGGGATCCCCCACCCCAACCTAACCTAACCTAACCTTTTTTTTTTTTTTTTTTTTTGATCACGCTGGGAAAAAATGCATTACGCATACATTACATTGGGGGAATGGGGGGCTATGTGGGACTCCCCGGGCAAGCAAGCCCGGTATACCCACTAAAATAACCCAGCGGCACTCCCGCTTCGTCTGTGTGGAGGAGGACTGCCCATGCCGCCGCGGCCGGGCCCGATGCCCCGGCCTTGCACCGCTGCGACGCTGCAGCCAGCTGTGGTCCGGGGGAACCACTGCGTTATGTGGGGTTCGCACCCACTAAAAACCTGGAGTGGTCCTCCTCTCGCCCACGGGGCTGCGGGACCCACAAGGCTTACGACCGCGTGCCCCGCTGGCGTCGCTCCACTACGGAGCCCTTCTCTCCGGGGCGGGGCTGAGCCTCATGAAATCAGAGACCCAGCCCCGCACCGTTCCACCTCCATCTGTTTCCTCCTAGCACTGAGGCACCGGACCACCGGATGTCTCAGTGCGCGGGACCTACGTGTGGACGGCGGACCCCCCAGTCCTCCGCCCACGGTCCCCGGCCTTATGGCAGCATTCGGCCCGCGTAGGCCCGACGCCGTCTGCCGCGTCTGCGGCGGCGCATCGGGGCCGAGTCGACGTCGTCTTCCCGGTCCCGCTCCGCCTCCTCCTTCCTCGACATGACCTCTTCGCAAAATGTTGCGACCGCCTGCCAAGACCTGTCGCTGTCGACCATCTCCCTTAGGAGGGCCGGCAGCGACAGGTCGTTTCCGACTGTCGCGGACAGGGCGGCGCGAGGGATCTCCCAAGCTGGGCACTCCTCGCGCGTATGCTGCGCCGTGTCCGCGACTCCCGCCACACAGTGGTGGCACACGTCCGAGGGCTCCCTTCTTGCCACCCGGTGCAGGTATCTTCCAAAGCAGCCATGCCCGGTGATCATCTGCGTCAGGTGGAAAGAGAGAGCCCCGTGCCGCCGCTCGAGCCACTCGCGGAGAATGGGCTGAACGGCGGCCGCCACTTCTCGGCTCACGACCGACTCCTCAAGGCGGTCCGCCCACCTCCGCAGGAGAGTGTCGCGCGCCTCTTCCCTCCAGCGACGAATCTCCCGCGGATGGGGACGGCCGCCACCCGCAACCACCTCTTTTGTTCGCCAATACGCCGCAGCGAGCACCTCGGCATCAAGGTCCCACGGCGGCGTACCGGCGAGCACACATGCGCCGCCACACGACACGGTGCGGTACGCCCGGGCCACCCTGAGCGCCATGGCGCGCTGCGGTCGTAGCAGCGCTGCCTGGTTCCGGCTACTCATGGCTCCTGCCCATATTGGCGCCCCGTAGAGCGCCATGGAGCGCACCACACCGGTGTAGAGGCGTCGGCAAACTCCGCCTGGCCCCCCAACGTTTGGGAGGATCCGCCCCAAGGCCCCAGCGGTGGCCAACAACTTTGGAGCCAACCGCCGGAAGTGCTCCTCGAACTTCCATCGACCGTCGAGCACGAGCCCCAGGTACTTCATTGTAGTACCGACGGCGATGGAAGTCCCTCCCACAATAATGGAGGCCTCCGGCGGAGGCCCGTTTCGAGGCCCGTGAAAGAGGAGGGCCTCGGACTTCTCCAAAGCCACCTCGAGCCCAAGGGCACGGATCCTCCCCACGACCTGGGCCACACCTGCCGTGGCGAGATGGCATGCCTCTCTGTAGGTGCTGCCGCGGGCCAGCACGAGGGTATCGTCAGCGTAACAAATAACACCGACCCCCCGCAAGGTGGCGCCGCGCAGCACCCAGTCGTAGCCGATGTTCCACAAGGGCGGGCCGAGGACCGACCCCTGTGGAACACCGCACGACATTTGCCTTCTCCCTTCGCCGGCCCTCGTCGGGTAAACGACGGCCCTGCCGGCGAAGTAGTCGGCGACGACCCGCTGGAGGTACTGCGGCACCCCATGGTACCGCAGCGCCGCCCTAATCGTTTCCCAGGGTAGCGTGTTGAATGCATTGCGGATATCTAATGACACCGCAAGCAACACGCCACCCCGGGAGACCGCCTCCTCGGCGAGGTCCCTCACCCGCGCAACGGCATCCAGGGTCGACCGACCCCGGCGGAAACCGAACTGCGCGTCGTCCAGATCCGGATCCATGCACTCGGCCAGGCGAGCAGCGAGCACACGCTCGAAGAGTTTGCTCACCTCGTCGAGTAGCACGATCGGACGGTAGGACGACGGCAGTCCGGCCGGGCGCCCTGCCTTGGGCAGCAGCACGAGTTTGCCCGTCTTCCATTGCTGCGGGAAACGACCCTGCGCCAAACACGCGGTGAAGAGGGACCTCACCCTCTCCTCAATCTCCTCCAGCGCGACCGCCAGGGCCGCACCCGGAACGCCGTCGCAAACAGAAGACGGAAATAGAATGTTTCCTTCCTCATCATGCGGTACTGAGAGCAGAATCTAGCACAACAAAGTTGCGCGTAGTATTCAACGCGTCGTCTAAAACTACCTTAGGCCACAGCCTAAACGATCTAATGTACAAGGGCCCAAACCTCCAGTTAGACCTGTTAGAGCTTATCCTGAAGTGGAGGCAATATCGTTTCGCATTCACAGCTGATATTGAGAAATGCTTCCGTATGATTTTAGTCGATGAGCAGGACCAAAGCCTACAACAAATCGTATGGCGACAAAGTCCGGATCAGCCTATAAGAAATTATAAATTAACAACCATAACGTATGGAACTAAAGCAGCGCCATTCCTGACAATGATGACTCTGCGAAAATTAGCGTCAGATGAGCAGCAAAAATATCCCAGAGCAGCTAAATGCATCCAGGAAGAGCTCTATATGGATGATTGGGTATCGGGAGCGCATAGCATCAGAGAAGGAAAGCGGAGGATTACGGAAGTTTCACTAAGAAAGTGGTCCTCAAACGATAAAAGATTGCTTGAAACAGTTGAGCAAACTGCCGACAAACAGCCAGCAGTCTTTACATTTAAAACTGAAAGCTCATCAAAAACTTTGGGGCTACAATGGAACTCAACCGAGGACGAATTCATCTTCAAATATGATTCAAACAGCACACAAACAGCAAAACTGACCAAAAGAATGCTTCTATCCGAAATCTCTAAGATTTTCGACCCTTTGGGATGGTTAGCGCCCCTAACCACAAAGATGAAAATTTTATTCCAGCAAGTATGGCAAGATTCTGAGGTCCAGTGGAGCGACGAAGTTTCTATTAAAACCAAAGAAGAATGGATCAAATTGGAGGGAGATTTAAATCTATTAAATCAGTTCCACATTCCTCGGTGGTTACAAAGCAAAGAGCATGACGTCATAGAATTACATGGGTTTTGTGACGCATCAATTCAAGCCTTCGCCTGTGTAGTATACGCACGAATCGTATCCAATAACTCTACATCAGTAGTGCTAGTAGCAGCAAAAACGCGGTTAGTGCCCTCTAGCAAGGCTGTATCGCTACCTAGGTTAGAATTATGTGCGGCCGAACTACTTACGAAACTCATGTCAAAAATCGTCAAAAGCATCAACAGCTTGGCCGTGAAGATATACGGCTGGAGCGATTCTAAGGTTTCCCTTAGCTGGATTCAAGGATCCCCGGAGCGCTGGAAGCCTTTCGTAGCGAACAGGGTGAAGAAAATTGCTAGCATTATGCCACCAAACACTTGGCATTATGTAAACACCAAAGAAAACCCAGCGGATGCAGCTAGTAGAGGCCTGACGACCTCACAATTGCTAGAACACGAATTGTGGTGGCAAGGACCGACCTTCTTATCGTCATCGCACTTCAAACCTACGGGTCAAACGAAGTATACTACTAACGAAGAGATAAAAAGGCAGGTAAACATTGTTCAAAATCCTATCATGGATAGCAGCATAGTCGACGATCTATTACATCGCTACAGCTCGTTTACAAAAACAACACGCATCTTAGCCTGGGTACGGCGGGCATTGACACCTGTCGTTAGTAAACAGAAAACAAAGCATCTCACTTTACACGAGCTTAGATCAGCAAAACTTATAATAATAAAAAACGTACAGCGCGCTGAATTTAAAACAGACATTGAACGCTTATTGCAAAACCAGGAAGTAAAATCTGATAGCAAGCTACTCAACCTTAATCCATACTTAGATCAGGACGGGATCCTTAGAGCAAAGGGAAGACTCAGGCAGGCCAACATAAGCATAGAAATGAAGCATCCAATCATCATTCCATACAACAGTCGACTGACTGAGCTTCTCATCGCGCAAGCCCATGAGCTCACATTTCACGGAGGAGCTCGACTTACTATGTCCTTTCTTAGACAAAAGTATTGGATAATTAAAGGAAATCGAGCCATCAAAACGCAACTTCATAGATGCGTTACTTGTAGGAAACAGGCACCCAGGAAGCTACAGCAGATTATGGGAGATCTACCTGATTTCCGCACCAACCCAGCTCCAGCGTTTTATCACACAGGTGTAGACTACACGGGCTTCATATCTGTGAAGGCAAATAAAGGGCGTGGAATAAAAACAACGAAAGGATACGTGGCTTTGTTCGTCTGCATGGTTACGAAAGCCGTGCACATAGAATTGGTGTCGGACTTGACCAGCACTTCCTTTATCGCAGCATTGAGGAGAATGTCAGCGCGACGAGGAGCCCCGAAACATATGTACTCGGACAACGGCACTAACTTTGTGGGAGCTAACAAAGTAATGCAGGAGGAGTACGAGCAGCTAAAACAAGTTTTCGGTGACTCATTTTATAGTGAGATAACGGAAATGGATATAGAATGGCACTGGAATTGCCCTTCCTGGCCTAGTGCGGGAGGATTATGGGAACGATCAATACGAAGTCTAAAGCAACACCTCAAACGAGTTGTAGCGGACCAAGCATTGACGTATGAAGAATATAGCACCATTTTAGCGCAAATAGAAGCGGGTCTCAACTCTAGACCACTATGTCCGATATCTGAAGACATAGACGATTTAGATTTCTTAACACCCGCGCACTTCCTAACCGGTAGAGCAGGTCTAACCGTTATTGAAACAGCCAGTGACGCTAGGACTAGATGGCACTTAATAAACAAGATTTTCCAAGACCTTTGGAGGAGGTGGAAAACTGAATATCTTAGCCAATTATCTGTTCGTAGCAAGTGGCTAAAGCCAAAAAGCAACATTAAGATCGGAAATATGGTGACCATCCACGATGATAATTTTCCTTCTGGAAAATGGCCAGTGGGGAGAGTTGTCGAGGTACACCAAGGGAAGGACGGGTTTGTAAGGGTTGTGACATTAAAGACGAAGAACGGTTTAATAAAGCGACCTATTATCAAATTGTCCGTCTTACCAATCGAGCAAGAGGACGCAGAAAAGGAAGCTGAAGAGCAGAGTAAAAAAGCCAAACCCAAGATCACAAAGGATGAAACAAAAGCAAGTACGAGAAAGCATCGTAATTTCGTCAACATCGTTTTATCACTATTATTTTTTATCAGCATTTGGAGCAGCAGCGAAGCATCGAACCACATTGCCCAATTTAGCGGTAATCAATCCTTATACTACGACCCAATAGGTAAATTAAATCTAATACGGGATCAATGGAAAATTGTGTCCTACTACAACATGCAACCTTATTGGCAAGGTGATAAAGCCGGGGACACCTTCATTAAATATCTAGAGCAGACATGTGAACAAATCAAGGAGCCTAGCCATTGTAACATGATTTTATTACAAGTGCAGCACGATTACAACGAGCTCCAATATCACAATCAGCTGCTGCTAAATCAGCATTTCGGCACTCGGTCAAGAACCCGACGCGGCCTTGTCAACGCGGTCGGCTCCATAGCCAATACATTATTTGGAGTACTCGACCAAAGTTTCGCTGATAAATACCAACGTGATATTGAAATTATAAATAGCAACGAAAAGCACCTATTACAGCTTTGGAAAAACCAAACATCAGTGGTAGAAGCTGAGTATAATATTCTGAAACGAACTGAGAAGACTATTGATACTCAGTATAAGCTCATAAATAGACATCTAAACCTCTTAGATCAAGCGACTAAGCAGATACAATTGCAAGGTAAAAGTACATCAATGTTACAAGAATTCACTCTCGCAGCCATGGCTACGACAAACATGATACACAACTTAAAGCGTGTCCAAGATACATTAATCGACACCTTAGCGGATATTTATCATAGTAAAATTAACATGCATCTACTTACTCCAGAGCAGCTCAGCAACGAACTTCAAATCATTTCCGGTCAAATATCAAAAGAACTTACTTTGCCTATCAACAACATCCAGGCCGATTTATATGAAATCTACAAACACCTAAAGATCAAGGCGAGAATGAGTAAAGAGTACTTCATGTTTGAGATCTCCGTGCCACTCATTAGCAGAGACAGTTTCCAACTGTACCGCTTAATACCTGTTCCTCTCCAGGTGGGAAAGGACATGATCAGCATTATTCCCCTCACAGATTACATAGCAACTAATCTGATGAGGGACTCCTATATCGAAGTCAAGAACGACGATCTTCAAACCTGCACCTATCAGGAGGAAAGTTATATCTGTCAGCTACGAGGTCCAGTCAAGCGACTGGGTCTAGAAGAAAAGTTCTGTCAAACCGAACAAATAGGTATCTGCCAGTCTAAGAAAGAAACCTGCAAGAATATGTGGTTACAATTACACGACCTATCGTCTTATTTGTATTTCGCATGCGATACCTATTCATTTACAATCATATGTGACAATGAAACCCGAACGCGCCGTGTCAGCAAGGCCGGGCTCATTCAACTCGATAAAGAATGCATAGCTAAGGGCCGTGACATAACACTTTATTCATATCAGCAGGAAAACAAGCTGACTTTAAAACCTGACCTATTATTAGCGAACATAGCTCCAATACAGCACTATCATTTGGTCAATATTACGCTACCGCTTCTCGAAACAACAACAGAAGATGCACAGATCAACAACACACTAACAAGTCTCGGCAATCAGATAGCCGCTATGAAGAAAGCAGCTTTAGAAGAAGGAACATTAACTACGCATGATATACATCACTATGCCATATCATACGTATTGCTAGCAGCAGTCGTCGCCGTCGTAGCGTTCCTGGTGTTCCTGTGGTGGCGAGGCAAGCAAGCCTCACCCGCGCCCGCGCGTGACCCGCAGGCTCCAAGCGAACCTGCCGCGCCGCGGGCGGCGCCTACCAGCAGTGTGAGTGTTAGTGCTAGTGCGCGTAAATCACCCGTGCCCGAGCAAGGGCCCAGTGTTTGTGGGACCAAACGGTGGTCCAGTTTACGGTACAAAAGAGACAAATCAACGTCACCTATCAGTAAAAGACAATCGGTCTTTACGGTAGATCTAGATAGAGATTAGCTATCACTTAGGATAAGAACATTCAGCATTGTATTAACCTTCATTTAGCATAAACAAATACTGGTTCACCTATGTGTTACTAACCCTCTTAATTGTGTAATCATCTCATCTCATCTTTCCCATTTCCTCCACTCGGGAGCATGTTCGATACTCATCGAACACATCATCATCAGCAGTTTTGACTCAAGTAGGTCGCGCGGCCGCACCAGCGGAAAGCGTGAGCTACGCGAGCCAGTGCGCGATCGACCGGCATACTTGTAGCACTCATTACCATCATTAGCATTAATTAGCGTGAAGTTTCGGAATAAACGTACTCTGAATCTTAGCTCAGACTTATCATTTAGCACCCGAAATAGCTAGCAGCACGAACCTTACCGTTCAAGGACAAATCGTCACGTTTGCGGACGATACGGCATTAATATTTAGTGGGAGAACGTGGGCTGAAGTGACTCAACTAACCAACGATGGATGCTCCTTGGTTATGAAATGGCTAGATCTGAACCTACTTACGTTAAATATTAAAAAATCACAATATATTACATTCAGCATTAGAAACAACGCACAACCACCCACAAATTCTGTAAGCATTAATATACACACTTGTAACAACACCTTGCCATGTTGCTGCTGCGCCTTGTCCAGGGTTTCCGCAGTTAAGTACTTGGGTGTGAATATTGATAAAAATCTTAACTGGAAGGAACATATTGTCACCTTAACAGCAAGGGTTAGAAAATTAGTATACATTTATAAACATATCCGAAACATTTGCCCATCGAAACTCCTGCGATCGGTCTACTTTGCCCTATGTCAATCTATCTTGACCTATTGCATCACAGTGTGGGGAGGGACAGCTAAGACTACCATGCTAATTTTGGAGAGAGCGCAACGCTTAGTTTTGAAGGTTATAAATTTTAGACGATATCGATATCCTACTCAGGCCCTTTATAAAGATATGTCAGTGCTTACTGTTAGGCAATTGTTTATTAAAAATCTAATTTTGTTGCAACATAAAAAACCTCCCAGTTTCATCCATAGGCGTAGAAAGGATTTGGTTTACTCAGTTCCAAAATGTAGAACATCGTTTGCTCAAAGGTTCTCTAAATATCTTGGTCCAACTCTGTACAATAAATTATCTAAAAAAATAACTTTACGTGATTTGACTATTCGTCTGTGTAAAAATGCAATGGATAAATATTTTATCACTCTAAATTACGAGGACACTGAGCGGCTTTTGGAGACCCTATCATAGTATACACACATATTTTTTTTTTTCTTTCAATACATTTTATGAACTTTTAACAGTTACACTATCCAAATACACATTTATTTATATAAAGCGACCATTGTACCATTATTATCTTTTCTTTTAATTTTTAATTTTCATGTCAGCAAGCTGGTGTCCGAGTCTCCGGATGTGTCGGAGAGACGCACCACGGCGACTTGAAGATCTTCTTCCAAAGTCGCCGTCTCCTTCTTTTTTTCCACCTTCTTTTTTTCATCTTTTTGTTTGGTTTGTTGCCGCCGACTTGACAGGCCTGGCCACCTTTGCCGCGTCCGCAATGACCTCTTGCAGCTTTGCTGCGAAGAGGTCTGCGTTCTTACCGCCTTCCACCCCCGGGAACTCGAATATACGAGCCCCAGCCTGCGTCCGGCGGCATGAGACCTTGCCGATCCCCAACTTGGTGGGATCGGCATTGGTACGCGCCCGCATCATGACGGACGCGTAGGTCTCGCCTCGCTCCGCGGCCTCCGCGGTGAGAGTCACCACAACGGCCGCGGTCTTCGGAACAACGAGTTTTCGAGAGCCGGCTGGGGGGGGTCTTTTCCCCTTCCCTTTTCCCTTTCCCTTGCCAGTCGAATGCGACTGGCTGGGAGGGGTGGTGGCGGGGACGGCAGGAACAGCTGGGACGGCAGGTACGGCCGCTGCCGTCTTTTTGCCTTTCCCCTTCCCCTTGACGACCTTCGTCCAGCCCTGCTGGTTGGTCGGGGTGGTGGAGGGGAGAAGAACGTCCTCCCCCTGCGATGGCGGCCCCGGCTCGACTCGCCTCTTGTCCGCCGCAAGCGGCGGTCGGAGGCTTTTCTCCGGCAGGAGCCGGTCCTCGATGCCTGCTAGGCAGGCTCTCACGAAGGCCCTTTCCTCCTGCATAACCTTTCGGAGTGTGTCCTCAAGGTCGAAGGAGGCAGGGCCCTCTGCCGCAGGTCTCGGCTCAGCTGGTGAAACCTAACCTAACCCAACCTTTTTTTTTTTTTTTTTGATCACCCTGGGAAGAAATGCATTACGCATACCCACCCATTGGGGGAATGGGGGGCTATGTGGGACTCCCCGGGCAAGCAAGCCCGGTATACCCACTAAAATAACCCAGCGGCACTCCCGCTTCGTCTGTGTGGAGGAGGACTGGGGAACCGGCAGAGCCTTGACTACCAGCCCTCCCCCGACGACTGCCCACCTTTATGGCGGGCCCTTCACGCCCCTCCCTTAGTGGAGGGGCCCGGGAATGACCGCGAGTGCTCGGCCATTCCCTCCCAACGAGGGTGGTGGCTAGTGCAATGCAGACGAGAGGCGCCCCCGCGCCTGTCGCCGAGTTGACCACGCCGGGAAGTGAGAGGTCCTGCCCAACAACATCGGTCAAGGCACGGCGCAGCTCTGCCCAGGCTGGACACACCTCGAGGGTGTGCTGCGCCGTGGCCCCGCGAAGCACCCAGTCGTAACCGATGTTCCACAGGGGTGGTCCAAGGACAGACCCCTGTGGAACACCGCACGTCATTGCCCGCCTACCTTCGCCGGCCCTCGGGAACACGACGGCTCTGCCGGCAAAGTACTCGGCGATGACCCGCTGGAGGTACTGCGGCACCCCATGGTACCGCAGCGCCGCCCTGACCGTGTCCCAGGGCAGCGTGTTGAATGCGTTGCGGATGTCCAATGACACCGCAAGCAACACGCCACCCCGGGAGACCTCCTCCTCGGCGAGGTCCCTCACCCGCGCAACGGCATCCAGGGTCGACCGACCCCGGCGGAAACCGAACTGCGCGTCGTCCAGATCCGGATCCATGCACTCGGCCAAGTGAGCAGCGAGCACTCGCTCGAAAAGCTTGCTCACCTCGCCGAGCAGCACGATCGGACGGTAGGACGACGGCAGTCCGGCCGGGCGGCCGACTTTCGGCAGTAAAACAAGTTTGCCCGTCTTCCAGGGTCGGGGGAATCGACCCTGCGCCAAACAAGCGGTCAAACTCGCGGCCCGGCATTTGAGGGACTTTTGGAACGTCCCTTTCAGTTGGGAGGACTTCGTGGCGACCACCACTATCTCCTCCACGTCCTCCTCCGCCATCCGCTCCAGCTCCACCAAGGAGTGGTCGGAGTACAAAACGCGGGACGCGCCGTACCCGGACTTGGCCCGAGCGACGCGCGCCTGCTGCTCCTTGGCAGCAACCTGCTCCTCCAGGTCTTGTTGGAGCTTTTCCCGACGAGCCAGATTCAACTGGCGCTGGGCGTCCGCGAGACCCACGTCATGGGTGTCCGCTGCCATTGCCGTCTTCTTGGCCTTCGCCTTCTTCTTCGACTCCTTCGCCGAACTTGAGGAGCCATCGGAGCCTGTCTTTAGGAAGGCCCGCTTCCGCGACTGCGAACGAGCACCTTCCTCTACCTCCATAGAGCTCGCCACCGACACAACGGACTCGTTGTCGGAGTCCGACTCTTCCGGCCTTCCTCCATAGAAGGTCCTACCTTCCTCAGCTGACGCTGAAGCGTCACGGTGGCCCTGAGCCGGGCCTTTGGGTGGGCCCTGAGAAGGGCCTTTTTTAACAAAATGCCCGAGGGCATCTCGCGCAGGTTTTACCATGATAAAAATTAAAATGATAAAATAAAATGAAAAATTCGTGTGGAGGAGGACTGGGGAACCGGCAGAGCCTTGACTACCAGCCCTCCCCCGACGACTGCCCACCTTTATGGCGGGCCCTTCACGCCCCTCCCTTAGCGGAGGGGCCCGGGAATGACCACGAGTGCTCGGCCATTCCCTCCCAACGAGGGTGGTGGCTAGTGCAATGCAGACGAGAGGCGCCCCCGCGCCTGTCGCCCGCTAGCCACCAACCTAACCTTTTTTTTTTTTTTTTTTTTTTTGATCACGCTGGGAAAAAATGCATTACGCATACCCACCCATTGGGGGAATGGGGGGGCTATGTGGGACTCCCCGGGCAAGCCCGGTATACCCACTAAAATAACCCAGCGGCACTCCCGCATCGTCTGTGTGGAGGAGGACTGGGAAACTGGCACAGCCTTTACGTCCAGTCCTCCGCCGACGACCGCCCGCCTGTACGGCAGGCCCTTCACGCCCCTCGCTCAGTGGAGGGGCCCGGGAACGACCGCGAGTGCTCGGACGTTCCCGCCCGAGGGTGGTGACTGTGCAATGCAGACGAGAGGCGCCCCCCCCGCACCTGCCGCGGATGCTGCCCATGCCGCCGCGGCCGGGCCTGATGCCCCGGCCTTGCACCGCTGTGACGCTGCAGCCCCCTATGGCCGCGACCGCCGCCACCACCTCCTCTTTGGTGACCGTATCGTCAAGATCGGTCACCTCCAAGGCCGCCGACTTTACTGGCCTCGCTACCTTGGCCACGTCCGCAATGACCTCTTTAAGTTTGGCCGCAAAGAGGTCCGCGTTGGCAGCGCCCTCTGCACCCGGGAACTCAAAAATCCGAGCCCCAGCCTGCGTCCGGCAACAAGACACCTTGCCGATCCCCAATTGGGCGGGATCGGCATTGGCACGCGCCCGCAACAATACGGACGCGTATGTCTCTCCCAGTTCCGCAGCCTCCGCGGTGAGCGTCACCACGACGGCTGCGGTCTTGGGAGGAACTAGCCTCTTCTTGGCGCCGGCTGGGGGGGAGCTTTTCCCCTTACCCTTCGCCCCGCCCTTGCCAGTCGATTGCGACTGGCTGGGAGGGGTGGTGGCAGGGACGGCAGGGACGGCCGTTGCCACTTTTGTGGCCTTCCCCTTCCCCTTCCCCTTGCCTTTCCCTTTTGCGACCGTCGTCCAGCCCTGTTGGTTGGTCGGGGTGGTGGATGGCAGAAGAGCGTCCTCTGCGGATGCCTCGAGCTGCTCGCGCGCCTCACCCTGCCTGCTGTCCGCCGCAAGCGGTGGTCGGTGGCTCACCTCTGGCAAGAGTCGGTCCTCGATCCCTGCGAGGCTGGCTCTCACGAAGGCCCTTTCCTCCCTCACGACCCCGCGGATGATATCCTCGAGGCCGTGATGGAGGGCGGGGCCCTCTGCCGCAGGGATAGGCTCAGCCTGGGTTGGCCGGGCCGTGACCTCAGCCAGCTTGTGATGTAGCTGGCTGACCTCTGACTGCAGGCGATCAATTGTCGCCTGCATCTGCCTGGTCTCGTCGGTGGCCTGGCGCTGCACCAGCTCACCGACGATCCCGAGCATGCTCGCGGCCCGACTTTTAAGGGACTTTTGAAAAGTGCCCTTGAGGTGCGAGGACTTGGAGGCGACCACCGCGATCCCCTCCTCATCCTCCTGAGCCATCCGCTCGAGTTCGGCCAACGAGTGGTCTGCGTAGACGACGCGAGACGCACCGTATCCGGACTTGGCCCGGGCGATGCGCGTCCGCTGCTCCCTGGCAGCAACCTCCTCCTCCAGGTCCTGCTGGAGTTGCTCCCTCCGAGCCAAGTCCAGCTGACGTTGGGCGTCCGCAAGGCCCACATCATGGCCTTAGCCCCCTTTTTCGGCGCCTTCGCCGAACCGGAGGCTGAGGCCGAAGAGCCATCGGAGCCTGCCTTCAAGAAGGCCCGCTTCCGAGATCGGGTTTCGACCTCCATAGAACTGCTGGCGTCCGACTCGTACGCATTGGACTCATTTGCTGAGTCCGCCGTGTCAAAGAAGCTAGCTGCAGACGGCGCGCGGCTAGCCTCTGACGCTGAAGCGTCCGGGTGGCCCTGAGAAGGGCCTTTGGGTTGGCCCTGAGAAGGGCCTTGGGGTTGGCCCTGAGAAGGGCCCTTGGGTTGGCCCTGAGAAGGGCCTTTAGGTTGGCCCTGAGAAGGGCCTTTTTTGCGGGCCGAAGCGCCACCTGCTGTCTAGCACGAGGCCCAGATACTTCATCTGGGCCCCGACCCCTATCCGGACGCCCTCCACGACGATGTGAGCGTCAGGAGGGCAGCGCTGCCGAGGCCCGTGAAAGAACACGGCCTCGGTCTTGTTCAGCGCCACCCTCAAACCTAGCCGGCGGATCCTCCCTGCGACCAAGGATCCGCCAGCCGAGGCCAAACAGGCCGCCTCCCCGAAATTCCTCCCCCGGGCAACGAGGAGAGTGTCATCCGCGTAACAGATGACACTCGTCCCCCGGAGGAGGGCTCCCCGCAAGAGCCAATCGAATCCTAAGTTCCACAAGGGTGGCCCCAGCACCGACCCCTGCGGAACACCGGACTCCGCGCCGTAACGCCTGATCCTGGCCGTCTTGTCCACGAGGAGGACCTCTCTGTCCTCCAGGTAGCTGGCCAGGATCGCCCGCAGATATTGGGGCACTCCGTGGTACCGGAGTGCCTCCAATATTGTCGAGTGGGGGATGGAGTTGAAGGCATTGGCTATGTCAAACGACACCGCCAGCACTCCACCCCCCGACTCGATCGCCTCCTGCACCTGGCCCCTGAGTAGGGCCAACGCGTCGACCGTCGAACGCCCCCATCGGAAACCGAACTGGGCGTCCGACAGGTCCGGCCCTACCTCCCGCAAATGGCTATTTAGCCGGGTGGCGATGATCCCCTCGAACAATTTACCGACCTCATCGAGCAGAACGATGGGCCGGTATGCCGAGGGGGAGTCCACCGGACGTCCCTCCTTCCGGAGGAGGCACAACTGCCCCTCCTTCCACGTCAAGTCGGTCCTGCACGGAAACAGGGACCGGACCACCCCATCCAGCAACGCCGGCTCCAGGGACTCCGTTACTGGGGGACCAAAGGGGCGCAGTTGTTTCCGCGCCGCCTTATATGGCCGCCCAAACGGATCCCTGTCGAGGCCCTCCAGCATCTCGGCCCTTGCCGAGTCCTTGGCGGCGCACATATAGGCACCACAAAAACAGTGGTGGGATTAGTATTAAGGAAAAAAAAAAAAAAAAAAAAAAAAAAAAAAAAAAAACCTAACCTAACCTTTTTTTTTTTTTTTGATCACGCTGGGAAAAAATGCATTACGCATACCCACCCATTGGGGGAATGGGGGGCTATGTGGGACTCCCCGGGCAAGCCCGGTATACCCACTAAAATAACCCAGCGGCACTCCCACATCGTCTGTGTGGAGGAGGACTGGGAAACCGGCACAGCCTTTACGTCCAGTCCTCCGCCGACGACCGCCCGCCTTTTAGGGCAGGCCCTTCACGCCCCTCCCTTAGTGGAGGGGCCCGGGAACGACCGCGAGTACTCGGCCGTTCCCGTCCGAGGGTGGTGACTGTGCAATGCAGACGAGAGGCGCCCCCGTGCCTGTCGTCCGCTAGTCACCACCAGGAGGTGGGAGGAGACGATCGTACAACCGCCTTCTCCCACCCCTTCTCCGCCTGCGGAGCGGCGGCGCGAGAGGGTTATCCTCCCGCGCGCGCTCCGCCGCCTCCTTTTGCGACATAACATCCTCGCAAAAGGAGGCGACCGCCGCCCAGGCCTCCTCACTCCCCAGCATGGAGTTTACCACGCCGGGGAGTGAGAGGTCCTGCCCGATCACACAAATTAGGACACGGCGCAGCTCTGCCCAGGCTGGGCACACCTCGAGGGTGTGCTGCGCCGTGTCCTCTGCAGCGCCACAGTCGTGGCACCCCGGGGTTTCCTCCCTCCGGATCCGGTGCAGGCGCGTTCCGAAACACCCATGTCCGGACAACACCTGCACTAGACGAAACGAGAGGAAACCGTGGGGCCGCTCGAGCCAGCCCTGCAAGACTGGACCGAGCGCGTCAAGCGTCCGACGGCCCATGCCGCCGACTTGGCGTTAAGGTCACCCAACACGGCGACCTGGCGTGGTGCCGCCCTCCCGACGACTGCCGTAAGGACTTCGAGAAAGTTCTCGAAGTCCCTAAGAGGGCGGTTTGGGGAGAAATAGACCCCGACCAGGGCTATGTCTCCCCACGCGGCGGCCACGTATCCCGGTCCCCTCTCTAAAATCGAGAGGGGAGGGGAGTCCGTGGTGGGCCGCGACACCAACGCCACCAAGCCGTCCCGATCACCCAGCCAACGGCCAGGTATCGAGTACGGCTCGGCGACCACCGCCACGTCCACCAACCACTCAGCCACGGTCTGCATCAGCAGATCCTGAGCCGCTCTGCAGTGGTTGGTGTTCGCCTGGAGGATGCGATGTTCGACTCTATGCATTAATCGGACATCGCACCCCCCTCCTCAACAGCCGCCGTGGTCGTGGTCCCAGCCTCTGGAACGGCGGTGGCAGTGACAGGCCGGGTCGGCGCCTGCACTTTGCCCTTCTTGAGGGGAGGACTGCAGTTCCTCCCCTTCATAATGTGGCCCGCAGGGCGGCCACTGGCGGCACACACCGCGCAGTGCGGCGTGGCGGCCTTGCAGGAGGCGATTTTGTGCCCCTCCTTGCCGCAGCGGTAGCAGCTGTCCGTCCTGTCTATGTTGGACGCGGCGTCCGCCGAGCCAGGTCCAACTGGCCTTGAGCGTCTGCCAGACCCACGTCGTGGGTATCCACTGCCGTCTTCTTGGCCTTTGCTCGCTTTTTGGGCTCCTTTGCCGAACCCGAAGCCGAAGAGCCATCGGACCCGTCCTTTAGGAAGGCCCGCTTCCGCGATTGAGATCGACAACATGCCCGAGGGCATTACGCCTTGGTTTTACCAATTTAAAAATTAAAAAGATAAAATATAATTAAAACAAATTCTCCACAAGATCGCAGTTTCCGCACAAGATAAAATGATAGTAACGATCGCACAGCGCACTTTAGCCGCACCCAGTCTGCCACTCCGTTACGGTGGTCAGAACTGGGGCGTTGCCCGGGGGAAACGAACGAGGACGTATGCACTGTGAGGGGATCCCCTTTGTCAAGGACGGCTTTAGCAGCGGCGACTGGGCACTCCAGGCGAATAGTACCCATGCCGCCGCGGCCGGGCCTTATGTCCCGGCTTTTCACCGCTGCGGCAACGCAGCCCCCAATTGCTGCGACCGCCGCCACCACCTCCTCCTTGGTGACCGTGTCATCTAGACCGGTCACCTCGATGGCCGCCGTCTTCACAGGCCTGGCCACCTTAGCCGCGTCCGCGATGACCTCCTGCAACTTTGTTGCAAAGGCACTCCCGGGAACTCGAAGATTCGAGCCCCGGCTTGGGTCCGCCGGCAAGAGATTTTGCCGATCCCCAGTTGGGTGGGAGCAGCATTGGCACGCGCCCTTAATAAAATTGACGCGTACGTCTCCCCCCGCTCCGCAGCCTCCGCGGTGAGCGTCACCACGACGGCTGCGGTCTTGGGAGGAACGAGTTTCCTGCTGGTACCGGTGGCTGTGAAAGCAGCGCTGGCGGCTTTGGGTGGCCCTTTCCCCTTCCCTTTCCCCTTCCCTTTACCAGTCGTCTGTGACTGGCTGGGAGGGGTGGTGGTGGTGCGGGCGGCAGGGGCGGTGGTGGCAGGGACCGCTGCCGACTTTTTGCCCTTGCCCTTCCCCTTGCCGGCGACCTTTGTCCAGCCCTGCTGGTTGGGGTTGGTCGGAGTTGTGGCAGGCAGGAGAAGGTCCTCCTCCCTCTGTGAGCTCGGCCCCAGCCCACCCTTCCTCTTGTCCGAGGCAAGCGGCAACCGGTAGCTTTTCTCTGGCAGGAGCCGGTCCTCTATACCTGCTATGCAGGCTCTTACGAAGGCCCTCTCCTCCACCATAACCTTGCGTAGGATATCCTCAAGGTCGGAGGAGGCGGGGCCCTCTGCCGCAGGTCTCTGCTCGGCTTGGATTGGCCGGGCCGTGGCTTCAGCCAGCTTTTTGTGCAGTTGGCAGTTGCCGCGTTTCGTCGTCCGCCTTCCGCTGCACCAGCTCCTTCACGATACCGCGCATGCTGGCGGCCCTGCATTTAAGGGACTTCTGAAAAGTCCCTTTCAAATGGGAGGACTTTGTGGCGACCACCACAATCTCCTCTTCGTCCTCCTCAGGCATCCGCTCTAGCTCGGCCAGCGAGTGGTCCGTGTATAAAACGGAAAGGCACAGCTGCCCCTCCCGCCGCAGTTTCGGGAACCTCCCAGCCGCAAAGCACGCGCTGAAGAGGTCCCGAAACCTGTCCTGCATCTGAGAGGCAGCTATCGCCACCACCCGTGCAGGGACCGTTTTCTTCGCGCGGAGGCGAAGAATCCCGTCCCGGATCTCGTCCTCCGCCACCGGTGAGATCTCCGCCTCCGGCGGAGCCCCTTCCTGCGGGGGGTCCATTGCTGGTGGGGCGAAGTCGAACTCCCCTCCCCTCTCTAAAAGCGAGAGGGGAGGGGAGTCCGGGGCAGGCCGCGACACCAATGCCACCGAGCCGTCCCGATCGCCCAGCCAACGGCCAGTTATCGAGTACGGCTCGGCGACCACCGCCAGGTCCACCAACCACTCGGCCATGGTCTGCATAAGCAGGTCCTGGGCCGCTCGGCAGTGGTTGGTGTTCGCCTGGAGGATGCGATGTTCGACTCTAGACATTATTTAGTCGGACATCGCACCCCCCACCTCAGCCACGCCAGCGGCTGCCGTAGTCCCAGTTTCTGGAATGTCGGCGATGGCAGCGGCAGGCCGGATCATTGCCTGCTTCGCTTCGCCCCTCTTTGGGGGAGGGCTGCAGTTCCTCCGCTTCGTTACGTTACTGGCGGCACACACCGCGCAGTGCGGCGTAACGGCCTTGCAGGAGGCGGCCTTATGGCCCTCCTTACCGCAGCGGTAGCAAGTGTCCGTCCTGTCGACGCTGGACGGACACAGAGCCCGGGTGTGTCCGATGCCGAAGCACCTGAAGCACCGCAATGGCTGAGCCTCAAGTGCCCGGACTACACCCGAGCTGAAGCCCACGGCCAGCCGTCCCTTGGCGAGGACGGCTTTGGCAGCGGCGACTG
The DNA here is from genome assembly GCA_964057195.1 of Orthosia cruda. Lineage (NCBI taxonomy): Eukaryota > Metazoa > Arthropoda > Insecta > Lepidoptera > Noctuidae > Orthosia > Orthosia cruda. Next base: position 116,896 of record OZ059836.1, read on the forward strand.
GGCACTCCAGGCGGATGCTGCCCATGCCGCCGCGGCCGGGCCCGATGCCCCGGCCTTGCACCGCTGCGACGCTGCAGCCCCCTATGGCCACGACCGCCGCCACCACCTCCTCTTTGGTGACCGTATCGTCAAGATCGGTCACCTCCAAGGCCGCCGACTTTACTGGCCTCGCCACCTTGGCCACGTCCGCAATGACCTCTTTAAGTTTGGCCGCAAAGAGGTCCGCGTTTTTGCCACCCTCCGCCCCTGGGAACTCAAAAATACGAGCCTCAGCCTGCGTCCGGCGACAAGAGACCTTGCCGATCCCCAATTGGGCGGGATCGGCATTGGCACGCGCCCGCAACAATACGGACGCGTACGTCTCTCCCAGTTCCGCAGCCTCCGCGGTGAGCGTCACCACGACGGCTGCGGTCTTGGGCGGAACGAGCCTCTTCTTGGCGCCGGCTGGGGGGGAGCTTTTCCCCTTACCCTTCGCCCCGCCCTTGCCAGTCGATTGCGACTGGCTGGGAGGGGTGGTGGCAGGGACGGCAGGGACGGGGCCCTTTCCTCCCTCACGACCCCGCGGATGATATCCTCGAGGCCGTGATGGAGGGCGGGGCCCTCTGCCGCAGGGATAGGCTCAGCCTGGGTTGGCCGGGCCGTGACCTCAGCCAGCTTTTGATGCATCTGGCTGACTTCGGACTGCAGGCGATCAATTGTCGCCTGCATCTGCCGCGTCTCGTCGGTGGCCTGGCGCTGCACAAGCTCACCGACGATCCCGAGAATGCTCGCGGCCCGACACTTCAGGTCCTCCCCGGCCTGAGAGCGGCTCGTGCGCCGCCGGCTCCGCGTGTAGGCCGTCCTGGCCTCCACGCAGGCCGCCCGGAGTCCCGCTATCTCCTCCGTCCACCAGTAGACGGCGCGACGGGGGGGCGGCCGGCGAGACCGAGGCATTCTCGAGTTGCACACCTCGGTCAGGGACCCTCCGGTCCAGGGGCCGTCTTCTTCGCGCGGAGGGTCAGAACCCCCGCGCGAAATTCCTCCGCCGTTACCGGAGGGACCTCTTCCTCCGGCGAAGCCACCACCCCCCCCAGTGGGGGGTTCATCGTTGGTGGGGTGAAGTCGGTCCTGCGCGGAAACAGGGACCGGATCACCCCATCCAACAACGCCGACTCCAGGGTCTCCGTAACTGGGGGACCAAAGGGGCGCAGTTGGTTCCGCGCCGCCTTATATGGCCTCCCATACGGATCCCTGTCGAGGCCCTCCAGCATCTCGACCCTCGCCGAGTCCTTGGCGGCGCACATAGGCGACTTGAGGACCGTCTTTGCCTCTAGGTAAGAGGCGTAGAGGCGGTCCCCCCCGGCCTGAGATCGGGTAGTGCGCCGCCGACTCCGCGTGTAGGCCCTCCTGGCCTCCACGCAGGTGGCCCGGAGCCCTGCAAGCTCCTCCGACCACCAATACACGGCGCGACGGGGAGGCGGACGTCATGACCGAGGCATGCTGGCGTTGCACACCTCGGTCAGTGACCTTTTGAGCTGGACCGCCGCGCGGTCCACGTCCAGGACAGGCTCGACAGGGGGCGATAGCCAGTCCTGGAGAAAGGCCGCCTCCTTGGCTGCCTCCCGGTCCAGGCTGGTGAGAGCCCACCGCGGGAAGGGAGATTGGCCCGAGCAGGCCGTCCCCCCCCGGGGGCCGGTGGAGATGTCGAACCGCACGTATCGGTGGTCCGACATGGTCTCCACCGTCTCCACCCGCCAGTTCACTACGCGGGCGGCTAGGGTGGGGGTGGCAAACGACACGTCTACCACCGACCCTCCCCGTTGCCGCACACACGTGTGGACCGCCCCCCTGTTGAGGAGGGACACGCCGCATGAGGCCGCCCAAAACAAGGTGGCGCGTCCCCGGACGTTACAGGAGGCAGCCGGGTTGCCCCAAGCCTCCGACTTGGCGTTCAGGCCGCCCTCCCGGCGAGTGCCGTGAGAACTTCGAGAAAGTTCTCGAAATCCCTTAGAGGGCGGTTTGGGGAGAAATAGACCCCCACCAGGGCCGTATCCCCCCCCCCCCCCACGCGGCGGCCACGTATCCCGGTCCCCTCTCTAAAAGCGAGTCCTCTCTGGGGACCGAGTAAGGCTCGGCAACCACCACCACGTCCACCAACCACTCGGCCATGATCTGCATCAGCAGATCCTGGGCCGCCCTGCAGTGGTTGGTGTTCGCCTGGAGGATGCGATGTTCGACTCTAGACATTTAATCGGACATCGCACCCCCCTCCTCAGCCGCAGCAGCCGAAAGCCCAACTTCGCGCTCAGCGGCGGTAGCGGCAGGCTTGCTCGGCGCCTGCGCTTTTCCCTTCTTAGGGGGAGGACTACACATCCTCCCCTGCATTATGTGGCCTGCGGGGCGGCCACTGGCGGCACAAACAGCGCAGTGCGGCGCGGCGGCCTTGCACTCGGCGGCTTTGTGGCCCTCCTTGCCGCAGCGGTAGCAGCTCTCTGTCCGGTCCACCGTGGATGGACAGAGGGCCCGGGTGTGCCCGACCCCGAAGCACCTGTAGCACCGCAATGGCTGTGCCGCAAGTGCCCGGACCGAACCCGAGCTGAAGCCGACGTGAAGCCTTCCTTTTTCAAGGACGGCTTTGGCAGCGGTGACTGGGCACTCCAGGCGGATGGTGCCCATGCCGCCACGACCGGGCCTGATGTCCCGGCCTCTTACCGCTGCGACGCCGCAGCCCCCAATGGCTGCGACCGCCGCCACCACCTCCTCCTTGGTGACGGTGTCATCGAGGTCGTTTACCTCGATGGCGACCGTTTTGACTGGCCGGGCCACCTTGGCCGAGTCCGCGATGACCTCCTGCAGCTTTGCTGCGAAGAGGTCCGCGTGAGCACTGCCCTCCACCCCCGGGAACTCGAAGATTCGAGCCCCGGCTTGGGTCCGCCGGCAAGAAACCTTTCCGATCCCCAGTTGGACGGGGTCGGCACTGGCACGCGCTCGCAGCAGTATGGACGCGTACGTTTCTCCCCGTTCCGCAGCCTCCGTGGTGAGCGTCACCACAACGGCCGCGGTCTTGGGAGGAACCAGGTTCCTCTTGCCGGCTGGGGGCGAACTCTTCCCCTTTGGAGCCTTCCTGGTGGTGGGGGCGGCTGGAGGGGAGCTTTTCCCCTTTCCCTTGCCCTTGCCTGGCTGGCTGGGAGGAGCGGTGGTGGTGCGGATGGCTGGGACGTTCGCTGATGCACCCTTGCCCTTAGCCTTGCCCTTCCCCTTGCTAGCGACCTTCGTCCAGCCCTGCTGGTTTGTCGGGGTGGTGGCAGGCAGTAAAGGCTCCTCCTCCCTCTGTGAGGTTGGCCCCGGCTCACCCCTCCTCTTGTCCGCCGCAAGAGGCAGCCGGTAACTCTTTTTGGGCAAGAGCCGGTCCTCTATTCCTGCCAGGCAGGCTCGGACGAAGTCCCGCTCCTCCATCATGACCTTGCGGATGGTGTCCTCAAGGTCGAAGGAGGCGGGGCACTCTGCCGCAGGTCTGGGGTCGGCTGTGGTTGGCCGGGCTGTGGCTTCAGCCAGCTCCTGATGCAGCTGGCTGACCTCCTTCTGCAGGCGATCGACCCTCGCCTGCAGTTGCCGCGTCTCGTCGGTCGCCTGGCGCTGCACCAGCTCCCTGACGATAACGCGCATGCTCACGGCCCGGCATTTGAGGGCCTTTTGGAAGGTCCCCTTCAGGTGTGAAGACTTGGTGGCGACCTCGACGATCCCCTCTTCGTCCTCTTCGGCCATCCTCTGCAGCTCGACCAGTGAGTGGTCCGCGTACAGGACGAGGGAGGCGCCGTATCCTGACTTGGCGCGGGCGATGCGCGTCTGCTGCTCCTTGGCAGCCACCCGCTCCTCCAACTCCTGCTGGAGCTGCTCCCGCCGGGTCAAGTCCAACTTGCGCCGGGCATCTGCCAAACCCACGTCGTGGGTATCCGCTGCCGTCTTGGTTGTCTTTTTGGTCTTAGCCTTCCTTGCGGTCTCCTTCGCCGAACCCGAGGAGCCGTCGGACCCATCCTTAAGGAAGGCTCGCTTCCGCGAACGCGATCGTGATCGAGGATCCTCGAACACCATCGGTCCGGCACCCGACATAACGGACTCGTTGTCGGAGTCTGACTCGTCTGCTTTTCCGCCGTAGAAGGCTCCGCCTTCTGTCGACACAGAAGTGTCGCGTTGGCCCTGACAAGGGCCTTTTGGTTGGCCCTGAGAAGGGCCTTTGGGTTGGCCCTGAGAAGGGCCTTTGGGTTTTTTTAAAAAGTGCCCGAGGGCATTACGCGCAGGGGTAGACATGGTCTCAATTCAATATCGCAGCAACAAGGCAATAAAATAAAATTCGCTACGATGCACAGCACACTTTAGCCGCACTCAGTCTGCCACTCCGTTACGGTGGTCAGAACTGGGGCGTTACCGGGGGAAACGACGTGGACGTATGCGCTGTGAGGGGATCCCCCAACCTAACCTAACCTTTTTTTTTTTTTTTTTTTGATCACGCTGGGAAAAAATGCATTACGCATACCCACCCATTGGGGGAATGGGGGGCTATGTGGCACTCCCCGGGCCCCCCAGCCCGGTATACCCACTAAAATAACCCAGCGGCACTCCCGCATCGTCTGAATGGAGGAGGACTGGGAAACCGGCACAGCCTTTACGTCCAGTCTTCCCTCAGTGGAGGGGCCCGGGAACGGCCGCGAGTGCTCGGCCGTTCCCGCCCGCAAGGGTGGTGACTAGTGCAATGCAGGCTAAGGCGGCCCCCACGCCCGTCACCCGCTAGTCACCACCAGGAGGTGGGAGGAAACGATCGTAAGACCGCCCCCTCCCACCCCCTCTCCGCCACCCCCTTTTGCGACTTGGCGTCCTCGCAAAAGGGGAACAACCGCCGCCCAGGACCCCCCACCCCCCAGCATGGAATTCACCACACCGGGAAGCGAGAGGTCCCGCCCGACATCTCCTCAGGGCACGGCGCAGCTACGCCCCGCTGGGCACACCTAGACGGTGTGCTGCGCCGTACCCTCCACCGCGCTGGACCTTTACGGTCCCCTCCGTTGCGGCATCTGGCCCGCAAAGGACAGACGCCGCCCTCCGCGTCTGCGGCGGAGCGTCGCGAACGACACTCCGCCGCCTCCTCCTTCCATCGACTTGTCCCTGCCGACCATCCCACACCAAAGGAGGGCCGGCAACGACAAGTCAACACCACCTCGTGGGCCCACTTCCCGCCCCCGGGCGGCGGCCGCCCCAACCCGCAAGAGAGAAAGCCGGGCGCAGAGCCAGGTGCAGAGCGGGCAAAGCCGGATGCAGGTCCGGGCAAAGCAGGGTGCAGAGCTGGTCAGTGCAGGGTGCAGAGCTGGTCAGTGCACTCGGGGAGCTCAAACCGCACGAGCGCCGAGTGCAGAGCCAGGTGCAGAGCGGGCAAAGCCAGGTGCAGAGCGGGCAGAGCCCGGTTGCAGAGCCGGGCAGAGCAGGGTGCAGAGCTGGTCAATGCACCCGGGAGACCCCCCCGCAGGGGTGGGCGGCCCGCCCAGAGGCCCGGAAGTGAGCCCAACCGCAAACCTACCTAACCTACCCAAAACCTACCTACCCAACCTAGCCCCACCCCTATGGCGCGTCTGGAATGTCCCCTGCTAATCAGGGGAACACCCAGAGCGACATCCCCCCCTGTCAGGTATTCGCCACCGCCAACAAGATCCCACGAATGGGAAGTTATTGACGGTGCCCGGGGTGCACCAGCCCAGCGGGTTGCTCTTCCCCCCGGACGTATCCGAAAGAGACCAGCAACCAACTAGGCCAACGTGGAGGTTACCTGACCCGCACCCCACCCCAACCTAAACTTTTTTTTTTTTTGATCACGCTGGGAAAAATGCATTACGCATACCCACCCATTGGGGGAATGGGGGGCTATGTGGGACTCCCCGGGCCCCCCAGCCCGGTATACCCACTAAAATAACCCAGCGGCACTCCCGCATCGTCTGAATGGAGGAGGACTGGGAATCCGGCACAGCCTTTACGTCCAGCCCTCCGCCGACGACCGCCCGCCTGTTAGGGCAGGCCCTTCACGCCCCTCCCTCAGTGGAGGAGCCCGGGAACGACCGCGAGTGCTCGGCCATTCCCGCCCGCAAGGGTGGTGACTAGTGCAATGCAGGCTGAGGCGGCCCCCACGCCCGTCGCCCGCTAGTCACCACCAGGAGGTGGGAGGAAACGTTCGTACGACCGCCCCGTCCCACCCCCTCTCCGCCACCCCCTTTTGCGACTTGGCGTCCTCGCAAAAGGGGGACAACCGCCGCCCAGGACCCCCCATCCCCCAGCATGGAATTCACCACACCGGGAAGCGAGAGGCCCCGCCCGACAACTCCTCAGGGCACGGCGCAGCTACGCCCCCGCTGGGCACACCTAGACGGTGTGCTGCGGCGTACCCTCCACCGCGCTGGACCTTAACGGTCCCCTCCGTTGCGGCATCTGTCCCGCAAAGGACAGATGCCGCCATCCGCGTCTGCGGCGGCGCGTCGAGACCGACACTCCGCCGCCTCCTCATTCCACCGACTTGTCCCTGCCGACCATCCCACGCCAAAGGAGGGCCGGCAACGGAAAAGTCAACACCACCTCGTGGGCCCACTTCCCGCCCCCGGGCGGCGGCCGCCCCCACCCGCAAGAGAGAGAGCCGGGCGCAGAGCCAGGTGCAGAGCGGGCTAAGCCGGATGCAGGTCCGGGCAAAGCAGGGTGCAGAGCTGGTCAGTGCAGGGTGCAGAGCTGGTCAGTGCACTCGGGGAGCTCAAACCGCACGAGCGCCGAGTGCAAAGCCAGGTGCAGAGCGGGCAAAGCCAGGTGCAGAGCGGGCAGAGCCCGGTTGCAGAGCCGGGCAGAGCAGGGTGCAGAGCTGGTCAATGCACCCGGGAGACCCCCCCGCAGGGGTGGGCGGCCCGCCCAGAGGCCCGGAAGTGAGCCCCACCGCAAACCTACCTAACCTACCCAAAACCTACCTACCCAACCTAGCCCCACCCCTATGCCGCGTCTGGAGTGTCCCCTGCTAATCAGGGGAACACCCAGAGCGACATCATCATCGGTAGGACCGCCAAAAGACAAGAAGAACTGACCCTATGCAGCGATGGTGCATTCCTCAATCCGAGTGAATCGGCCGCCCTACTAGCGGATACGTTCTACCCCGAAGACAGAGTAGACCAGGACAACGCTGACCACAGGCGAGTAAGAGAAGCAGCCAGCCGAGTAAATGATTGGGCTCATGATGAGTATCATGATCCCCCATTTACGACGCTGGAGCTGAAGTCCGCCGTGGCGGGTTTCAATCCCAAAAAGGCACCAGGAGGGGACGGACTGACTTCTGACCTGGACCTGGACGCTTTCCTTGCCCTCTACAACAAGTGCCTCGAATTGGCACACTTCCCGACCAGCTGGAAGGAGGCTACGGTTGTAGTCCTCAGGAAACCGGGCAAGGACAGCTACACCAACCCCAAGGCATATAGACCAATCGGCCTGTTGCCTGTTCTGGGGAAGGTCCTGGAAAGGATGGTCGTAGCGCGTCTCAAATATCAGCTTGTACCGCGGTTTAGTACTCGTCAGTTTGGCTTCATGCCCCAGAGGAGCACCGAGGACACCCTCTATACTCTAGTGCAGCACGTACAGGACAAGTTGAGGCTGAAGAAGCTAATTGTCCTGGTGTCGCTGGATATAGAGGGCGCCTTAGACTGCGCTTGGTGGCCAGCCATAAGAGTCAGACTGGCTGAGGAAAAGTGCCCGGTTAACACCAGAAGGCTAATAGACAGCTATCTCGATGGTAGGAAGGTCAAGGTTCGGTATGCCGGGGAGGAATGCACTCGAGAGACTAGCAAGGGCTGCGTTCAGGGGTCGATCGGAGGTCCAATCCTGTGGAACCTCGTTCTCGACCCTCTACTGCAGGATCTAGAGCAGCGCGGACTTTTCGTGCAGGCGTTCGCGGATGACATCGTCTTGGTCGTGGATGGGGACACGGCGACTGAAGTCTCTAGAACCGCCAATGCAGCCCTCGCCCATGTTCAGGATTGGTTCAGGTTTGCGTCCGAAATAAGCTGAGGTTTGCACCGCACAAAACCTGTGCGATGACCATAACCAATAATTAAGCTTACGACACTCCAATGCTGAGCATGGCCGGGGTCGACATCGGTATGGTCAGAAAAATGAAGTTGCTGGGTCTAACCATAGACGATAAGCTCACGTTCAATGAGCATGCCGCGAACGTTTGCAAAAGGGCAGCTGACGTTTACAAGCAGCTGTCCCGAGCCGCAAAGGTTAGCTGGGGATTGAACACACAAGTAATTCACACAATTTACACAGCAACGATTGAGCCCATAGTAACATACGCAGCCGCCACCTGGGCACCCGCTTCAAAGAAGTTGGGTGTACGGAAGAAGCTAGGCTCTGTTCAACGAGGATTCGCTCAGAAGCTCTGCAAATCTTACCGCACTGTCTCTTTGAACTCGGCACTGGCACAGTCTGGGATACTACCTCTAGACCTGCGCATACAAGAGGCAGCCGCCCTGTATGAAGCGAGGAGATGGTCATCCCGGTTTGTGCCAGGAGACAGGGAGATCGAGAGTGCGGTACAGTTTGCGGAAGCCCCTCATCCAGCTACACAAATGCCCCTGGAGTTCATGTGCCTGGCAGACCAAGAGTTACTAGACAGTAACAATGTGCAGGCGGTGCGAATCTTCACCGACGGCAGCAAGATTGAGGGAAAGGTAGGAGCCGCATTATCCATCTGGAATAACGAAGGCGAAGTCTTGACCCTCAAACTTAGCCTTGCCGCGTACTGCACAGTCTACCAGGCGGAACTCCTGGCCATTTGTAGAGCGACAGAAGTGATCCTCGCGTGGCAAGAGGCGAGCTATGGTTTGTACAGCGACTCAATGGCAGCATTGCAGACGCTTGCAAACCATGGCTCTCTCCATCCCCTGGCAGTTCGCGCGCGCGCCAACCTGGCCCACGCCCTGGGCCAGAGCAAAGTTGTTACTTTGTTCTGGATCAAGGCCCACGCGGGCTTGCCGGGGAATGAGCGAGCGGACGAGCTGGCTAAGGAAGCAGCATTGTCGTCAAGGAGGAAGCCGGACTATGACCAGTGTCCGATTTCATTTATCAAGCGACAGATCCGTTTGGAATCGCTTGATGAATGGAATCGGAGATATGTGTCGGGCGAGACTGCTTCTGTGACGAAAATGTTTCTTCCGGACGCAATAGTGGCTTTCCGTACTGTACAACAGGTGCGGCCCGAAGGCGTCCTCACGCAGGTTTTGACGGGGCACGGTGGGTTCTCTGAATACTTGAATCGCTTCAAGTGTAAGAATAGCCCATCGTGTGTCTGCGATCCAGGCGTGGCAGAGACTGTCTAGCACATACTTGTAGAATGCCCGTTATTTATCGGGGAGCGCTACCAACTTGAATGTGAGCTGGACAGGAAAATAACGAGGGAGAGCCTGCATGGGCTCATGGACAAGAAAACTAGGGAAAAGTTTCTGGAGTACTGCACTAGAGTAGCCACTGCGGTTATACGTCGAAACAAAACCTGAAGCACACCGTGCTTCATTAGTATTTTGTATGATATTTAAATGTAAGCACGGAATGCAGCACGGGCACGTATAGCCGGCAGTACTTCGTTTAGTACCTAAGTTTGTGAATTGTGTAAGACTATATTTTGTGTTATAAACTGTGTTCTTATATCCTTAGCGATAATGTATTCCTGTGATAAACAGCACTTTTGCGATAAATTTAAAATGTTGTATTTTGTTAATAAGCACTATTTGCACAATTGTTTTTCTTTTGTAATCTGTGATTAACAGAACTCCTGTATATTTTTTGTATTTAAACTTTACTGTGATGAAAAATAAAAAATGCCCGTAGAATAGTCAAATGAACCCACACAGTATACAAGAGATGAATGCAAGAAGAAAATTAGTATGAAGAATAAAAGTGCGAGAGGAATGAAAGATTGACCGGAATGAATGTGTTTGCACTCAATAGGCACCAATTTTGTTGGTGGGGATTAGAGTTAAGAAAAAAAAAAAAAAAACCGAATCTTGTGCCCACTAGGGGGCCTGATGTCTAGGACAAAAAGAAAAAAGTCGCCTCACTCAATCATGTGTGTTATTTTTGAATAGGTATATTAATATTTATGTAGGCTTTGGCACATCGTAGTTTTGTTAAGCATACCGTTTGCGAGAAGTATCTTTCCAAAATCATGAAAATAAATTTTTACTACGCTCCCCAATAAGCGATGGGCAATTTCAGAAGTATGTATGTATACTCCCATTTAACTTCTAAACTCCTTACTATAATTTGACAAACGAGGTGTTGTTGGAAGCGTATATATTGTTTATCCGCTGGTTATGGGTTATGCGTTGTCAAATCAAATTGAATATTGTGCCTACTAGGGGGCCTGATGTCAAGGACAAAAAGAAAAAATCACCTCACCCAATCATGTGTGTTATCTTTGAATAGGTATGTTAATATTTATGTGGGCTTTGGTACATATTAGTTTTTTGAAGCATACCGTTTGGGAGAAGTATCTCTCCAAAATCATGAAAATAATTTTTCACTACGCGGCCCAGTAAGCGATGGGCATTATTCAGAAGTATGTATGTATACTCCCATATAACTTCTAAACTGCTTATTATAATTTGACGACCGAGGTGTTATTGAAAGCATATTGTTTATCCGCTGGTTATAGGCTATGCGTTGTCAAATCAAATTGAATATTGTGCCCACTAGGGGGCCTGATGTCTAGGACAAAAAGAAAAAAAATCGCCTCACCCAATCATGTGTGTTATCTTTGAATAGGTATATTAATATATGTAGGCTTTGGTACATCTTAGTTTTTTGAAGCATACCGTTTGCGAGACGTATCTTTTAAAAATCTTGAAAATGAAATATCACTACGCGTCCCAATAAGCGATGGGCATTATTCAGAAGTACGAATGTATACTCCCTTATAACTTCTTAACTGCTTATTATAATTTGACAAACGAGGTGTTGTTGGAAGCGTATTGTTTATCCGCTGGTTATAGGCTATGCGTTGTCAAATCAAATTGAATATTGTGCCCACTAGGGGGCCTGATGTCAAGGAAAAAAAGAAAAAAATCACCATACCCAATCATGTGTGTTATCTTTGAATAGGTATATTAATATTTATGTGGGCTTTGGTACATCTTAGTTTTTTGAAGCATACCGTTTGGGAGAAGTATCTCTCCAAAATCATGAATATAATTTTTCACTACGCGGCCGAGTAAGCGATGGGCATTATTAAGAAGTATGTATGTATACTCCCAAATAACTTCTAAACTGCTTATTATAATTTGACGAACGAGGTGTTATTGAAAGCGTATTGTTTATCCACTGGTTATAGGCTATGCGTTGTCAAATCAAATTGAATATTGTGCCCACTAGGGGGCCTGATGTCAAGGATAGAAAGAAAAAATTTCGCCTCACCCCAACATGTGTGTTATCTTTGAATAGGTTTATTAATATTTATGTAGGCTTTGGTACATCTTAGTTTTGTCAAGCATACCGTTTGCGAGAAGTATCTTTCCAAAATCATTAAAATAAACTTTTACTACGCTCCCCAATAAGCGATGGGCATTATTCAGAAGTATGTATGTATACTCCCATTTAATTTCTAAACTGCTTATTATAATTTGACAAACGAGGTGTAGTTGGAAGTGTATTGTTTATCCGCTAGTTATAGGCTATGCGTTGTCAAATCATATTGAATATTGTGCCCACTAGGGGGCCTGCTGTCTAGGACAAAAAGAAAAAAAATCGCCTCACCCAATCATGTGTGTTATCTTTGAATAGGTATATTAATATTTATGAAGGCTTTGGTACATCTTATTTTTTGAAGCATACCGTTTGCGAGAAGTATCTTTCCAAAATCATAAAATAAATTTTCACTACGCGGCCCAGTACGCGATGGGCATTATTCAGAAGTATGTTTGTATAGTCCCATTTAACTTCTAAACTGCTTATTATAATTTGACAAACGAGGTGTTGTTGGAAGCGTATTATTAATCCGCTGGTTATAGGCTATGCGTTAAATCAAATATGGCGCCCTCTAGGGGGACTGATGTCAAGGACAAAACGAAAAAATTTCGCTCCACCCAATCATGTGTGTTATCTTTGAATAGGTATATTAATATTTATGTGGGCTTTGGTACATCTTAGTTTTGTCAAGCATACCGTTTGCGAGAAGTATCTTTCCAAAATCATTAAAATAAACTTCTACTACGCTCCCCAATAAGCGATGGGCATTATTTAGAAGTATGTTTGTATAGTCCCATTTAACTTCTAAACTGCTTATTATAATTTGTAAATCGAGGTGTTGTTGGAAGCGTATTGTTTATCCGCTGGTTATAGGCTATGCGTTAAATCAAATATGGCGCCCTCTAGGGGGACTGATGTCAAGGACAAAACGAAAAAATTTCGCTCCACCCAATCATGTGTGTTATCTTTGAATAGGTATATTAATATTTATGTGGGCTTTGGTACATCTTAGTTTTGTCAAGCATACCGTTTGCGAGAAGTATCTTTCCAAAATCATTAAAATAAACTTTTACTACGCTCCCCAATAAGCGATGGGCATTATTCAGAAGTATGTATGTATGTATACTCCCATATAACTTCTAAACTGCTTATTATAATTTGTAAATCGAGGTGTTGTTGGAAGCGTATTGTTTATCCGCTGGTTATAGGCTATGCGTTGTCACATTAAATCAAATATGGCGCCCTCTAGGGGGTCTGATGTCAAGGACAAAAAGAAAAATTCGCCCCACCCAATCATGTGTCATATATTTGAATAGGTATATTAATACATATGTAGGCTTTGGTACATCTAAGTTTTGTTAAGTATACCGTTTGCGGGAAGTATCTCTCCAAAATCATGAAAATAAATTTTCACTACGCGGCCCAATATCCGATGGGCATTATTCAAAAGTATGTATGTATACTCCCATATAACTTCTAAACTGCTTATTATAATTTGACAAACAAGGTGTTGTTGGACGCGTATTATTTATCCGCTGGTTATAGGCTATGCGTTAAATCAAATATGGCGCCCTCTAGGGGGACTGATGTCAAGGACAAAACGAAAAAATTTCGCTCCACCCAATGATGTGTGTTATCTTTGAATAGGTATATTAATATTTATGTAGGCTTTGGTACATCTTAGTTTTGTCAAGCATACCGTTTGCGAGAAGTATCTCTCCAAAATCATGCAAATAAATTTTCACTACGCTCCCCAATAAGCGATGGGCATTATTCAGAAGTATGTATGTATACTCCCATATAACTTCTAAACTGCTTATTATAATTTGACAAACGAGGTGTTGTTGGAAGCGTATTGTTTATTCGCTGGTTATAGGCTATGCGTTGTCAAATCAGTTAGCAAATTTCTGACAGAATCATTTATTTTAACATAGATTTTTATTGATTTTTGACATTTGATGAATGTTACATGGATTTGACATGAGTATTTACGTTTTCCTTTGCCATTTATTTTTAATCTAACGCAGATCTGGCATGTCAATTTTATTTGACATTTGTTTGATATTTTTACATAGGTTTGACGTATTTATGTAATACTTTAAGCACATAAACGTACAGAGGCGGACTTAATGCCTTAGGCATTTTCTACCAGTCAACCTTTGGGTGATGGTGATACAAATAGTGGTAGATGCAATTACGATAGTAAAATGGATTTGAATATAAGCTATAAATAAATACAATCCAATTATAAAATAAATACTAAAACAAATAAACTAAATACAGGAACTACTTAGCAATTAGTTGAAATAGACAATGGCGAAAAAAAATTAGCGCTGTGACGATACCACTGCCAACTTCCTACGAATGTGTTCGCGAACCTTGACTTTGAAGGTTAATCGGCTGGTTGCCATCCTGATTTCCTGGGGGAGAGTATTCCACAGAGAAATAGACTGAATGAAGAAAGAACAGTGAATGAAGTCAGTGCGGTGAGTAGGACATTGAAGAAGGCGGTTATTTGATGATCGTAGATTTTTATTGTGGTTGTCACAGATGTATTGAAAGTAAGGGGCCAGATAACTAGGGGAATTTGGAGAGTCAAGAAATGAGTACAATGTAGTTAGTGCCCTTTGCTCTCTGCGCTGGCGTATAGGAAACCACTTTAGTAGCGACCGATGCGCAGAGACATGATCATATTTACGTAAATTGAAAACAAATCGAATGCAGTAATTTAGAAGACGGTCAAGTTTGTTGAGTAGATGTGCATTCAGGTCATAGTAGCACACGTCACCATAATCGATGATAGGAAATATTAGCCTTTAGCATATAAAATATTTCTCACAAGTACATTAATATTTTGAATAAAAGGCCACAAAAAAGAAAAATAATGTGTTTTTTTTATCACAACCTTTTTGAATAAAGACAATCTTAAAACAAAAAAGAACTTAAAAACCCTTCCCTTTGCACATTGCCATTTTTTCAATAAATCGAAAACTTAACTTTTTATGACAAAAATTGTGATTTAAATGCTTCAAAAACCTCAACAGGCAAACATTTAGACTAAATTATAGTTAACACAGTATGCTTGTGAAGCAATTATAATAATATATGGATCAATCCTTCGTACTAGTAACTACCAAGAGATCAACAATTTAGTCTGCGTCAAAGGCAATGTATTACGTTTAAAGATTAGAATAAACAAGTAAAATTTCAAAATTTAAAAAACCCCCCGACACATTTATCTTGCGAAAACATTCCGAAACAAACAGTAAAACGCCCATAATTTTTGAACGACTGAACTGATTTTATTCAATATGTTTGGCTAAGGCTAAGAACACTCTCGTTTTGTGTATCGTGATTGTGCCATTCAAACAAAAAAAAAACTCTCCTTTTTCGTCGGGGGTTAAAAACCACTTTTGCTGAAGTACGCTACTGCAACCTCATGATTTCCTTTTCGTTGAGACAACAACCCGCCGATTCCAGTATTGCTGGCATCTGTGTCTACTGTGAATTCATGTTCATTGTCAGGATCGCCTAAGATGGATGCATTGCACAGTTCAATGTTCCTTCAACTTCTGCAATACGTCACAGCTTGCATTCCAGCAGAACTGTATCTTATCTTCAGTTAGCTCATGAAGAGGTCGAGCAATGTTAGCAAAGTTCTTCGCAAATCTTCGATAGTAGGAGCACAAAACTGGCCAATACTCCGGGATGGCAACGATCTTATCCGGGTCCATTTTAATACCTTCTTAGGAAACCACACGTCCTAAAAAGTTGACTTGCCGCCTGAACAACGCGTCGTATCTTCAACAGCACTTGTTCCAGATTGCGGATCTTCAAAGGTGCGCCCCATACGATAACACCGTCCAAATAGACTAGGCAGGCGTCTCTAATTAGTCCAGTAAATACCCGCTCCATCAATCTCTCAAAGGTGGCAGGAGCATTACACAATCTAAATGGCATAGTGTTGAATTGCCACAATCCTTTGCCTGTAGAGAATGCTGTCTTATTCTTATCTCGAGGGTCTATCTTGACCTGCCAGTAGCCATTTTTCAGATCTAAGTTAGAAAACAATTTCATTCCCGTTAGCGTCGTCAATCTTGGGCAATGAATAACTGTCTTTAATGGGCGATAGTTTACACAGAACCACATGGTGCCAGCTTTCTTCTTCTCCAACACCGGTTAACACCAAGGACTGGACGAAGGCTTAAACAAGCCGTCTTTTTCACGTCTTGGTCGCTGGCGGACTGGTTCCTCATTTCCTGTATTGGTTATGTATTGAACTAACGCAGTCTTCCCAATGTCAGCATAATGTGTCAAGTAAAATAATAAGAAAAGTCAAAAAATAATAAAGCGATTAGCCCACTGTCGTTGAATTCAGGACCGTTACAAACCTCGTTCATTTATATTGTAAAAGTTGTAGAAATTTGCGCTTATTAGTATAGTTACTAAAAATATAGATAGTAGATACATAGTAAATGTGTTATTATATTGCACAACATAAAATATGAATTATAAATCATAAAACAAAGCATTCCTTTACTAAACAGCAAACCCAAATTTTATCGAAGCCAGTTTTATCTTAAAAAAAAATTCACAAGCACAAATTTTTTTTAAGCAATTCCGACGTTTCACAGAAAAAACTCTTAAACTTATAACAATAATAACATATTAGGCATTTTTATTTCTAAACGGACGCTTTCCAAAACGTGGCACCTTTGTTTTAAAAATAATTGTGTACTTGTTTTTTTTGTAAGCGATACGGACGCATTCTCAAATGTGGCCCTGTTGCCCAAAAGATTCACTCACAATATAGGTCACTTTTCGCGTTGTGGCAGTTTATCACAAAATTGACGTGCGCTTGCGCTGACTAATAGGTCGCAACTCAAAAGATGGCCGCTTTGCTCGGAACTTAGCCATCGATACGTGAAAGTGCCAAAAGGGCGTATGCATAAATTAGTGATTAACCCTCAGTTTCCCACCTTAAAATTATCGGCGAATTAATGTGACAAATTGTCAAGCACGCGTTATCTGCTGTGATTGGTTGAATGAATTTTCAACAGCCAATAACAGAAGATAACGCTTGTTTGACAATTTGTCACATTAATTCTCCGATAATTTTAAGGTGGGAAACTGAGGGTAAGAGGCTGATTTTGACCACATTTTGTAATAAAAGCGATTTTAAAAAATTTGGATTTGTGGCACTTTAGTTTATAAACAGCGATATATCTATCAACTATTAGAAGTTGTTTAGATTACGCTAGTTTTCTTTATAATACCATTGCCAAAAAATATTTAAATAAATTAGATGTCGCACAAAACCAATGTATGAGGGTAATTGGAGGATTTATTAGGACTACACCTACACATGTTATGGAATGCGAGCTTAGTTCCATAGTAGTAGTACCATTGGAGGTTAGACGATGGTGCTGTTGTTGGCGCGTGTAACTATGGCCTGTTCACGGTTGAAAAGTTGGATTGTTTTCACCTTGTATAAACATACTAGTAAAAACCGTGATCATTCATTATTTTACTTAAATAACATTGTATCATCTCATCATCATATATTTATCTACCCACATAAGTAGTAGTTTTTATTCTTGCAATTTTACCTACTCATTTTCACACTATTTATGTACATATTCCCATATATATTCCTCACTATTTATAACGGATACCAATTTATTTTATTTCTGTATACATACATACGTCATCATGCAGTATAAAACTGATTTACATCCGTCACCTTAAATATCAGGTACAGTTGAAAACCAGCATCAGCCACTAGTTTTCTGGCATTTTTGCTGAACTGGGCCTTTTTCGCGCAACCGTGATGCACACTTTCCTGCTAATTTCTTACGTCAAACTATACATTTTTTTTATTTTATTGGTATTTTATCTGATGTATAATATTACGTTGTGTATATTTTAGTCTGTGCTACATAAATGTATTTTCTTTCTTTAATTCTATATCAGCATCCGTATATTTCGTGCCCCGTAATATGTTCGGTGTTTTCAGCGAACAGCTTACTTTGCAATATCGGCCTGACGCGTTAACCTAGTTTCAATATATAATAATCAGTGCACTTTTGTAAGAACATTTGAGTGTAAATAAATAAATTGTGTTTCACGTATCCTTTGTTTCACCTCAAAAACACCAACACCTCGCAAACTATACCGACAGAGCGAATGTGCAACTTGAGTACGATGCAATTATGCATTTTAACTCTGTGTTCGATTGAAATTCACACACATATATTATGTTTGTCTTATTCTTTGATGAGAGATGGCAGAGTACCTAGATAAAATCTCCGGTCGTAGATTGCCGGCCTGCTACTGTCATAAGTGTCGATGACGAGGTGGGGGTAAGTTGGCAGATAATAAAAAGCAGTGTTTAGGTTAATTCTCCAAGTTTGTAATGACTACAAGAACATAAACAAGGTATGCAGGGAGAGCGGAGGTCGGCGCGGCGCGCGAGAGGGCGGTGTGCAGCGCCACGCGCGCCTGCACCGAGCCCGCGCGTGGCGCCTCCGAGCCGGCGCGCGCCTCGGTCACGTCGAGCACCGCCTTGGGGAACGCGCTGAGCGACGCGCTTGGGAACTCGCCGGGCTCGGGCGACGCGCTTGTGAACTCGCTGGGCTCGGGCACCGACCTGCTGGGCGCGGGCGGCGCGCTGCTGTCGGGCGCGGCGGGGCTGCTTGCCGCGCCGGCGTCCTCGCCGCCGCCGCCGTAGTCGGCAGCGTTGTCACCGTACTCGCCCGCCTTCAATGACACGCGTGCAATTCGCTCGAGCCCATCCTAGAAACACCCGGTCGCGGCACTGCGATGCGGCGGAGACAGGGCGTCTCGCGGCGGACGCACAGCTCGGTGCTTACCTTAAAGTCGGGGCGGTTGGGCTCGAACTCGAAGGCGGGGCGCGGCAACGCTTGCGCCAACGACTGCAGCGCTGGCTGCGGCGGCGTGCTGCGTGTCGGCCCCGCGCGCAAGATTGACGGCCTCACCGGACGCGGCACTAGCCCAAACAAAAATTTTGCTTCTAAATATTCCAAGGACAAAATTCAAGTCAAATTATCAAACGAATCTATTCCAAGCGAATTAACAGTACCTAGGTACTTGGATCTTTGAAAGTATTGCATACGCAACGCACTATGTTGAATACAGGCCTGCGGATCACAAGCCAAGAAGCAAACACTGGGGCCCATGAGCAATGCTGCGACTCTTGGATCCTACAAGGTCTATACCCGCGAAACCGCGATACGCAGCAGCGGTAGCCAGGGGTCTGGCAACTTTTGTTTTAATATTTTTTATAAATTGATATTTGGGGTTCCATATCAAATTTGTATTGAAAAATAATTAAATATATGTGACAAGGTTCAGTACTATTTGTTAAATTAACTTGTTGTTTCTCTTACAGACTTTATAATTTGATATTTATTTTTGTTAAGAGAATTACTGTCAAACTGTTGTTTTGGTTAAATACATATAGTATTAATTTAATTTGTTGAACATTTTGTGTATTAATTAATACTTACTAACCGTTGCTTGCATTTTGATATTATGAATGCCAATACATTTGTATGTAAAACTAGCAATCCGCCCGCGACTTCCTTCGCGTGATTTCGTTTATCCTATAAATGATTTTCTTATATGCAGTTAGTGAAGGCGACCAAAAATAAGCTATTATTAAAACAATAAAAAACTGGGAATCGTAGATATACAGGGTTTATTGGTTTGGGAAGATTCTTTATTTGACTTAAAGAATGATAAATTTTAGGTTACCGCCACAAAGTAGGTAAAATCCTCCCCTAAAAACTTATCAACGCCTTTTTGCCCCTTTGAGGGTCGAGTTTTGAACAACCTAAATATGCTATTCACTCTTTTCTTCTCTTTTTTATTTATCGTTTATGTTAATCAGATTGCGCAGTGAGATTCCTCAAAATAAACTTTAACATCCCTTACCCTACCTGGAAGAGAGTTTTAAAAATGAGTATCAATCTATCTATTTTACATACAAACTAATTTTACCCTTTTCACCTCCTTAAAGGTTGAACGGCCGCAAAATCTCGACTTAGTGCTCCCCTAGAACCAAAAAACGAAACCCAATGCAGTAACATGGGGTATCAACTCATACAAATTATAATTAGTATTAAAAAAAGATCATAGATGGCAGCATAGGTAACAAATGTGAAAGTAACAATCAATTAAAAATGTTTAACAGCAGATTCAGGCTGAAATAAGTTTAGTAAAAATCAAAACTTGCTTCTTTAATGTTAATTTATCCATTTACACTCATTAATCAGGTTTTTTGAACAAAAAAGATAAGTGAAGACTTTGTATGTTAAATTAGTTGAAAGTAGCCATCGACTTTTCGTTTTGTTTTGAGTTCTTTGCAATAGATGGCGTGTTTCACAATTTGTCCTAAACTATATATCCATCGTAAGATTCATTTTGTAGGATAGTTATTATTTATTATAGGCGTAATTTAAAAGATATTATTTATTATAGGCGTAATTTCAAATATTACAGTTTTGGTCTATTATTTAAAATCACTTTTTTGTGAAGCTTGTTTACACGTCGAATTAACTAGATACCTCGCTGGAACAGGAATCGTATCGCGCTAGGGCCTACTCAAATCGCACGGGTACTAAAATAAGAGATAACGCGACGCGTGTGCCGCTTGCCGTCCGAGTTTACGTGTCGCATAGTAGGTACAGTTTGATTCATACTTAATAACGGCTCGAAACACTTCGTGAGCCACTACACGCTAGCAATTTCATGTGACAGCGGGGGTGTACTGCCATGCTGCGTACCTAACTAAAGTATTAAAAGTAATTATTTTTGTAAAAACATCTTGTTCTTTATATATCTAAGTACCAACCTAAAATAAAAAAGCTAATTTAAAAATCAAACACCCGACTGCTTAAAAAGCGAACTAAAAAGCTGTAAACAAGAAAATAACTAGCTGTGCAGTCGGAGGATACATATTCGCGAACTGCCTGATCCTCCGACGGCACAGCACGATTTTTACTTGTTTACAGCTTTTGAGTTCGCTTCCTTTTTGATTTTTAAATTAGCTTTTTTTATTTACAACTTTTAAGTATTTTTTTTTTTATAAATTGTTTTAAACATATACGTGGTATGTATTTTTGTAATCACCACTAAAAGCCCTTAATTTTGATACCCCACTCGACGGGTTACGAAGATAAAAATTGCAACCTCTACAATATGGAGCCCAAAATCCGCCATTTTTTTTTAATGGCACTTATCTAAGAATATTTGGGTGGCCAAGACCTATCTAACGATGTCTTAATTATAAAAATCCGTCATGTGGTTTGAAAGATACGAGGTAATAAAGCATATTACACACATACTTACATACAAGATACGCGCGAAAAACATAACCCTTTCCTTGCAGCCGGGTAAAAAAGGATAGCCCTTATAGTGAATAATAAAATGACATGAAGTAGGTACCTACTTTCTGTCATTCCGTTGCCGCGGAAGCAAGCTAACTACCTACATTTAATTCTACAACGAATTCTACAGTTTTGATTGATTTGGAATATTCGTGAATATTGTGAAATTCGCTACACAATGCGACCACTTAGATTTAAGAAGTTACCGCGGTCTGAGCGGAGTCTGTCCCGAACCGAAACATAAACATACCTAATGTTATTATTACGAATACGAAGTAAGCGTTCAAGGACAAGACAACTGGCAAATAACGTCTCTGAGTACCTACATGATACGATTCCTCGCTCAAATTGCCATATGATTTAGTATCTAGGCAAACTACTAGATGGCGTTAGAAAACCACAGTCTCGGGCTATTAAAGAGTCACTGGTGCTGCCGCCTGTTAAAAATATGGAGAAAGAAAAAATAGCCCGACCAATAGCCCGACTTATGGAGGTGAAATTTCTTTGTATGGGATTGGGTATCTGTACTGTAGTATTATATTATCTTTGGCAGTAAGATTCTTAGCTAGAGTTAGTTTCGAAAAACTTATAATGACAACCTTTATTGTTTCCTTAGGTTGGTAATTGTGCCAAGTTTCAAATTTATTAACCCAAGAAATAAGATTCTTCAAAAACACTTTAACAACCCCTAAAACGTATTTTGGGAGTAGATAAGTAAAAATAATAATGACAACCTTTATTGATCACTTAGGATGGGTATTTATGTCAATTTACAAATTTATTAACTCAAGAAATAAGATTCTTCAAAAACACTTTAACAACCCCTAAAACGTATTTTGGGAGTAGATAAGTAAAAATAATAATGACAACCTTTATTGATCACTTAGGATGGGTATTTATGTCAATTTACAAATTTATTAACTCAAGAAATAAGATATTTCAAAAATACTTTAACACCCCTAAATCATCTTTTGGGGGTAGTTTCGAAAAAGTAATAATAAAAAACTTTATTAATTATTTAGGTTGATATTTATGTCAAGTTTCATGTTTATTGACCCAAGAAATCAGTTTCTTTCATAATAAGTTCATTTATTTTCTCTCACAATGGTTTTAGCACTAATCAGTTCTTAAATGTAAAAAATCACATTGTGAGAGCTGGTGCCTGATGTAGGTTTAGTAAAAACCTGTGTTACAGGTCACCAGACCCCACTTAGTGGCCTCATGCAAATTAACAGGCAGGTACCATGTATTTCCACTAAATAATTAAAACAAAAAAATAAAAATAAAAGGAAAATAAAAGCAGCAACAAAAGCAGTCAAAAGGTGTGTGGTGAATATGTATGTGAATTATTGTGGTAAATTTGTAGGTGAATTGTGGCGAATGAGTGGGTGTATTATGCTAAGGTGTAGGTGAATGTGTTGGTGTAGGTGAATGTCTTGGTGTAGGTGAATTGTGGTAAATGTGCTTAAAATTTTAATCAGGAATTATGAAACCATAAGAGCATACAATATCGACCTTCGCAACAAGGACGTAGGACCGTGATGGAATTTATTTAATTATCTGAAGCAGTTTCTCCGTGTCATCATAGCAAAGGGTTTTCAAGTATTCAGTCACTTTTTGCTTACAACTGGGCTTAGGTAAAGGATAAATATTTAGACTGCTGTTAATAACATTATAAAGATAATCCCCTAGGTAACCGAAAAACTTGCGGGCTAGACCTGAACGGAAAGATTCTGTTCTGCACACAGTACCCTTTCTTCGTTTGTCTTTCAATAAATCCGAGTCATAGACCAGCTGCGAGTGTTTTTTCAGGACTGTGTGCAAAACAAAAGTTTGTCTTACAGACAGAACCCCCCACCTCCTGTACAAGTCCACTGTAGGAAAGCGAAAGGGAAGACCCGCAGCAACCTTAAGTATGGCACGTTTTCCGCCTCTATCAAGTGCGTTTTAGCAGCACCTCCCCAGGATATGATGCAGTAGTATATAAGCGACTGGCACAAGGCGCAATAGACCATCTTGATGGTACGAAGGTCGGCTACATGTTTTAGACTCTTAAATATGTAAATGAGTTTGCGCAATCTCGTTACCAGGACGTTTATATGCGGTTTGAAGCTGAGGAATTGGTCCAATATAACTCCAAGATATTTAATGTGATCGGTTCTTTGGAGAGGAGGACATGCACACGGCTGGTATGTTGACCAGCACGTATGGGCCGTTATAGAAAGAGAATGTGGGGGTAACGCGTTCGATCGATGTGCAAATGCTATATATTTGGTTTTTGTGACATTGAGAGTAAGCACATTTCTCTGTAACCAATCAACAACCCTGTTGAGGCCCTGTTGAGCCACATCAAAGACCTCATCCCAGCTATCACCACTAAAAAAGAGGGCCGTGTCATCAGCAAATGTAAAAATTTTACCATTACTGAGGTGGAGTTGACAGAGGTCATTGATATAGATCAAAAAGAGGGTCGGGCCAAGAATACTACCCTGAGGCACTCCAAAAGTCACAGGCAGTTCATCACTCACCCTGCCATCAACCTTGACGCGCTGTTTCCGGTTTGACAGGTAGTCCTGAAATAATTTTAGGGGAAGACCTCATACTCCCATTTTTTCCAATTTGCCCAATAAGTGTGGGACAGAAACCGTGTCAAAGGCCTTCGCCAAATCCAGGAATACCGCGAGACATTTTGTTCTGCTATCCAACGAGGTTATGACCGAGCTAACCAATTCGTGTACCGCGTCATTGGTAGATTTGCCCTGCCGGAACCCAAACTGGGAAGGTGAAAGAAGGCTGTTAGCCTCGAGGAACCTGATCAACCGGTTATTCATCAGGCGCTCCAGAATTTTTGAGAGCGTTGGCAGAATAGAAATAGGTCTAAAGTTGTTGACACAGTCCCTGCCACCACCTTTATGTATGGGTTTTATTACTGCGGATTTGAAGGCCTGAGGAAATTTCCCTGTTGATATGGCGAGGTTACAGATGTGGGCTATGGCAGGGGAGAGAACGAGAGCATATCTCTTCAGTAACCGGCCCGGGATCTGGTCAACCCCAACAGCACACAACTTTCCCTTAATCCTTCAATAAGTTGTAGGACCTCAAGGTCGTCCGTAGGTAGCATGACCAAGGAATGAAGAGAAGCGGTGTCCACGAGGTTATCAGATTCATCTCTGAGACTGGATGAATGAGAACTGATTTGCTCGGCCAGATTGCGTCCCACGTTAGCAAAGAAACGATTGACCTCATTGATGCTCCTATCCGGGTTCACATTTGAGATGAGACAGGAGGAGTGATCTGTAGCCCTGTTTGAGCCACTAATCTGTTTAATTACATCCCATAGTTTTTTTTTGTTGCCTCTTGCGTTCTCAATCTCTTGTTTTTCATGGTTTCTTTTAGCTTTCTTCAGAAGCGAAGAACAGAAGTTTCTGTAGCGCTTATATGATGTCTGGAGAATTTCATTATTTGGGTTCCTTTTCAGCTTTTTATACAGATTGTCCCTGTTACGCATGCACTTTAAAAGCCCTCTTGTAATCCACGGCTTACTTATTAGTTTCCTTCTGGATACCTTTAATACTTTGGAGTTCTCTTTTATAGCTCTTGACAGATAGCTTACTAGCAAGTCTGTTGCTTCATTTACATCACTACAATTTAAGACAGTTTGAAAGTTTGTCTCACGCAGGGCTATGTCTAGGTTAACATAATCAATACGGTGACTTATTTTGTTTGAATATTCTAGCTGAGACTTGTGTGCAAGATCAAGGCTAATGGCCACACTCTCGTGATCCGTGATTGAAGATTCCACCACAATGCAGGTAGCCCTAAATCTGGTCCTAACCATAATGTGATCCAGGCACGTTTTGCCGTGGGTTGGGAGAACATGACCTGGCAGCATGCAGTGACCAGCCAGGGTATTAAGGTATTCGTGAGAGCGTTTATCTGGGCTGTTCATCACTATATCAATGTTAATGTCACCGCACAGTATTATGTTTTTGTAGCTACTTAAGGAAGTGAGAAGTACATCAATTGAGTTAGTAAAATTGCTAGTGTTATGTTGGCCTGGAGGACGGTATATCCCAAGGATACAGGTATCTGAATTTAATTTTAGTAATAGACAGTTTCCGTCACTAATTTGTGGTTCTTCAAATGACACTTTGAGTTGTTTTTTGTAAAAAATAACAATTCCTTCGTTTTGTGTCGTGTGCAAAGTTCAACACCCCCCTAAATCATCATTTGGGGAGTTTCGAAAAACTAATACTGACAACCTTGATTGTTTACTTAGGATGGGATTTATGTCAACTTTCAAATGTATTAACCCAAGAAATAAGATTCTTCAAAAACATTGTAATACCCCCTTTAACTACCCCCAAAAGACGATTTATCGTCTTTTGGGGGTAGTTGCAAACAACTAATAACGACAACCTTTATTGTTTATTGATGTTGGTGTTTATGTCAAGTTTAAGTTTATTAACCCAAGAAATAATATTCTACTAAAAAAATTACATCCCCTAAATCATCTTTTGGGGGTAGTTCCGAAAAATTAACAATGAAAGCCTTTCTTGTTTATTTATATCAAGTTTCATGTTTATTAACTGAAGTAATAAGATTCTTCAATAAAGCTTTAACACCCGTTAATCGTATCTAGGGGTAGTTTCAAATAATAATAATAACAACCTTTATTACTCATTTAGGCTAGTATTTGTGGCAAAAAGATTTTTCCATACAAACTTCAACACCCCCTAAATCAAATTTGGGGGTTGTTTCAAACGACTACGAATGATAACCTTTATTGTTTATTGAGGTTGATATTTATGTCAAATGTTATGTTTATTAACCCAAGATATAAGATTTAAAAAAAAAACCCATAAATCGTCTTTTGCGGTGAGTTTCGAAAAACTAATAATGACAACCTTTATTGTTTACTTAGGATGTTATTTATGTTAACTTTCAAATGTATTAACCCAAGAAATAAGATTTTTCAAAAATACTGTAATACCCCCTAAATCGTCTTTTGGGGTAGTAGGTAAAAACTAATAGTGACAACGTTTATTGTTTACTAAGGATGGTATTTATGTCAACTTTCAAATTTATTAACCCAAGAAATAAGATTTGTCAAAAACACTTTAACACCCCCTAAATCATCTATTGGGGGTAGTTTTGAAAAACTAATAATGACAACCTTTATTGTTTATTTAGTTTGGTATTTATGTCAAGTTTCATGTTTATTGACCCAAGAAATCAGATTCTTCCATACAAACTTCAACATCCCCTAAATCATCATTTGGGGGTAGTTTCGAAAAACTTATAATGTCAATCTTTATCATTTACTTAGAATACTATTTGTGCTAAGTTTCAAGAATTTTGGCCGAAGGAATTAGATTTTTCATACAAACTTTCAACCCCTTTTGGGGGTAACCCTTAGGGGAGGAATTTCCAAAAATCCTTTATTAGTGCACACTTACGTCACTTGAGGAACCTTTCTGCCAAATTTCATGCTTCTAGGCTTAGCAGTTTGATTGATCAGCCAGTCAGTGAGTCAGTCAGTCACCTTTAATCATAATCATAATATTTTTTATTTTATTTCACATAGGCCTACATGGGCATTTATAAAACATCGACAAAAGGTGCACGGTTCGGGTTGGTCGTTTCCTATGGAGAAGAACCGGCAAGAAACTCCATGGTTACTCTTTTAAAAATGGTTTGGTTTTACAATATTTCCATGTTACAACATTAGTACTTAGATATGGGGGGACCACGTAGGCCCGTCTTATGACAATAAGTCGAAAGAAACTAAAAACAATAAAAAAAGATTACATATTATATAAAAAAGTTAACAAATGTTAACTAGCATCTAGAAGGCCTACAATGTTCACACATTCACAAAACAATCGGTAAAAGAATCTATACAAAGGTAAAAAAAAAAAATAAGTATAACAAGACTAAATTTAACTTGTGGCACAAATGTTGTTATCAGTGCTGTAACTATTCTTAGCAAAGGGCTAAAAAATGATTGAAAACCATCGTAAAAAGTCTAATTAAAAGAAGGAAAGAAAAAATGAGATTGAGAATAGAGACATCCACATATTTGTGCCGTTTACAAGTTACCAGGGAAGCTGCATGCGCAGAAGGAGCTCCGGCCAAATGTTTTTATCTTCAACGTAGTCCTTGATTTCATAATATGCTTTTTTAATAAGGATACGTTTGATGTAGTTTTTGAACTTTCCATCGGTCAGTTCTTTATCTGACTTTGACATCTTGTTATAAAAGCGTATACTGTTTATAAGAAAAGACTTGCTAGTCTTCGTTAAGGTGATATATACGCCCCAATGAAACGCAGTACTGGCCGTGCGCCCGCTCGGTGCCAAAATATCAAAATTGAACCTCCTTTTGAACAGTTTTGTTTGCAAAATATTATTTGATTTACATATGCTATGTTAGGTATGAAGTAATTCCAGCCATAATTTTTTCTGTATAGTAATTATTTTTTTAAAGCAAAACTATTAGTTACACGAAAAAACCTTGTGTTTCAAATTATGTACATGAATCAATAAAAAATATTTTTTTTTTTCAAACCTTTTAACCTGGCCGTTTCTAAGGAGTATGCTTTAGAAAGTTACCGTTTTACGGCACTAAAGCGTATTTAGGCCCTTAATCTGAATTTGGGTATTACAATTTCGTGCTTACTGCGTGTATTTAAATTATGGAAGTCGCTTCTAGTTTTGAAAAGCCCTCGATTTTTACGGACATACAAAATACTAATTTTTTTTATTTTTTATTATCAATAGGCTCGCGCTTGACCACTATCTCACCTGATGGAAAGCGATGATGTGGTCGACGGTGAAGCACGCTTGCCTAGAAAAAACCCATTCACTCTTGACTTAAAGACCCCTAGATTGTAGCTATCGGGAAACACAGACTCCGGCAGGGAATTCCACTCCTTAGCTGTACGCATAATAAAAGTGTCCCCAAAACGTTTTGTGCGTATGGGTGGGATGTCCACCATGTACCGATGACGCATCACCGTGCGTCTGGTTGTCCGATGATGGAACGGGCTGGGCGGAATTAAATCATGCAATTCCATCGCACACTCCCCGAAATGTAACCGATACATACATTCCAAAATATAAAGTGAAGGTAGAGTCAGTATATCGATCTCTTTAAATTTTTCTCTGAGGGACTCGCGAGGACCCATTTTATAGATTGCGCGGATTGCCCTCTTTTGTAGGAAGAAAATTGAGTTAACGTCAGCTGCTGATCCCCACAGCAGAATGCCATAAGACATAATACTGTGGTAATAAGCATAGTATACTAACCTAGCTGTAGCTACATCGGTTAGCTGCCTTATTTTCCTTACTGCATATGCAGCCGAACTTAACCTACCCGAAAGAGTTCTAATGTGCGCGCCCCACTGCAATTTTGAATCGATAGTAATCCCTAAGATTACAGTTTCCGTTAAAAACTTCAAGATTTTTGCCGTCAAGATTTAAGTTTAGGTCATGTTGTGGTACATTTGGTAAAGAGAACTTTAGACATTTTGTTTTTTCGCATTCAGTAAAAGATTGTTAGCTGCGAACCACTTTGAGAGAACAATTAGACTTTCGTTGACATTTAAGACATCCATATCTTGCCTATCTATTTTAAAAATTAGCGAAGTATCATCAGCAAATAGAATTATATTCGATAATTTGGCCATCATAAAAGGGAGATCATTAATGTAAACAAGAAAAAGGAAAGGGCCGAGAATTGAACCTTGGGGCACGCCCATCTTGACTAGAGACCCGGAGGACGTCGCCCTATTAACATTTACTTTTTGCTGTCTGTTTGATAAATAGGAAAGCACGAGATCAGCAGTTTTTCCACGAATTCCGTAGTGGTGTAATTTACAGATCAGTGTGTTGTGGTCGACACAGTCGAAAGCTTTTGAGAGATCACAGAAAATGCCAATGGCATCCTGGGACCTCGCCCAAGCCTCCAAGATGTGGCTGATGAGTTTTACTCCCGCGTCCGTTGTTGACCTACCTTTCGTGAAACCAAACTGTTGACTATGCAGGATCCCATTTGAATTTAGGTGAGACAACATCTGTTCCAGTATGATTTTTTCATAGATTTTACTCAATGCTGGAAGCACGGATATAGGTCTATAATTAGAAGGATCACTCTTACAGCCTGATTTGAAAATTGGTACTACTTTACTGTGTTTCATTAAGTCAGGAAAAGTGCCGCTGTCCAAACATTGATTGAATATGCCTGTTAGGACAGGAGCAATTGAGTCAATAATATCTCCAAGAACCCTAACGGTTATCTCCCACATAAATGATAAATGATTTTATTTCTGTAAGTTGGTTTGTACAAACACTTTTACATGTCGAACATATTTTTAAAACTAGATGCGGTCGGTGCTAGGCCGAAACAAACTCAGAGGTCACAGTCTCTTTTAAAGTCCTGACAAAATCTTGATTAGATCATGTGAAGACCATGTAGACTGATGTCTGAAATGGTCTTTTGAGGAAAGAACCAGCCAGATTGAGTGGACCTGTCCAGTCAGTGCACGCATTTGTCAATAACCGAGCAGCTCAACTCAGCATTTAAGGAGCTCAACGATTCGACGAACAATACCAAAGAAAGGACATTCGGGTAGGCCGCATAAACTACTCAAACTGCCAGACCATGATTAAAAACTAAGATCAATTTAAATAAAAACAAAAAAAAAAATATATCCACATAGTCTTCACATTCACAATAATTAAAATAAAATAATATAATACTTTAAAAAGTAAATATTCTTGTCATTGCAAGAAAACCAAAAAAAAAAAAATATATATAATAACAAAATGCATAGTGCAAAATATAATAAAAAAAACAAAATTAATTGGAGCAGCTCAATCCCAAGCCTTTTTGTCCTCAATGTAATCTTTTGTTGTATAAAACGCTTTCTGGCACAACTTTCGTTTAATGAAAGACTTGAATTTATTAAGACTTAGATCTTGTACGTGGCTTGGAAGCTTATTATAAAAGCGTACACATTGACATCTAAACGAGCCACCTATTTTCTTGAGCCTTGTTGTAGGTACTACAAATTTGTGTTTGTTCCTAGTATTTATGTTATGGATATCACTGTATTTTTTAAACAATTTTATATTTTTATGGGCATATAAAAGATTTTCATAAATATACTGAGAAGGCACAGTCATTACATTAATCTCCTTAAATTTCTCTCTGAGAGAGTGTCTCGGGCTTAATTTATAAATTGATCGAACAGCTCTTTTCTGCAAAACAAAGATAGTCTGGATGTCGGCGGCATTTCCCCACAACAGAATACCGTACGAAATTACACTATGAAAATAGCTAAAGTAAACTAAACGGGCTGTCTCTATGTCAGTTAAATTACGAATTTTTCTAACAGCATATGCTGCGGAGCTTAGCTTCTTTGACAATTTATCTATATGTGGGCCCCACTGAAGCTTAGCATCCAAAGTTAAGCATAAGAATACTGTGCTATTTTCAGGATTTAATTCTTCGCCCTTTATCAACACATCGGTTTTCACCTGCCTAACGTGAGGTAGGGTAAACTTAATGCATTTGGTTTTTTTTCATTAAGAAGTAAATTATTAACATTGAACCAGTGAACTACTTTTGAGATCGCGCTATTTACATCGTCAGTAACCAGCTGCTGACGTTTAAGTTTAAACAAAAGTGAAGTATCATCCGCAAACAACACTATATCATGGTTATCCTTTATGAGGTAAGGCAAGTCATTAATATAAATAAGAAACAAGAAAGGACCAAGAATCGATTAATTATAGATTGATAAAATTCTTAGAGTCAAATAAATTACTTGCCGACTCACAATATGGTTTTCGAGCACGCAAATCCACTGATGAGGCTGTTCACACTTTTACTGATTTTGTGGTAAAAAACATAGACAATAACAAAAAGTGTCTGACCATCTTTCTCGATCTCGCCAAGGCTTTTGACACAGTCTCTATCCCCACCCTAATTCGTAAATTAAATAATATGGGCATACGGGGAAACGAATTATTATTAATATCTGACTATTTATCGGATCGTACACAGCAAGTAAAGATCGGTAACCACTTGAGTAATGAACTTCCTATCGAGTATGGAGTTCCTCAGGGAAGTATTCTTGGCCCCACTTTGTTTCTATGCTATATAAATGAGCTATGTCAGCTTAATCTTGAAAACTGCAAAATAATATCGTATGCAGATGACACAACTCTTACTTTCACGGAAAATTCTTGGGAAGAAGTATATTCTTTAGCTCAAAAAGGCCTGAACACGGTCTGCCACTGGCTCGCTGCAAACTCGCTCACACTTAACGCAGATAAAACAAAATACATACCTTTTGCAATAAGGAGCGCTGAAACCTTCTTACAAGACAAGCCTCCCATTTATGTTCATCAGTGTTCATTTCCTCCTTTGAATCAATGTAGCTGCTCAACTATACAGCCAACACAAAGTATTCGTTACTTGGGTGTAATAATTGATAAAAGATTGTCCTTTGACGAACACATTCACAACTTATCTAAAAGAGTACGAAAACTTATTTATATCTTGAAACAGCTTAGACATGTAGCAAGTGGTAAAACACAAAAAATGGTATACATTGCCCTTGTTCAATCTATCTTGATATATTGTGTAACAACATGGGGAGGTGCCGTCAAAACTAAAATGTTGGAAATAGAGAGGGCCCAAAGGCTGATTCTAAAAGTTGGCCTTTCTAAACCACGACTCTACCCCACTACCACACTATATCAGGAAGCTGAGGTTTTAACTGTCAGACAGCTTTACGTCCTCTTTACTGTTCTCCGGCAACATTCAGATCCACCCTCTTTTATTATTTCTAAATTAACTACTAGGAGGCATTACGACGTATGTAGCACCATTAAATGTAAAACTGGCTTTGCCCAAAAATTTTATACTCTCCGAGGACCCGAACTCTATAATAAATTAAATAAAGGATTAGATTTTTTCCATTACAATAAATCTAAATGTAAACTTACGTTAACTAAATGGCTACTAAAGTTGGACTACACAAAAACAGAAGAGCTGCTCGTCATAAAAACGTAAATATATCCTACCACACCATACTTTTTGAACCCATTCACATAACTTATCACTCTCTCAACACCACGCACACAAACACACACTCACACACACAAACACAAACTCTCATTTACATACACCGCCACTCTTACTTCACATAATAAAAAAAGAAATATATCTAATCTGAAAATTGGTGTTCCTAAAAATAAATAAATAAGAAATAAAACCTTCCAATTAAATGTTTGCACTTGTAACATAAAAACTTTTGCTAAGAATTTTCTAGCTATAATAGTAGATTTTGATGATATGTATAATTTGTTTTTTTTTAATATTTTGCCTTTAGGGGGGAGTCTCTGGTGTCCTGAAATACAGGTTACGACTTAGCTCAGGCACCAGTCTCCCGCAAATAACTATGTGGCATATCGTTATTATTATTTTTCCGTTTTTAGTTGATAAGTGTTATTTGTGGAAGAAAAATAAAGATGATTTTGTTTTTTTTTTGATTTTTTTGATTGATCGAGCCCTGCGGGACTCCCATTGACTCTCTCCGTCTCTATCGAATTAGAAACGGAGTTTAGCAAAGCTTTAGGTAAGCTAAAGTCATTTTAAGGAAGTATGGACATTTTGGGTAAAAACCGATACTATTAACAAAAAAAAATTTGACCAATTATTGAAAACGTAATCTAGCAAGTGTTACACCATTTTTGAATCCTTATTAAATGCGCCAATTTTTCATGTTACTTGCCAAACTAGCGTAGTACATTCTTTTTTCAGTACAGTCAGTTAAAGTTGGGCGAAACAGTAAATTTGAATAATTTGGTTTTGAAAAAGTTTAATTTTCTTCTAAGTAGGAGTTGGCTTTAAATTTTAGGAAAAAATCTACACAAGCATTATTCAAGATTACATAATAATAAAAAAAATTGATAAATTATGGGATTTGTAGCAATTGGAGTTAAAGAACCATTACAGGGATTGATTTTTTTAGTAAATTTTTAAAATGACCATAATTTTTTAAAAACATGAGATAGATTTTTTTTCGTATTTTTCTGAGAACTGTTATAACTTGGTCTATCACCCATTTACGGCTTGACGTCGATTTCTGGGACACCCTGTAGATCCAGGAGATCTTTTTCCATTAACGTCAACGGTCTGAATCCTATTACTCAAATATGAACTAAGAAGATCCAGAGCGCTGTTCCGGATCCCGTAGTGGCGGAGTTTCCTGATTAGCGTTTCATGAAAAACACAATCAAATGCCTTGGAAAAATCACAAAAGATTCCCAAGGCATCGCACTTATCTTCACATGCATTATAAATATGTCCTAAAAGCTCAACACCGGCATCAGTAGTTGAACGACCCCTTGTAAAACCGAACTGTTTGTTATGTAATAATTTATGTTTATTAAAAAATCTTTGCAATTGCTCTAAAATTAATTTCTCAAATATTTTGCTAAACGTAGGTAGTACTGAAATAGGTCTATAATTTGTAGGGTCTGATGTACTACCTCATTTAAACAAAGGTATTATTTTACTATTTTTCATAAGGTCAGGAAACTCCCCACAGTCGATACAATTATTAAAAATAATAGCTAAACTAGGTGCGACAATGTCAATAATAGTCTTAGCAACTTCTACAGAATGACCCCACAGATCTGCAGTCTTTTTAACATTTAAAGTGTGAAAGGTTTTAATTATGTCTTTACAAGTAATATGTTCAAAACGAAATTCCGAATTGCAAACATTAACATTTTCTTTTAGCAAAGACTCAGCAACAGAAGGTGATGAGTTTAAGTATTTAGTAGTTGAAATGGGAATATCTGAAAAGAAATTTTCAAAGGCCACTGCGACTTGTGAGTCTGATTTTATGATGTTGCCATTAATAGACAGGCCGTAGTCAATATTTAGGTTACCAGATCTTCCCGTTTCACTATTAATAATATTCCAAGTCGTTTTAATAACATTACTACTGTTTTTAATCTTCGAGCTCAAATAACGCGACTTGGCCAAACAACAAACTTTTTTAAATAATTTTGAATAATTTCTAACATATAAATTAAATTCAGCAGTGTTTACATAAGTCCTTTCACTGTACAGCTCATAAAGCCGTGTTCTACTTTTATGAATACCAATGGTAGCCCAATCACTGAATGATGCGTTACTATTAACGGAGATAGTCTTCGGTCGAATTAAATTGATTACAGTATATACTAAAAAAATCATCATATAGATGATTAGGATCAGCATCAATTGACAAAATTGGTAATTTATTAATGAGTTTAACTTTATAAGCTGCCAAGCGACTTGCAGTTTTGGGGTTAACAGTGATATCCTTTTTAGCCACTTTGTTGTTTTGGTTTGGTATAGTAATCCTCTGCCCGCAATGATCAGAATCTAGTAAATTTATAATTTCTTTGTGGACTGGTATAACATTAGTATAAATATTATCTAAGCATGTAGCACTAGTTAGGGTTATTCTTGTGGGCTCCAAAAATAGGTTTACAAGATTGTAGGACTGAAACAGACTTATTATTTTACTACAAAAACCTGAGTTTTCTAATAAATTAACATTAAAATCACCACAAGTGATAATGGATTTATTCGAGTTACAAATCTTGTGTAACACTTCATCCATTACCTTTTCAAAGCAGTCATACAATCCTGAAGGCGGTCTGTATACGCTTAATACAATAAACTGCTCCAATTCTATACAAGCTATTTCAACTGTCCGCTCAACAGATAGGCTCACAATATCCTTACGGTCTTTAAATTTAAGCCGGTTACTTACTAAAATCAATGAGCCACCATGTATAGCATTAACTCTGCTGAATGAACTACCAACCTGGTGATTATTCAAATTGAACAATAACTGGTAACAAGTCTTCAATATTTTTTATATTGAGACTTTTGAACGCGTTTTAATTGTATCAATACATATTGGTTTAAATTTAAAGGTTGGTATGTCTTTAGTAAAGTTTTCTTTAGGAAGAGCTTCAGCTAATTTAGATGAGGAAGGAAGAGACTTCGTAACCTCTAACGGAATGTTAGTAAAGAAATTTTCTAATGTCTCAGCGACTTCTTGCCTATCAGAAATGGTTTGATTAGTTATTTTCAAAGACAACTCATTCTGATCGCGTTGTTGTATCTTTCCAGTTTCTCTATTAATTAATTGCCACACAGTTTTTATTTTATTATTAGAAACACCAATTTTGTTAATTATTATTTGAGATTTTGCTTGAGCGCAGACTCTTTTGAATATTTTGGAATAGTTTCTAACATAAGTGTGAAAAACTTGATCGGAAGTCAAAGATTTTTCGTAATATAAATTATATAAGATATCTCGGCTTTTTCTTATGCCCACAGTGGCCCATTCACTAAATTTCGATTTGGAATTGTTGACTTTAACTGTTTTTACAGGAAACGTTTTATTGAATTCTTGGCAAACTGTTGAAAACAACGTGCCGTAATTTATATCTGGGTCGTTTGAATCAAAACTGGCGTTACAAAGGTTGCTAAAAACATTATTATTAAAAGTGGTCTTAATCGAATTGATTTAGCTAGGTTAATATTTTTATCTGACTCAAAAGATACTAGTTGACCAGTATGGTCTGACCTAACGCCACTAATTAAAAACTAATCTTTTACTTTACAATTAGTGAATACATTATCTATGCAAGAAGCTGAAGTTGCTGTTATTCTTGTTGGTTCATTAAATAAATATTTTAGGTTAAATTATTTAAAAAATGAAATGAGCTTACATTTTTCAGGCGAGTTGACTAACAGATCTATATTTAAGTCACCACAAACAAAAACTAATTTATTATCTCTGAAAAGTTTACTTAATAATTCTTCCATTGTAATCAAAAACAATGACAAGTTTGATGCTGGTGGTCTGTAAACGCACAGGACAGTATGCCCCTCGACCTCTGCACATGCTACCTTACACAAGCGATCAACAGTGTAAGCAGTGATATCCTTCCTTTCCTTATATTTTAAATGACTATTACAAAGTATCAGGGTACCACCACCCACTGTGGATCTGTTGTACGCGCTGGCAACTGAGAAATTATTTACATTAAACAACATCCTATCTGGTTTTAACCAAGTTTCACAAAAACATAAGATATCCATGTGGTATTTATCTACTAACAATTCCACGTCTAAAATTTTGCCGGAGAAGCAATTTATATTTTGATGAAATAGTAAAATATTACTATTCGACTTCTCTTTTGTCGGCTCTAATCTTTTAAAGAATCATCGTTTAAAGTATTATCAGAAAAACTGGATAATACTGTTAAATCACTAAACCTAGTCTCAGTTAAATTATCAATAACTGCGTGTATATTAAAAGCTAACAATGTAGCTAATAAAAATGTCGACAATTTTTGGGAAGAAACATATGGTTCCCAATCAAAACAAAATCACTAACAAAATTGTTGGTGTCAAAAAACAATAAACGGTCACTATGACGACAAAATAAAATATGCATCAGGGGGGCTCTTAGAGTAAGGTTATTTTGAGTGTGTGTAAGGGACAGATGTATGTTACTTGTATACATCTGTCACTTACGCGATCTTTAACCCCCCAGGTTATTCAAACTAGAAATATATTCATTTTCATGAACAAGTAACTTGCCAGAATAGGGCAATGCACATAATATTAATTTGCCTAATCTTAACTTAAGTAGGGTGTCTGTTTACGACCTTACTCTTTGTAAACTGTGTCAGTTTTTTAAAAGAGTAACCATGGAGTTTCTTGCCGGTTCTTCTCCATAGGAAACGACCAACCCGAACCGTGCACCTTTTGTCGACGTTTTATAAGTGCCCATGTAGGCCTATGTGAAATAAAAAAAATTGATTTTGATTTTGATAAAAACCTTCCGGCGTGCTCGATAGATGGCGTTGGCGTCGAGTTAGAAGTCGCTATGGTTTGGTTACCGTGATTAGGGTATTTACAAATGTTTTTTTTTGATAAATGAGCTATCACATCAGATCAGTACACAGTGGTTTTATTATTTACATCTCGCTAGTGTACCTTTAGGTCAAATTCCACCAAATACCATCAGGTATTTAACATTGGTCCTACGAGCCCGATAAAGTACCGGTTTTTGTAAGTTCGTCCGTGGTACTCGTAGTGGATCGCTGCGGCTAAAGTCCACGGTTCCCTGCTGCATAGGCAGCGACCAAGCTTTGCCCAGCATTGGCGGTGAGCTGAGTGAGCCTTGGCGGACTAGTTCAAGGAGTGGCCACAGAGGGCGCCACTCTCAGATCAACACTTCACTGGATGACAGCAAGGTGACGCAGGTGCAGCCATCACGCGACGTCACAGGTGACGTCAAGCGCAGTTCAGACTTCAAAGAGGGCGCCACTTGCTGGATGAAAACGGTGTTTATGTGAAGTGCAGTTTTGTGAGTACATTTTACTTATTTATATTGTCTACGAAAGGGACAAAGGTCGAGTCAAACGATTTTGAACTCTATTCCAACGAGAGAAGACTTAGAATATTAGAGTTAGGACTTAGAATATTTTATAGAAAACGGAGGAACGGGGAATCTATACCCGATTTCCACAAGATTTTGTGCGTTTCCAAAACACTTGTAAAATTTTAAATTGTGATTAGGGACTTGTATTATTTTTGTTTGCTAATTGTACAACTTAGAAAAGCAGTCGGCTTTTATAAACTGCTTATGTTGCAACACTTAGAAATTTTGCATACTTTATCTCTTTGAGAAAGTTGTTATTAATTTGTTGTTACAGAAATTTGATCAAGTTAAAATCAATTTAAATCATTTTACTTATTTATTAAGAACATAATTAAATTATAAAAATGGATGGATTGATTAACGTTTTAAAAGATCAACAGAATGTTTATCACAAAGGGATTGACAAATTTTAAAAAATGTGGTAAGGATAGATTAACGCTAGATAGATTAACGCTATATATATAGAAACAAAGCTAGAATTATTGGAGAGGGATTGGGCATTGTTTAAAGAAAATAACACTAAATTATATGAACGTTATAAATCAGAAGATATAGTACAGAAAGTTATTGATATCTATTATGCGACAGAAGACACTTATATCGTTTACAAAAGTTTAATGAAAACCGCTCTTAATAAAATTCGGTTAACTAAGGATTCTGAACGTCAAACCGATAATACTTCAACTAGCATAAATACATCAAGTGGGTATTTTGTTAAGTTGCCCAAAATTTCTATTCCAACATTCCCAGGAAAGTATGATGAATGGACAACATTCCATGATCTTTTTACATCATTAGTACACAAAAATGATACCTTGGATAATGTGCAAAAGCTCCATTATTTAAAGGGTCACCTTTCTGGTGAAGCAGAGCAGTTAATACGTCATACACCTATAACTGATGCCAATTATAGTCAGTGCTGGACTCAGTTACAGAAGCGTTATAACAATAAAAAATACTTAACAAATTGTATTCTTAGGAGATTGTTCGGTCAAAAGCGTATGCAGGTGGAATCAGCTACAACTTTGAAGGAGTTGCTTGATACCACGTGCGATTGTCTTAATGCGTTGAGTAACTTGGAGATAAACGTGAAGACATGGGATGTCATTATTATACACATTGTTACTTTTAAATTAGACAACGACACACGTAAACAATGGGAGCTTAGTACTTGCAACAATGACTCCAAGAATGACTTACCAACTTTCAACCAATTCAAAACCTTTATAGAAAACCGATTTCGCGCGTTAGAGTGTTTAGAGCCTAAAAGGGCACCAGTTCATCAGGGCAACAACAATAATAAGGGTTCATATGCTCATACTCCAAAGGCTATGTTGGCTACAAGTTCAGCAATACAATGTGAATTCTGCTCAGAAGGACACAAACTTTGTTTCTGCAAGAAACTCTCAAAAGAGACAGTTGAAGTCAGACGTAATTTTGTAGGAAAACATAAAATTTGCTTCAACTGTTTAGGCGGCAACCACATTGTTTCTGAATGTAGAAAACCTACCACATGTAAGGTTTGTCAAAAGCGCCATCATTCGCTGTTACATTTAGGTCAGGAGTCGGACAAAAGGGACCAACCTTCGACATTATCGGCTATCGACAGTGTTAGTTCATCTAATACTGGTCCGATTGTTTCGTGCCTTTCGACAGGTAATATTCCCAAGCCCAAGGTTTTATTAGCCACAGCGCTAATAAAAGCCGAGTCACGCTCTGGTGAATTTCAGACTGTCCGCTCCTTGCTCGATCAGGGTTCGCAGGCATGTTTTGTAACAGAGGCCGTAGTCCAGCTACTCAAACTGAAAAAAATCCCTATTCAAGGAACTATTTCAGGCCTTGGGGGTAATAGTTCAACCATGGCAACGTACATGGTAAATTTGAATATCCAATCTCGAGTAGATTCAAATTTTAATCTTAAAGTTAATGCTTATGTACTCAGTAAAATTACATTGTACCTACCTGAGCGTAGAGTCGACACCACCTTAGATTGGTTAAGAGTTACCACGCTGCAGCTTGCAGATCCAGAGTTCAACACTCCCAATAAAATAGATGTTTTACTGGGTGCTGATGCTTACAGCTGCATTATTAAGGCAGGCATAGTGAAGAGTCCGTCAGGCACTCTGATTGCTGAGAACAACTCTGTCCGGGGCAGTTAGTACGGACACATCTAAAAGTTCACCTAAAATTAAT
The DNA here is from genome assembly GCA_964057195.1 of Orthosia cruda. Lineage (NCBI taxonomy): Eukaryota > Metazoa > Arthropoda > Insecta > Lepidoptera > Noctuidae > Orthosia > Orthosia cruda. Next base: position 156,550 of record OZ059836.1, read on the forward strand.
GTGTTGCATGCACAAGTTAATGAAGTTGAAATATTAAGAAAATTTTGGGAAATTGAAAAGCAAATTAGTTCAAAGAAAATACTAACACCTGAAGAAAAAAGGTGTGAAGAGCTTTATACTAAAACTACAGTAAGGGATTGCAGTGGAAGGTATGTAGTGAGACCACCTTTCCGCGATGAAAATCCCTCTTGTAAAGGTGGAGGCTCTCGTGCTATCGCTGAAAAGAGATTTAAGTCATTAGAAAAAAGCCTAGAAAGAAATACAGATCTAAAGGAAAGCTACAAGCAGGTAATAGAAGAATATTTACAACTAGGACACATGAATCAGATAGACAAGAATGATAAGAATAAGGAAGTGGCGGTATACTTACCTCACCATGCTGTAATCCGGGAAGAAAAAACTACCTCGAAGGTACGTGTGGTCTTCAACGCGTCCGAGAAGAACAACAATGGAGTCTCACTCAATGATACGTTGATGGTGGGACCTACTTTGCAGTCTGATTTAAGACACACAGTGTTAAGATGGAGACTTCATCCCATAGCACTGGTAGCCGACATCATCAAAATGTACCGCCAGGTCAGGATTTCGGAAGAAGACGCAATGTTTCAGCGCATATTATGGCGAGACTGTCCTGAAACCGAAATCAAGGACTACGAGCTGGTGACGGTTACCTTTGGTACGGCTTCAGCACCATATCAAGCTGTTAGAACCCTACAACAAGTCGCCTACGATGATGAAGGTAAAAATTACAATCTTGCTGCCGATATGGTTCTGAACTGTTTCTACATGGACGATTTAATGACCGGTTGCAATAACGTAGAAGCAGGCCTGGAAATCTACAGGCAAATGACAACGTTATTAGGAAAAGGTGGTTTCACGCTCCAAAAATGGAACAGTAACAATCAAGAAATAGTAGACAGAATACAGGCAATGGAAGGTAATACATTGAAAGGAAAAATTTATCAAATTAGGACAAAGGACAACATGAAAAGGGACATCATGAACAAGGACAATACAAATAAGCACAAAATCATAGAGGACATAAGACAAGCAATAGAGTACAACAAACCAAAGAAACCAGAACACAAAGAAAAGGAAGTAGAAATAAAATTAGATAGTACCATCAAAATTCTTGGACTTACCTGGAACCGCACCGCAGACACCTTCCAGTACACGGTGAATCTCCCGCTGCCGACGACCGCACCTGTAACTAAACGATCCATTATTTCTGTGATAGCACGACTTTTTGATCCATTAGGCTGGTTAGCCCCTAGTGTGGTTTTAGCGAAAGTATTTATCCAGAAACTGTGGCTTGCAGGTGTTGATTGGGATAAGGAGCTAACTAAAGACTTAATAAATGAATGGAGATCATATCGGGATGAATTGTTATTACTCACCAAGGTTCGGATTCCTCGTTGGCTTGGCACCAAGTCGAACGACTATCTGGAACTTCACGGTTTTAGCGACGCTTCCAAAACAGCGTATTCAGCTGCGATTTACTTGCGAATTGTAGACGCAGATGGCAATGTTCAAGTGTCGTTGCTGGTTGCTAAGACCAGAGTCGCACCAGTAAAGCAAATAAGTATTCCGCGGTTAGAGCTCTGCGGAGCAGTCTTGCTGTCACAGATATTGTCTCAAACTTCTGAGGTCTTAAGTATCTCCCAAGACAAGGTCAAGGCGTGGACGGATTCCACTGTGGTGTTGGCCTGGATAAATAACCACCCAAGTAAATGGAAGACGTTTGTGGCCAATAGGACGTCTGAAATATTGACCTCGATGAAAGCGTCGCAATGGTTTCACGTCCCCACTAAAGATAATCCAGCAGACTGCGCCTCTAGAGGGATACTTCCCAGTTCACTGCTAGAACACGATTTATGGTTTTCTGGACCATCGTTTCTTAAATTACAAAACATAATTTACGATAGGCCAAACAATGATTGCAGTACAGATTTAGAAGAGTCAGCAAAGGCACATGTAGCGATCATTCCAAACTGTTCCTTCTTCGATCAATTTTCTCAATTACGAAGATTGGTTAGAATTGTTGCATACTGCCGAAGATTTTTAAAGGAGAACAAAATACACAGGAAAAGGTATTTACAAAAAACAGAATTAGACGCTGCACTCGAATGTTGTATTAGGAAAACACAGAAAGAACTATTTACAACAGAATATAACGAACTGAAGGATAAAAACTATATACAATCAAAAACAAGTCCATTAAGGTCACTCTGCCCCTACCTCGATGATAAGGACATTATGAGAGTTAGAGGCAGACTGGAGAAATCAGAGCTAAGCGAACAAATTAAACATCCGATAGTCCTGCCTCATTCCAGTCATCTAACTCGGCTAATTATAGCTGACGCACACCGTAAAACCCTTCACGGGGGTCCTCAGCTCATGATAAACTATTTAAGGACAGCCTACTGGATTATAGGGGTCAGAAATGTGGTCAAACACTATGTCACCAAGTGTGTGACATGTGCCAGACAAAGAGCTAGTACTCAAAATCAATTTATGGGTTCACTACCAGCTGTTCGGTGGCATGGCGATCCCAGCTCGACCATTCTTGCATAGCGGGGTTGACTATGCTGGTCCAATTAATTTGAGGACAACGAAAGGTCGTGGCCACCGTTCATACAAAGGCTATATATGTCTGTTTGTATGCATGGTCACACGTGCACTGCATCTAGAAGTAGTAAGTGACATGAGCACTCAAGCCTTTTTAGCGGCGTTTAGACGTTTTGTCTCGAGACGAGGTCATTGTGCCAAACTGTGGAGTGACAATGGCACCACGTTTGTAGGTGCCTCCAGGGAGTTGCAGCAGTTGAAAGCTGTCCAATCGTCCATAGCCGAACACCTTGAAGCGAATGGTACGGAGTGGCACTTCATTCCTCCTCACAGTCCCAACTTTGGCGGGCTTTGGGAGGCAGGAGTGAAGTCCACAAAGTTCCATTTGAAACGAGTGATCGGTGAAGCGACTCTCACATTTGAAGAACTGACGACACTCCTCAGTCAGGTAGAAGCGTGCTTGAACTCGCGACCTATGAGCACAATTAAGGTTGATGATTCTGGTGAACCATTACCATTATCACCTGGACATTTTCTAATTGGAGAGCCTTTGGTGAATGTACCAGATAACAACTACGAAGATTCAAATATTAATTATTTATCACGCTGGCAATTCATTCAACGAATGCTTTAGTCTTTTTGGAGACGTTGGTCTCACGAATATCTCGTTACTTTGATGAATCGTTACAAATGGTCTTCCCAAGTTGCTGAGCCAAAAATTGGAGACATTGTGCTAGTCAAAGAAGACGACTTGCCGCCAAGTCGTTGGTTGATGGATAGGATAGTAGAAAAACACCCTGGGAATGATAACATCACCCGTGTCGTCACGTTACGCACCAAATCCTCAACAATCAAAAGGCCAACAACCAAAATATGTATTTTACCCGTAGTCGAATAAGAAAATTGCATTGTATTTATTGTTTAAATATTTTATTTAACTGTGTTTTTTTTAACAATTAATTTACACTTTTAATCTTGTTAGAATCAATTTATACAACCATTTTTACTTCTGTTAACTCAAGATCAACTGTAAAAAAAAATCGAATCATAAGATTAATAATTTTAAGTTTTTCTTTGAACTGTTTACAGTAATTTTATAAATTTGTTTTTACAATATAGAATAATTCATGTTTAGCTCTAAGTTATTTTAACATTCTTGTTAGTGATTAGAAATTGCGAATTGAGTGTTATAGTTATATACAGGGACTGAAAGCGGTTACGGTTAAAGGTTAAGATACCTCAAAAAATATCGGTACCGCTTTAAAATAAAGGTAGAGCTATACCGATACATTTATAAATAAAGGTTGAGCTAAATAACGGTTTAACCTTAAAATGATTTCGGTACCGAAAAATATGCGAGGGGCGCGGCGCGGGTGCGCGGGGATGTCGAACACGTTAGAACTGTGTAAAATTTGTTTGCTGAATCTACTCTTTTACTCAACTCTATGTTCGTTGCCGACTGTGTGCCGCGCAATACGTTTTTATTTTGTCGATCTGTTACAACCCTTATTACAAGGCAATAAAGCCGACTTTTGCATTCTCTAGTTAAAGTCTCAGTTTTCATTGCAAAGCCAATGCTGAATTGCAGTTATCGCACAATAGCGGAATTTTAATATTAATTTCGTTAGTTAGATTCTGGAAGCCGTCGCGTAAACCCAAATTCGTTAGACTTATCTCGAGAGATACAAGAGATTATAGAAAGTCGTTATTTCGGTTGGTGTATTTTCGTGTATTATTAAATAGAACTTTAATCAAAAGTGTAATTGTGGGTTTTTGTGAATAAATAAGTGGTTTGGTAGAAAATAGTTTTTTTTTTTAAGTTCTACGGGGTCGGCCGTGTAACAGATCGCTGATACTCTGATAGTTCATCAACTTAAATCAGCGTTGGACTGGGACCCAAAAAACTACCGGGACTTTTTTTAAACTGCGCTCTCTGCGAGTGTGGTCTGCCACACTAGGCAAAGGCAAAAAATAGGATTAATAATTATCGGAGGCTATGTTTGAGTTAAATTAAATTATTATTTAATTATGTTTACTGACATGAAATCAATCAATCTGTGTAGCCTAGAGTATGAAACATGTGCTGAACAATAAGCTCCTTCCATACCTAGAAGACAACGACATCCTAAGTGACAACCAATACGGCTTCCGCCGAAATCGGTAAACTGGGGGTCTTCTAGCGTATGCCATTCACGGCTGGAGTGAGGTCATCGAGAGGCACGGGGATGCGCTTGCTGTCTTCCTTGACATCTCGAAGGCTTTCGATAGGGTCTGAAATGAGAGCCTTATTGGTAAACTTCCTTCCTTCGGTCTGCCTAGTGGTCTGTGTGACTGGATTGCTGACTTCCTGAGGAATCGGTCCATCCGAGTGGTTATCGATGGCTACTCGTCCGGTCAGTTAGGTATTAACGCAGGAGTCACTCAGGAGTTGCTGAGAGATACGTGTCCGGCGCACGGGCTACTGGGGAGGCCTTGGTTGAGCGTTTGAACCTGTCTTTGGAGGCAGTCTCCGAATGGGGCGATGCCAAACCAGACAGTTTCAATGCTGATTGGACTCAGGCGTGTCTTTTTGCCGCAAAAAAGAGCCTATTCCACCCGAATCCATCTTTCCGTGGTGTAACCATGCCGATAACGGACCATCTCGACTTTCTTGGTGTTACGTTAACATCAACCCTCAATTTTGGTCCATTCATTGAGGCAAAGGCTCAGTTGGCTCCTAAAAAGTCGGGGATCCTTGTATAGGTGAGACGGTACTTCACGCCTGAGCAGGTGCTCAACTTTTATAAAGCGCAAGTTCGGTCATGCATGGAGTACTGCTCTCACCTCTGGGACGGATCTGCCAAATATCAACTTGATGCACTTGAGTCGATTGAGAAACGGGCCAAGAGGCTTATCGGCAACGATGCACTGGTCGCCTCAAAGCTCCAGAGGATTGAACATCGACGCCGAGTGGCCAGTCTGTCGGTTTTATAGCGGTTACATTTCGGGGAGTGTGCGATGGAACTGTACAATTTGATTCCGCCTGGCCCTTTACATCATCGGACAACAAGACGTACGGCAATGCGCAACCGATACATGGTGGACATCCCACCATTCCCACCCATACGTACAAAGCGTTTTGCGAATACTTTCATTATGCGCATAGCTAAGAAGTGGAATTCCCTGCCGGAGTCTTGGTTTCCTGACAGCTGCAACCTTGTGGTCTTTAAGTTAATTTTAGGCAAGCGTTTTTCACCGTCGACCACATCATAACTTGCCATCAGGCGAGATGAAAAAAGCCTTGTTCCCAACTAAATAGAAAGAAAGAAGAGGTTGGGCTCTTCTTTCAGTGTAACTGGATACAGCTGAGTACTAGTATTTTACATGAAAGGACTGCCTATCTGACATCCATAACCCTATGTCCGGCAGTGGACGTCTTGCGGCTGAAATGATGATGATGACGATGACTATCTTGCATACGATTTGATACTTAGTGTGGACCGACCCGGCGGCCGGCATTAATATCGTTATTTACGCAGACAACACCCTGGTGTTAGCCGGCGGGGACATCTTCGACGAGACCATCCAGTTTTCCAGGTTAGGGTGGCAACAGTCGTGGTGTCGATCTGCGAGCTGGGTTTGTAGATAGCGCCTCATAAAACTGAGGCTATGTTTCCATAAACTGGAGAGGGGCAGATAGCTGCCCAGCTTGTCAGTGACAGTTGGAGATGCGCAAGCCCAGGTGGGTTGATACATTAACTGTCTTGGCCTAACTCTGGATGGTTGGTGGGGCTTCGAAGAGCATTTCCAGCGCCTGCAAGTCCCTCGCGTTGAAAAGGCAGTGGGTGCTTTGCATACGCGACACTACTACTCAACTTCGCGGGACCATGAGAAGAATTTCGCCGCCTCTACGCAGTGTCATGCGATCGATGGCCCTTAATGGGACGCCTGTTTGGTCAAGCAGACTATCAGGTGTCCGACGCTGCTGGACTAAATAGTCTGTAGCGGAAAATGGTCATTTGTATCGCATGAGGTTACGGAACGATATCCTTTGAGGCAGCAACACTCCTGGCACGCTTTCCTCTGCTAGATATTCTGGCGGATAAGGAAGCGAGGGTTTACAACCGAATTTGCGGCATCCGCCAGAATGGTGATAGCGCGCCAGAAATCGCTGTATTTAGGCAGAGACGGCAGGAACGGTGACACGCGCTACTCGAGCGGTGGCACGAGCGGCTACAGCAGCTGCAATTTTTACACAAGCACGTTGCCGTCCTGCCGCACTTTGAAGCATTGCTGAAAAGAGAGGGACGCATCTCCTACAGGTTCAGCCAGGTACTGCCCGGGCACGGTTGCTTCGGTGAATATCTGAATAGGATTGGGCGAGACACCACGGCAAATTGCCACGGGGTCGTGATAGGGCCGATCCCACTCGGAAAAGAAGGAGCCGGAAAGCCAATCGCCCCGATGCCTAAAACGTCGAAACCCTCCCTGCATTATAAGCAGGCGGGATTTCGGGGTCATGGGCGCTCAGACTGGAGACTCTGTCCACCCACCAAGTGAATCCAGGAAAGACGGTGGCACAGTGATCACGTGCTGCCGTGCACAGCGAGGCTCAGGAGAGACGCTCTTTTATTCTCCCCACGGATGTGTGCTGGGGTGGTTTTAGTGAGTTAAAAAGACCACACTCCCTAGTCTTTTCCTCAAAAGTCCTGGCGCCTTTTGAAGGTTAACAAAAAAGGGCAGAGGGCGTCCACAAATATCCACCATCGCGATTGGTCTTGAGATTCAAGATTCTTTATTATTTATTGTATACTAAAAACAACATTACATACATGTGATAATAAAGTACATGTACAAAGACTGCTTCTCCCCGCGCTTCACCTCGCTCCACGTCATTCCGATGCTCGTCGTTTTTACCAACCTGGTGCGACGCCAGGTTTGATGGGGACGGCCAAGCTTTCTTTTCCCTTGGAGATTCCAGTCCAAAGTTTGTTTGGGTATGTGATCGAAACCCCTTTGGAGCTTGCGGCCAATCTATCTCCACTTGCGACGCTTGATCTATTGGTTGATCGGGCTCTCGTGGCATTTCTCCAAAATCTCTACGTTGGAGATAGTCGCGGGCCAGTAAATACCGAGAATGCGACCATGCGACGAAGACAGTGGTTGAAAAACCAAAACTTTGAATTGGCGTTAGATGTTTTGTTTTGTATCCTTTGTGACCTTCCACGTTTCGCACCCATAGAGCAGCACTCAACCGGTTTCGCACCTAGCTAGGCCTAGCTTGGCGTGTCCACCTACTGGGCCCAAAATATTTAAAGATGTAAAAATTAAGGGAAATGAAGCTGGAGTCCGGCTCCGGGGCGCTCCGCGGGCCTGTCATGCATGTTGTGACCTTTGTAAGATAAATGTACCTACCTACATTATATACCTACCTACTAAACCACATGCCACAACGTTCGCAAATTGCCAGTAGGTAAGCTTGCTTATGGGTCCTCTTAGGTACCTAGTCGAAATCAACTACCTACCGACGTGGTTAATAGAGTATGGATAAAAATACACATGCCAGATACAGGCATAAATATGTGCAAGTAGCTTGCATATATGCCAATATGACATTAACCAATCAGAAGTTATTATGGCACATTGGCATGCATTCTACTAGCACACTTTTATACAAGTTACAGGCATGTAACTGTCATGTATTCCAATATTGTAATGTTGCTAAATTAACCTATTAGAGGGAAGTAGGTAGTGTAGGTACCTAACTAATATGCATTTTAGAAAATAGCATAGAAACAAATCGAAAGAAAGCAGAGAAACGTAAGAAAACCTTAGGTAGGCACTTGGCTTAGTCCTGCCACAGTCGTGTCCTTCCGATCGGAAATAAAAACCAATACCGACTGAGTTATAATAACACGACAGGTCGACAGACAGAGTGGCGAGGCGGTGCGTCAAAGAAAACCCCTATTTATTAAGGTAAGGTACCGCTATCAAAATATTTATAAAAGGATATAGTACTTCTACCGAAATATACCGGTATGCATTTCAAACCTCAAAATTCCGCTACTGAAAAAAATTGCGATATCAAAATATTTCGGTAACCCTTATTTAACGGTATGACGTCATACCGAAATTTTAAGGTACCTTAATTTTTGGGTAATTCAGTCCCTGTTATATATGAACCAAAGTTTTTTTTTGATCTTGCTTTCGCAATTTGCCACATAAGTTCAGTTATGAAGGACGTTCCGCCAGTAACGTCCTTGGTGGGCGGTATGTTTACGACCTTACTCTTTGTAAACCTTCCGGCGTGCTCGATAGATGGCGTTGGCGTCGAGTTAGAAGTCGCTATGGTTTGGTTACCGTGATTAGGGTATTTGCAATTTTTTTTTTTTTAATAAATGAGCTATCACCTCAGATCAGTACACAGTGGTTTTATTATTTACATCTCGCTAGTGTACCTTCAGGTCAAATTCCACCAAATACCATCAGGTATTTAACAGTGTCAATACCATTAACTATGTCCCTTTTTGTTATACTAAGGCTATTTCCAATAAGAAGTACTACAGTAGTTTGCTCATTCAATTGTGTCTGTTGAATTTTATGAATAAGCTCATTAAATTGCAGTTTATGATAACAATGGTTCACTATTGTATGTTTAGAACGGTTATTCAACAAAGATCCAAAACCTGTTCCTAATCTATCAGAAAATACTAAGACATTACTTTTGGTGGGGTTCAAAGTTGTTGCAGTATGATCAATGGATAAAGTTGTAGTAGCAACATGTTGTGATATGAGAGGTGGCAGAGCGGCAGCACAATGTAGTTACCGGACCCCGGTGACTGGGCGAGTCGGTAGACACCCTGGCACTCCGGTGGACCCCTACCCATACTCCAACTGGTCAGCATCCGCTTTTTTGGACGACTACTAACAAAGGATAGTCGCCTCCCTCTCCTCCACTACAGCCGCCCAGCCAGAGACCTTATGCCAACTGTCTCTGTAAGGATTGGGGCCCGAAGGGTAAACCTTTGTTAGTTCGTGCCCTTTTGGATTCGGGTTCTCAAGGCTGTCTTGCATCCTTTTGTTTAGTGGAGAGATTGGGTCTCCCACATAGACCTCGCTCTCGTGCTATTTATGGTATAGGTGCAGAGGCGGCTCGTCCTAAAGAGCGCTGGTGCAGTGCACTCCCACAAAAATTGCATAATCTATATTTCCATAAAATCCTTTACATACATTCTTTCTACAATGCCTATACAATACACTCATAATAGCAGTTTACTAGAAACGTAGTAGAAACTAACTATTACCTACGCGCACATTTGGCGTCAAGTTGTATGTGCCTAACATGTGGAGTGGAGCGCCAGCGATTGCGCTCCTATGAAACAAAATTCAGTACAATTTCTAGCACTGTATTCAATGAGTGCGAAAGAGAAAAATCGACACGGTCCAACGCGTGAAACAGAAGATTTTGTATGGGAAATTAGCCTAATCTGGAGCGCCGCTCACGCGCGACGTTGCCAAATCGCGCAAGGCGGCGCGGGAGACTTATGCCTGTGCGCCGTTGTCAATCTTATGTAAACTAAAATATTAGAGAGTTCAATGAACGCATCGATGAAAATCGATATATTTTACGGCGTTTAATAGATTATGTGGTATTTTATGGTGCATTTCAAATTACGATGAAGTGATGATCTATAGAGGTTTGGAAGATTTCGTGACAGAGATCGAGTTGGCTATGAAACAGCATTTATCCAGCAGGTCCGTTTTTAAAAGTACGTCTAAAACCATTCAGAATGACATTTTAGATGTTAATTATGAAGTTTCCAGAACAGAAATACTGAACAGAACAGATCAGAATGAATTTTCTGTACCAAAATAAATAAATGGTAAGCTCTAGTTTTACGTTTTTTTTTTTTTTGTGAACTCCCATAAATAAATGTCACGAGCCGCCTCTGCACAGCCTCCTATAATAGGTGGTATTGAAGCGGGTGTTCAACGGGGAGAAGTTGACATTTGTGTTTCGCCTGTTCATTGAGGGCCAATCTTGGCCAAGGCCGTTGTTTTGAATGATGTTATGGGCAGACGCCCTACAGTGGTGAAATTAACGTCGGACCTAACTCCTGCCGACCCGAAGTGGTTTGTAACTGGACCCGTAGACTTGCTTTTAGGGGCGGATGTTTTGGGTTTAATTTTGTTCGGGACCAAGCGGGTTCTGCAGATGAATGGGTTAGTAGCTATACCGACAGTATTTGGTTTTAGCTTTATGGGTCCCGTGTTGAATGGTTCCGCCTCGCGGATTGAGGATCAAGGACTGATAGTGAGATAGTTCTTTGTTGGCTTCCCACCTCAGCTCATACTTTGGAGGTTTTTGTGGCAAATAGAGTCTCACAGATTCAGAACTCTGAGACTAAACTGATCTGGAGACATGTCCCAGGAGAATTGAACCCCGCAGACTGCGCATCGCGTAGTTGCGAGGCTCCTGTCCATGTTAACCATTCTTTTTGGTGGGGACCAGACTGGTTGACGCATCGCGAGTCATAGGATCCCAGAATAGGTTCTCCTCTCCAGAGGTTTTGCCAGGTTTGCGTATTGGAATTGTGGAAACGCAACCTACATACAATTTGCATTATCTTTTGGACAAATACAGTTCTTTGTCAAACTTGTTTGGAGTTACCGCTTGGATCCAGCGTTTCATACGTAACGGCGGAACCCGAATAATAAATTGTTATCCTCAGTTGTGTGTCGCCTTATGAACGTCAAGGGGCACTGATGTTGTTAATTCGTGCTGAACAAGCCGAGCACTTTGACCAGACTATTGAAGCCCTGAAGAGATGCTCAGCTTTGAGAGGCTCAATCGCTCGTCATAATCCATTCTTGGACCAATCTGTTTTGCTCCGAGTCGGAGGACGACTTCGGCATTCGAATTTGCCTTATGGTGCTCGCCATCCTTTGTTGCTCCCTAAAGGAATAGCGTTGGTGAAATTGCTGGTGTCCGATCGACATATTAATAATGCACACGCATGTTGCAACGCCCTCGTAGCCATTTTGCAGTGTGAATTTTGGATTTTGTCGGCCAGGCGCACTATTCGTGACATCATTTTCATATGTATGCAGTGCTATTGTTTGAAGGCTACTCCCACTCAACCCATAATGGGTGATTTGTAATCCGATCGAGTAACTGAGAGTAGGCCATTTGCTTCTATTGGAACTGACTTCGCTGGTCCCGTCTTGGTGAAGACTTCTCAACTTCGTAATGCTAAGTCTGTCAAGGCCTATTTGTGTGTGTTTGTTTGTCTGGCCTCCAAGGCGGTTCATTTGGAACTTGTAACTGGCCTCAGCACAGATACGTTCGTTGCTGCGCTAGGTAGATTGATTTCCCGCCGAGGACTACCATCTCTGATCCGTTCTGATAACGGTACTAACTACGAGTATAAGGACACTGATAATATATTTAAGTGATTTTTTTTATTATCTAAATAAGGATCGACAAAATTTAAGATTTGCGATGTCCCAAATGGGAATTAATTGTCAATTTGATCCCCCAGTCTGTCCACATTGGCCACCCCATTTTTGAAGCCGTTGTAAAAGTAGCAAAAACGCATCTCCGCCGTGTTATTGGTGAGACTATTTTAACAATTGAGGAACTTGGTACGGTATTTTGTAAAATTGAGGTAAATTTGTTTGTGTATGTATTTCGCGAGCGATGTATTTTTGTCAGGAACGTGTCTAGGTGTCTGGTGGCTGCCAAAACCCCGCCTCAGACCACGTCTGTTGTCCCTTACTCCCTTAATATTATATATATATATATCTTCTCACTATAACCTCCGACCGGACACAGGATTGACCAGGAGACCACCACGGGAACATATGTGAGTAGTAGTTGTAAGTTGTGCCATTGTATCACTTTCCACCTGTCTGGCAGGATCGGTATCTCAAAGAACAGACCCGTAACTACTGCTGCTGCGCATCGTGGTTTCGCGGGTATAGACCTTGTAGGATCCAAGAGTCACTGCATTGCTCATGGGCTCCAGTGTTTGCCTCTTGGCTTGTGATCCGCAGGCCTGTATTGAACACACTAATAACCTACCTGCTGCATAAATAATCTCGAGTGACAAGCTCGAAATATAGCGCGAAACATAATTCATCGAAGGACAATTTTTAGGTATTTTCGCAATATTTGTAGGTATTTACAGAATGTCTAAACTTTATTAGAAAAAGTTTTGAGTCGATTCTGAAAATGTTAATGAACAAGCGATTACTAGATAGGGCATGAGTGGGAGTGGGCAGCGGAGACGAGAGCGTGGGTAGCTCGGTATCAGTGCTGGTCTCGGTCTCCTCGTGGCTGGGCTCGCTGGCCAGCAGCGTGGTGCTGTCGGCGTCCGCGTCCAGCAGGCGCTGCTCGCTGCACAGCTGGCCACAGTCGCCTCCTCTGCTGGACAACATCAAACTCATGCTCGATTGAAATCTACTGCTCTATACTACTGTCATACCATCGCTACTAGAACTGCTCTAAAGCAGTTCGAACTCCTAAGAGCTCAAAATAAAACCAAGTTCACCGTCCGCAAGCGCGTAACGTGTGCGCGCAATGTAGGAACCTGCGCCAGCGCGGGATGCTCTGCGCCACGTGCGCGTCGCCGCACGACTCATCCGCGCCCCCAGCTCCCTTGCCGGCGGCGCGCGCTGATCGGCTCAGCACGCCGCACAGCTTGCCCTCGCACACCACGCCAGCGCCCCAGTCGCTCTGTCAACACACACACAACTCACGAACCATCGCTGCGCTGTGCGATAAAATGCGTGACTTAAGCCTAACACATAGGCCGTGCTTACCAGGCAGGAGCCCGCCCGATCAAGATTTTACAAATGACAATTACTGTCCAAACAATACTTGTAGGAAGTGTTGGACACGGCACACGGCACCCACCAAGCACAGCGTCGGTCCCACGAGGCACAGCGCCGTGTCGCGCAGGCCCGGCCAGCCCGGCGAGCGCGCACCGCATGCATCCCCGGCCACCAGCGCCGCGTCCACGATGCGCAGGCGCGGCTCGCGGCCTGGGCCCAGTGCGCGCACCACGTGGCACGAGGCACCGGCCGCGCACTCCGCCGGCTGCGTGGCCATGAGGATGGGCCGCGAGCGCACGCCACCGCCGAACGGCGCTTCCAGCTCCAGCACGGCCAGGTCGTGCACGGCGCCGCCCCAGGCGGCGGGGCCGCGCGCCAGAGCCGCGTCGGCGCCGGCCGCCAGCGCCACTCGCGCCACGCGCCGCGCCGTGCCCGCGCCCGGCGATAGCGCCCAAAGATCGCGCGGCGCGCCACCGTCACCGTCGCCACCGGCGCACCACGCCGACGTGAGCGCGGTGCGAAGCGACACCAACGACCCGCCGCAGCGCCGCCCACTCGCGTGCTCCACCACGATCTGCGCACATTCACTGTTAGCTTCCAAATCATCAAACAAGAAAAGGCGTAAGGTGTGATCATCGAGGGAGTGCGCAAGCAGGTCTGGTAGTTCAGCATACTCGGTAGCTATTATTCTGCAGGCGTCTCCCGCGCGGTCGCGTTGGTTGGAGCGTTTGGTGGCCGTCTCTAGTCTATGCCTGTGTAATAAACCAATGTCGCGCAAGTCGTCTTGCTCACTAAAAGAAAACTTCTCTAGTTTATAGGGCAGATAACGCTATATTTAAGATCAGGAGATACATTTACCATGAAAGGTGCAGTGTCGCTCTCCTCTTCTTGCTCGGGCTCGGGCTCGCGCCCCTTTCCCACCGCCACCGTCGCCGGCGCTTTGTTTGCACTGTCCGCAGCGCTCTCTGCCATAGAAAAAAGGTTACTTAGGCAGTTGTGTAGGTACTAACCATATCTGCCGTAGCCGTGGCCGTAGCCGTTCATAGATCTGTGTACCTATGTACGGCATCTCTCCACAGACAGTCCCTTGTCTTTGGGTATGTTATGACTGCGTCAGCTAGTTGAGCTCGTGTGGCTGAATATAGAACCAAACATTTTTATCACATCTATTCAGAATCAGAATATTTATTTGTGAAACATAGGTATTTACATAAAGATCTTAGGTTAATTATAATTGCCGCTATGTTTTGCCGTGTAGGCGTACAAATATTGTTGAAAAAAAAAAAAAAAAAAAAAAATACAAGATAAGTAAAAAATAAAACTATTTTAAATGTATTTCAATATCTTGATATTAAAAATGCATTTAATTCGTTTAATAGGGATACCTTGCTGGCAGAAACTAAAAAAGAAATACCTCAAATTTTTAGTTTTCTCTGGCAATGTTATAGGCATCCATCTAAATTACTTTATCAGGACCACCTTCTGGCATCCGCTGTTGGCTGTCAACAAGGTGACCCTCTCGGGCCAGTGATCTTCAGTCTAGCTATTCACCCAATTATTCGACAGCTAAATTTAAAATTTAACGTATGGTATCTCGATGATGGTACCCTAGGAGGCGATGTAGACACAGTTTTAGATGACTTGCAATTTTTAAAAAACCAACTACATTCTATAGGACTGGATCAAAATTTTTCCAAATGTGAGTTATTTTTATCTGACAGTACCGACAGACAAGTGACACTTTCAAAATTCAATAAAATAGCCCCCAAAATCAAAATTATTGAAAAAGCTCTCTTCGTCTCCCAATCAAAATCAGGAAAAAATACAAAATTTCAACAACGTTTCGGAAAGATTGCACCAAATTAACATGCATTCGGCCATCACCATAATTCGCTTTTGTTGTTTTGGCCCCAAATTATCATATTGCCTTCGTGCTTCTCATCTATGGAAGTACCCTCCTCTTTTAGAAAAAATGGACCAAATTATCCGTCATACATTAACTCTAATTTTAAATGTGGCCATGGACGACCGAGCTTGGGCTCAAGCTACTCTTCCCATCCGTATGGGAGGCCTCGGCATCCGCATAATTTCAAGTTTTAGTTTACCGGCATTTATATCCTCGGTCCACGGTACTGAGAAATTCAACCAACCAAAGCTTCACCGAGGCTATTGATGCTCGGAGATTCGCTTGCCCGAACTGTAATCCCCCAGACTACCCATCTTCCCAGAGACGGTGGGATGAGCCGCTCTGCAGAGCAGTTCAGGAGCACCTAATTGCCACTCCTGCCGAGCGCGCTCGCCTGCTGGCTGTGGGTGAGTGGGAGTCGGGCCTCTGGCTTCACGCAATACCGTCGTCGAACATAGGCACCTTGTTTGACGACACTACTTTCCGCCTCGCTGCTTCCTTACGTCTTGGCGCTCCTTGTTGTACTCCACATCGTTGCCACTGTGGCAAAGTTGTCAACAGCCTCGGTCACCACGGTCTTTCATGCCGAAGTGCGGATCGCTTCGCTCGGCACGGAAACTTAAACGACATCATCCGACGTGCTCTCGTCACCGTCGGCGTTCCGGCCGTATTAGAACCCCATGGCCTGGCACGTGACGATGGCAAAAGACCGGACGGGATGTCTTTGTTTTCATGGAAGATGGGTAGGCCTTTAGTGTGGGACGCTACTTGTGTCGATACTCTTGCGCCATCCCATCTTCCGAGTTCATCGTGCTGTACTGGCGCTGCCGCTGCGGCAGCAGAGAACCTCAAACGGCGGAAATATAATAACCTCATCGGTAGTTACATTTTCGAGTCGTTTGGGGTTGAAACTCTTGGTCCGTGGGGTCCGAGTGCTCACGCTTTGTTTAAAGATCTGTCCAAACGCCTAGTTGACACTTCGCGTGACCCAAGGGCTGGTTTTTATCTTGGTCAGAGATTAAGCATTGCCATACAACGTGGCAATGCTGCCAGCCTTTTGGGTACATTACCAGTGGGCAACGATGTGGAGTTTTTCGACGCCATATTTTAGTTGTGTATATTTTAGTTTTAGTTAGTAAGAAGTTATTGGTTAAAGTGTATATGTTTGTAGTCTTAGTTTTTAAGTATTTTATACACTGTATATACTTTTATCTATGTAAAAAATATATATATATCTTAATAAATTCTACAATAAAATCTAACGAAAAAAGCGAAACAGATTTTTAATAAAATATTTAAGAATCATAGCAAATGTTTTAGGACACGAAATATTAAAAATTATCATTTATAAAATCTTCCACAGTATAATAATATTTTTCAATTAATAGTGAGTGGAGACTTTTCTTAAACTTTATTAGAGGCAATTTTGTATGCTATAGGGTATATTATTATAAATTTTCGGCGCCATGCCAAAAAAACTTTTTTTCATTAAAGCGGTTCTACATTTTTTTGTCGCACAGTTTTCAGTATTTTTTTTTTCAGTTTTTTTTTTTTTGTCAATATAAGCACCACCGCGTGTTGTGTTCTAACCAAAATGGTGTTGGCGGGGCCTGATGATGGCCGACGCTCCCCCATAGGCGGGGGTCCGCATCCCCACCAACCCCACCAAACCCACGTGGATCCTCGACGGGGCTCACCACGCACAGGCGGGGGCACCCCTCCACCCCCTGCTCAACGGGAGGTATTTGGGAATGGAGAGGCAGGCAGCGCCGCGGCCATTCACACCACCGCTACATGAGCGACCGCGATTGGAGCGCCGCCCGCCCCAGTTTGGACGTGTCCGTAGTTACCAGAACCCGGTGACTGGGCGAGTCGGAAGACACTTCGGCACTCCGGTGGACCACTACCTACACTCCAACTGGCCCGCGTCCGATCTTCCGGACGACTACCAACCCCAGGGGGGTTATCAACAATAGGTGCTCGCCTCCCTCTCCTCCACTTCAGCCGCCCAGCCAGAGACAGTCCTTCTGCCAACTGTCTCTGTAAGGATCTGGGGCCCGAAGGTTAACTCTTTGTTAGTTCGTGCCCTTTTGGATTCGGGTGCTCAAGGCTGTCTTGTATCCTTTTGTTTTGTGGAGAGATTGGGTCTCCCACGTGGACCCCACCATTCTGCTATATACGGCATAGGTGGTATTGAAGCGGGTGGTCAACGGGGAGAAGTTGAAATTTGTGTTTCGCCGGTTCATTGTGGGCCAAGAATCTTGGCCAAGGCCGTTGTTTTGAATGATGTCATGGGCAGACACCCGCAGGTAACCATGAGCACTGCAGTGGTGAAATTAACTACGGACCTAACTCCTGCCGACCCGAAGTGGTTTGTACCCGGACCCGTAGACGTGCTTTTAGGTGCTGATGTTTTGGGTTTGATTTTGTCCGGGACCAAGCGGGTTCTGCAGATGAATGGGTTAGTAGCTATACCGACAGTTTTTGGCTTTAGCTTCATGGTCCCGTGTTGAAGGGCTCCGCCCCGCGGATTGCGGATCAAGAATTGAATGTGGGAATCTCTCTTTCCGACGCCGTTCAGCGCTTCTGGGAAGTCGAAGAGCTTCCACTTGCTCCAAGAGCCGAACCAGCTGAACAAGAGTGCGAATTGAATTACCAAAACAATACTGTCGCCTCGCTGATGGTCGTTTTGTCACTCGTTTGCCGTCACCAGATTGTTTTTGTGGCTGACATCCGTATGATGTTCAGACAAACTCTTGTTCATCCAGACGACCGGCGCTATCAAATGATCCTTTGGCGTGAGCGACCTTGTGATCCGATTTATGTGTACGAGTTGAATACTACAACATATGGACTCAGGTCTAGTCCCTATATTGCCATCCGCACTATATTCGGGTAGGTTAAGTTCGGCTGCATATGCAGTAAGGAAAATAAGGCAGCTAACCGATGTAGCTACAGCTAGGTTAGTATACTATGCTTATTTCCACAGTATTATGTCTTATGGCATTCTGCTGTGGGGATCAGCAGCAGACGTTGACTCAATTTTCATCCTACAAAAGAGGGCAATCCGCGCAATCTATAAAATGGGTCCTCGCGAGTCCCTCAGAGAAAAATTTAAAGAGATCGATATACTGACTCTACCTTCACTTTATATTTTGGAATGTATTTTGTATGTCCGTAAAAATCGGGGGCTTTTCAAAACTAGAAGCGACTTCCATAATTTAAATACACGCAGTAAGCACGAAATTGTAATACCCAAATTCAGATTAACGAAAACTAGCAAGTCTTTTCTTATAAACAGTATACGCTTTTATAACAAGTTGCCAAAGTCAGTTATAGAACTGACCGATGGAAGGTTCAAAAACTACATCAAACGCATCCTTATTAAAAAAGCATATTATAAAATCAAGGACTACGTTGAAGATAAAAACATTTGGCCTTAGCTCCTTCTGCGCATGCAGCTTCCCTGGTAACTTGTAAACGGCACAAATATGTGGATGTCTCTAACTATTCTCAATCTCATTTTTCTTTCCTTCTTTTAATTAGACTTTTACAATGGTTTTCAAACATCTTTATAGCCCTTTGCTAAGAATAGTTACAGCACTGATAACAAAATTTGTGCCACATGTTAAATTTAGTCATGTAATACTATTTTTATTTACCTTTGTATAGATTCTTTTACCGATTGTTTTGTAAATGTGTGAACATTGTAGGCCTTCTAGATGCTAGTTAACATTTGTTAACTTTTTTATAAAATATATAATCCTTTTATTTTATTTTTTTAGTTTCTTACGACTTATTGTCATAAGTCGGGCCTACGTTGTCCCCCCATGTCTAAGTACTAATGCTGTAACATGGAAATATTGTAAAACCAAACCATTTTTAAAAGAGTAACCATGGAGTTTCTTGCCGGTTCTTCTCCATAGGAAACGACCAACCCGAACCGTGCACCTTTTGTCGACGTTTTATAAGTGCCCATGTAGGCCTATGTGAAATAAAAAATATTGATTTTTGATTTTTGATTGGAGTTGGCCAGCCGTGAACAGTTGAAGTATCCACGTGCAGCTGCTATTCTGAAAGACTCCGTATACGTCGGTGATGTGTGCACCGGAGCCTCTACAGTGGAAGAGGCCTTGGTTTTGCGGGATGAGTTGATTGGAATCCTGAAATCAGGAGGTTACGAATTGCGTAAATGGTTAAATAGTTGTCGAATAGTTCGGAGTTGTTGAGTGATCTGCCAGTAGAGCATCAGCAGGATCCTCTCTTTTTTGAGGATGTGAATAACCCTAATTTGATTGCCGTCCTTGGTATCCAGTACCAGCCCGTCCAGGATGTCTTCACCTATCAAGTGAAATTGGATACTCCCCAGACCTGGACAAAGCGCATGGTCTTGTCAACTGTTGCCCGGACCTTTGATCCCAATGGATGGATCACTCCTTTCATATTCTTGGCTAAGTGGTTTTTGCAGAAACTTTGGTTAGCCATTACTTGGGACGAGCCTCTGCCGGAAGAGTTGGTGAGGGAATGGTTTGCGATTGTATCTTCCCTTCCAGATGTAAACCGGATTTCCTTGCCCAGACTCCTTCTACCAGCTGGTAAGTGTCGAGTGAGTCTCCAAGGATTTTGTGACGCGTCCGAGGGCCGTGGTATTTTTACGGACTGTAAGTCCATCCGTCAATTTGGTGATGGCTAAGAGTAAGGTGGCGCTTATTAGGTCACGGTTAACCATTCCTAAATTGAAATTGTCTGGAGCAGCTCTTCTTACTAGGCTCCTTCACCATTTTTACAGCACTCTGGGTCGCTCAGTTGATATCTCAGACGTTTTCGCTTGGACTGATAGCGAGATCGTTCTTTGTTGGCTTCGCACCTCAGCTCATACTTTGGAGGTTTTTGTGGCGAATGGAGTCTCACAGATTCAGAACTCTGAGACTAAACTGATCTGGAGACATGTCCCAGGAGAATTGAACCCCGCAGACTGCGCGTCCCGTGGTTGCGAGGCTCCTGCCCTTGTTAACCATTCTCTTTGGTGGGGACCAGACTGGTTGTCGCATCGCGAGTCGTCCTGGCCCCAGAACAGGTTCTCCTCTCCAGAGGTTCTGTAAGGCTTGCGTATTGGAATTGTGGAAACGCAACCTGCATATAATTTGGATTATCTTTTGGACAGATACAGTTCTTTGTCGAAATTGTTAGGAGTTACTGCTTGGGTCCGGCATTTTATACGTAACGTACGGCACCCTAATAATAAATTGTTATCCTCAGTTTTGTCGCCTCATGAACGCCAAGAGGCCCTGATGTTGTTGGTTCGTGCTGTACAAGCCGAGCACTTTGACCAGACTATTGAAGCCCTGAAGAAATGCTCAGCTTTGAAATGCTCAATCACTCGTCTTAATCCATTCCTAGACCAATCTGGCTTGCTCCGAGTCGGAGGACGACTGCGGAATTCGAACTTGCCTTATGGTGCTCGCCATCCTTTGTTGCTCCCTAAAGGAGGAGCGTTGGTGAAATTGTTGGTGTCCAATCGACACATTAATAACGCACACGCCGGTTGCAACGCCCTCGTAGCCATTTTGCAGCGTGAATTTTGGATTTTATCGGCCAGACGCACTATTCGTGGCATCATCTTTAAATGTATGCAGTGCTAAAAGTTGAAGGCTGCTCCCACTCAACCCATAATGGGTGATTTGCCATCCGACCGAGTGACGGAGAGCAGAGCATTTGCTTCGGTCGGAACCGATTTCGCTGGTCCCTTCTTGGTGAAGACTTCTCAACTTCGGAACGCCAAGGCTGTCAAAGCCTACTTGTGTGTGTTCGTTTGTCTCCAAGGCGGTTCACTTGGAACTTGTAACTGCCCTCAGCACAGATGCGTTTGTTGCAGCGCTAGGTAGATTTGTTTCCCGCCGAGGACCATCTTTGATCCGTTCCGATAACGGTACTAATTATAAGGGTGCTGATGGGTTTGCTCGGGGGAGGCTGGATTGACCCAACGCGAATGTATACGTACATTCGTGGTGGGGTGACCCGGACTGCCAGGTACTTCTTCTCATGCAACCGAGCGGGTGGGCAGGTTGCGGATAGCCCGACCCCGGCTGCGGGACCGACCACTGGCTGCTGCATCACTGCTAGTGGGTGATCCTGCGGTCGGGGCATCTCCTAGTGAGATCCCGGACAAGAGAAGTTCCCAAAAGCCAAAATCCCTGGCCTAGGGTAACCCATATACCCTCATCCTATGTGCCCATCTCCTAACAAAGCCATCCTTCCCTATCCGCA
Source organism: Orthosia cruda (assembly GCA_964057195.1). Classification (NCBI taxonomy): domain Eukaryota; kingdom Metazoa; phylum Arthropoda; class Insecta; order Lepidoptera; family Noctuidae; genus Orthosia; species Orthosia cruda. The sequence continues at coordinate 178,106 of OZ059836.1, forward strand.
CAGATCCTGTCAATCCTTAAATCCCTAGGTCAACTCCCAAGCCTAGGGTGACCCCCAAGAAACCCACACCCACATCCACAAAATTCCTTCCCTCCTATCCCTCAGTCCCGTCGCTCCCAGAGGAAGGGTAACCTCGGTTCCAAAAAAGCCCACCCCCCGACAACATGAAAAAGCAGACTGACCAACCAATTACCCAGGTGGGTCCCGGCCAAGCCGGGGAATCCCACACCGCTTCGGCGGTTAGCTCCCAACGTATTATGGGGGGAGCACCATTCTGCAACGTCATCGACTCATTAATGCCGCGCTTCTGTGCGCGGCTGGCAGCTGATTTAGCGCCCAATCCACAGGCTGCGAATAACGCGCCCATAAACCCGACCATGGCTGCGACTAACGCGCCCTTAAACCCGCCTCCGGCTGTGACACACGCGCCAACACCCACTACACGGGGCATGCCCCCTGCGAACCTCTGGCAACAGAGCGTCATGCAGAGCAGCTCCACCCACGTATATAGTGACCCAGACAGACACAACAAGACTGACACAGGGAAGGACGACAGACCTGGTAGCTCTACCACTCTCTCGGCTGTAGTCGATGAAGTACGCCTGGAAAAGTGCGGAAAAATCCCAGCCCGAGAACAGGAAGTAGGCGACCGAAAGCGTAGTTCTCACGAAGGCAACAGCCAGCGCGAAGCGCGATCGGACGCTGAAGGGTGGGTACGTGTCCGATTACGAGTACGCGCAGAGCGCGAAAAGGGGCCGGACACGGGGCTACGCGACCAGCCGCAAGCACGCGAAGGGGAAACCCAGCGCGACAAGCGGCCAGACGCGGGGCCACACGACCAGCTGCAAATACGCGCAGGGGAAACCCAACGCGAAAAGCGGCCGGACGCGGACCCAAATGAGCGGGGGCAAGTACGCGAAAGGGCAACCCAACGCGAAGAGCCTCCGCAAGCGGTAGTACCTGCCGGGGCCGCCGCCCGACCCCAAGACACTGACACAACCTACACTCGACCGAGACACAAAAGGGGCAAGCGCTCCCATGCCTCACGCCGGGCGTTGCTGGCATCCAACGCCCTGCCAGGCACCTCAAACCCGAAGCCTGTACCGAGTGGGACGGGGCCGGGGAAGAGGACGCGCCCCGACGACACGGCCTCACCTAGCACGCTCCAGGGAGACGCCAAACGGGTGAAAGTTCACCCCACACAGGAGGGGCAGAGGACCTACGCGCGGGCCACGAAGGACATTCCTGCGCGGCTAGCGGTAGCAATCTGCCTTCCCCACCCCAGTAGGGAGCTAACTAGGGATGAGGCCGAGCACGTTAAGACCGCCCTGGAGGACAGACTACTGGACTCAGACCCGTCGACGCCACTCCCGGCCTTCCGCGGATGGGTCACGGTCCGTGGACAAACGATTATAGACCTAACACTCGCTACAGAAAACGCGACAAACCTTATCACAAACTGGCACGTATCGGACGAGCCTTCTTGCTCAGACCACAGAAGAATCCGCTTTACACTAACTACAAACACTAAAAATCCCGCACTAAGGCGAAACCCAAGGCGTACCAATGTGCCCGGGTATAAAAACCTTCTGGCCTCGCTTTTAGCTGGGCATCTAGCACTGGTACCCATAAGGGACCAAGCACAATTAGAATACACTGTAACAAAATTATCCGAATATCTAACCGAAGCTTACCACCACGCATGCTGTAAATCAAGAGCGCCACAAAGCAGGAACGAGAGGAACCCCTGGTGGAACGCTGAACTTGGTAAACTCAGAGAAGCGCTGCGTAAGCAATTTAACAGAGCAAAAAACACAAGACTCCCGGAAGACTGGGAGATATACAAAGAGACACAATATGTATACAAAAAACAGATTAGAACCGCCAGGAGGTCGGCATGGCGTAGATTCTGTGAATCCATTGAGACAAATAATGAAGCCGCCAGGGTACGGAAAATACTATCAACCGATCAGGACCGAACCCTCGGCACGCTGAAAAAACCCGACAACTCATACACACAAACAGATCACGAGACCAGCAAGGTCCTCCTCGAAACTCACTTCCCGGACTGTAAAATCCTGGAGGACAGGACGTGGGAAGTGGATATCGAATGGACCCCAACGGAACAAGATTGGTCAAGAGCCCACAATATAGTAACAGTAGAACGGATAAAATGGGCTGTCAACACCTTTCAACCTTTCAAGTCGGCGGGGCTGGATGGCATCTTCCCAGCCCTGCTGCAGTGGGGGGTAGAATATCTAACACCATGGCTGTTGGAGATCTATCGGGCCAGCATAGCACTAAGATACATACCTCTTGCATGGCGAGAGGTGAAAGTCATCTTCATACCCAAACCTGGAAAAACTGATTACACACAACCCAAGGCGTATAGACCTATAAGCCTCACATCATTTTTACTGAAAACCCTTGAAAGACTCTGCGATAGGCACATCCGTGATGGGCCTCTCCGGGTAAAACCACTTCACAAACAACAGCATGCGTACTCCACAGGCAAATCAACAGAATCCGCATTACACAACGTGGTTTCTAAAATTGAATGCGCAGTGGACCATAAATGCTCAGCACTGGCTGCCTTCATTGATATCGAGGGCGCCTTCGATAAGATTACGTTCAACAGCATAAACACAGCCCTCGACAGACACAGCATAGACCCGACCCTAGGAGGCTGGATCACCAACATGCTCAAACTGCGAGCGGTTCAAGTCACGGTTAACAACACCACAAGAGCCGTCGTCGCGAAGGGTTGTCCACAGGGGGGCGTCCTTTCACCACTCCTGTGGAACCTAGTAGCAGACAGCCTCATCAAAACACTCAACGACAAAGGTTATTTCACTGTTGGATACGCAGATGATATAACAATAATAATAAACGGGACCCACGAAAACACTCTATGCAATCTCATGCGTCAAGCCCTAAAACTAGTAGAGAAATGGTGCAGCGAGCACCAACTCTCAGTGAACCCCACAAAAACGGAACTAATTCTCTTCACGAAAAAGAGGAAACCGATGACAATGCAACTACCAAGATTCTTTGGAACAACACTAAGCCTTTCAACCGAAACCAAGTACCTGGGTATTTATTTGGACAAACAATTGAATTGGGCGAAACACATGAACTATATCACTACAAAAGCCAGCATATCCCTGTTTCAGTGCAAGAGACTGCTGGGCAGGAATTGGGGGATCAGCCCCATGGTCACCCACTGGCTATACACCACAGTCATCCGACCAATCATTACATACGGCTCGTTGGTCTGGTGGCCCAGGACAGACCTCAGCACAGCCCAAAAAGATCTCGAAAAACTGCAGCGGTTTGCTTGCATTGCAATAACTAGCAGTATGAGAACTACACCCACGGCCGCCCTACAGGCAATGCTGGGACTGCCACCTCTGCATCTTATCGTGCGGGAGGAGGCAGCCCTGGCTGCTTTTAGACTACACCTATCAGGTACCCTAAATAAAGACTCCAGAGTTAAGCACACACGCATAAAGGAGGACGCGATCAAACGAAAACCCATGTTAGCGTCACCATGCGACAAAGCCCCAAAAACACACCACTTCCATAGACACTACAACATAATACTTACAGAAGAACGATGTGACTACTCGGGCCCGAAAGAGATGAGGGTATACACCGACGGATCGAAGACGGACTCCGGTACCGGAGTCGGGGTCTTCTCACACGACCTAAATATAAATATATCCAGACCGCTAGGAGGGTTCAACACCGTCTATCAGGCGGAGTGTGTGGGCATCATACTGGCGGTCCACGCCCTAGAAGCCAGAAGGGTTACGGACACTCACAAACGTATACTCTCCGACAGCGCCTCAGTCCTCCAATCCTTACGGAAAAAATACATTACATCAAAATTAATACTAGAATGCCATAACGCACTGGAACAAATAACGTTATCTAGTCGTAACACGGTGACACTGCAATGGATAAAGGGACACAGCGGATCGTTGGGTAACGACGCGGCTGACGAGCTCGCGAGGCGAGGATCCGGCACGACGGTCTATGGACCCGAACCTGTTGTACCCATCCCCTTCAACCAAATACGCAGGTGGCTAAAGGAATTCACCCAGGCACAAGCGGAAACCTGGTGGACTTCGGCACCAGGCTGCAGGCAGTCCAAAGAGGCTTTGCCATCTTTGGACAGTAGGCTTACCAGGCGTTTGCTACGTCTGGACAGGAATGGCCTGCGCCTGATGACGGGGACCATCACGGGACACTGCTCACTAAATAAACACTTTCACACCATAGGTATAACGGACAGTCCTCTATGCAGGGCATGCATGGAGACTGAGAAAACCGTTGCGCATGTTCTCTTTGAGTGCAGAGAGGTCACCACGATAAGAACACAAACTCTCGGGTCGCCCAGATCATACACGGACGTTCTAAGTAAGCCAGGAGCCCTAATTGGCTTCTGGAGGGAGGTGGGCTGGTTGGAATAACCCACCCAACGGCCGCCATGGCCCACGCACAATGGTCCACCGAAGGACTAAGTGCGGAAACCAAACCCCATAACATATAAGGGTGCTGATAGATATTTAAATGATATTTGTAATTATCTAAATAAGGATAAACAGAATCTGAAATTTGCCTTGGCGCAAATGGGAATTAATTGGCAATTAGACCCCCCAGTGTGCCCACATTGGGTGGCATTTTTGAGGCTGTTGTGAAGGTGGCAAAAACGCATCTCCGCCGTGTTATTGGTGAAACAATTTTGACATTTGAGGAACTTGTTACGGTATTCTGTAAAATCGAGGCCGTCCTCAATTCATGACCCCTCTGTCCGATCTCCTCAGACCCAAATGACCTGGAAGTTTTGACCCCTGGTCATTTTTTGATTGGTCAGCCTCTTAACGCCCTTCCGGAATTCCCCTTCAGGGAAATTCAATCTTCGCAATTGACTCGCTTTGAGTTGCTTCAACAGATGTCCCAAAGTTTCTGGCATCGTTGATCTTTGGAATATTTGCATATTTTGCAGCAGCGCGTTAAGTGGACTGACAAAACTGACCCTCCCAAAGTCGGAGACTTGTACTTGTTAAAGAACCTAACTTGTTACCTTTGTATTGGCGTCGTGGACGCATTGTAGATTTGATTTATGGGTCTGACGGAGTTCCCAGAGCTGCGGAGGTCATGGTCGGAGATTCGGTTTTGAAGCGAGCAGTGGCGAGTATAGCACGCTTGCCCATTTATTAGCGGACATAACTCCTTATGTCCGACACGGGGGGATGTTCCGTCCCGAGTTTATATTTACTTGCAACACCGGGTTGATGGGCTGTCAACGATTATATATATATTCTCCTATCCCTAACCTCACGGCACGACATTGATCGACGCCCAGGAGTCTACCGCAGGAATCTAAGGTAAGTGCGAATAATATTACCGGCCAACCCTTGTGCCACCTAATAGCCGTAGTAGGAACCAGTATATCTACCAATAAGAAGCAAACCCTAGCTTTCCACTGCCGCGAACCGCGGTTTCGTGGGATACAGGTTCAGGAGTCCCAACGCTGCTATGGGCCCCAGCTTTGAGCTCCTGGCTTGGGACCAGAAGACCTGTATTTAACAAAGGGGAAGTTGTGAATGTCACCGAAGTATGGTACGGAGGACCAATAACTGTCTAACGGTTAATAACTGACATTTCCTATATAGGTCCGCAGTCGAGTAGTAACATGGTTTATAATGTATAACTTTTAGGAGTTATCTCCGGGCTCTTTCTAATTGCAGAAACAAAGTTTTATAAGTACCATCCCATGCAGGTATACAATAACTAAGAACTGATTGGCACAGTGCAACATATACTGTATGCATCACCGATAGATCGGTAGAATAACAAAGATTCTTAAAATATAGAGTAATCTTCTTACACGCGCGGTTAGAGTTTTAACTTGAGTGCTCCAGTCCAACCTTTCATCAATCATAACACCCAGATATCTTACGCTGGCAAAATTTGCTTAAAGTGGACACGAGCAGGTGATTGTTGAGTTGCAAAAATTGGCCGTGATGGTTGTGGTTTCAGTTGGTGGTGTAAGAGAATTTGGGAGAAAGAAGCGTATGAATTTTGTGTTTTTTATATTTAGAGTAAATAGATTCGAAGACAACCATAAAATTACTTCTCTCAGATTATTTTCGGCCAAAGACTTGACCTCCAACCAGCTCCTCGCGTATATAAGGCTGTATCGTCAGCATAAGTAAAGATATCGCAACTATTGAGCTTCATCCCACATAGGTCGTTGACATAAATCAAGAACAACATGGAGCCGAGAATACTTCCCTGTTGGACTCAGTATTCGATCTGTTCTTCCTCACTCACAACATCGTAAATTTTCACTACCTGAGTGCGATTGGATAGTTAATCCTTAAATATATCCAGGGACATACCTCAAACCACAATGATCTCTAGTTTAGCTAGGAGTATTGGAACAAAGACCGTATCAGACGCTTTCGATATCAAAATATACCGAAGCATTTTTAACCCTTATCAAGTCTATCAACTACCGCATTTCTGCAGTTTGTTACAGCGTCTTCAGTTGATATGCCAGATCTAAATCCATACTGGTTATTGGAGATTATGGAAAAATTTGTGAGGTATTTCGTGAGTAACAATTAATGAGTATTCTTTCGACAATTTTGGACAATGCACTCTACACCGAAATGGGTCTGTTATTAGTAACATGTTCCCTGTCCCCTCTCTTAAACACAGGAGTTACTAAAGCGTTTTTCTAGCTTGTGCATTTTGCTGCCGCTTTATTATAACATTCTAGATTTGGTCACCACGTATAAATATATTTTTTCGATTATCTCGTTAATTAATTAGTGTACATGTCTGAATATTTCTGTTTTATAATTGAATTGTATATCTAATTATTGATATTATAAGATTCAGTTACCACTACTTCTGGTAACTCGGTTAATCGGTCGTCAAATAAAGCTCTATCCACACATATCAGGAACGTGCCCGTGACGTGACAGGGCCGTGGCCGTGCTGAGACCGTGCATCCCGAGTCCCGTCAGGGACTTTCTGTTCACACACGTCAGGGATGTGACAGGACCGTGGACAGGCCGCGATCTGTGCTCCTCGGTCACCATTTTGTTTTCGTATCTGAGTATCGGTTCAGTGTAGTGTAGTGAAATATAAATTACAACACGCAATATACCTAAGTCATGTCTTTGTTTAATACAGACACAGACAATATAATACTAGATACAGAGGAGTTGATTTCGATTGCAATTGCTCTAGATGGAGAGGAAATAGAAGAGGTACAATACAGACAGAAAGTGGTTAAAAACGTGTTTGGGATCTACTAGAAGAATTTCACACAATATACAGAAAACTAACAAAAAATGCAAATGCTTATCATGATTACTTAAAAATGTCCGAATCATGTTTTCATCTTCTGCTACAAAAATTACCTAAGGCTTACAAAAAAAGACACATTGGAGAAAAGCAATTACACCACTGGAAAGATTAGTGGTCTGTTTAAAAAAATAATATTAAATCAACTAACCTTTATTCGAAAATCTCTATATATACATATATAAAACAAAGTCATGTTATTTACACCACTTATAACTCAAGAACTGCTGGACTAATTTTTATGACATTTGAGTTTTTGGATTTATCTTCGTCCATCATCATCATCATTTCAGCCGAAAGACGTTCACTGCTGGACATAGGCTCCCCCAGGCGTCGCCACATTGACCGATCCCGTGCGTCTCGCATCCAGCACCTTCCCGCAACCTTAACCAGGTCATCAGTCCACCTAGTGGGAGGCCTTCCAACGTATCGTCTTCCGGTTCCCGGTGGCCATTCCAGAACTTTTCGGCCCCATCGGCCATCCGTTCTGCGAGCAATGTGCCCTGCCCACTACCACTTAAGTTTGGCAGTTCTTCAGGCTATGTCGGTAACTTTGGTTCTCCTGCGGATATCATCATTTCTGACGTGATCACGCAAGGAAATGCCGAGCATAGCCCTCTCCATTGCCCTTTGGGTGACTTTGAGCTTTCTGATAAGGCCCATTGTGAGCGACCACGTCTCGGTCCCATAGGTGATCACTGGCAACACACACTGGTCATAGACTTTTGTCTTGAGACACTGCGGTAAATTGGACGAGAAGATACAACGCAACTTCCCGAACGCCGCCCAGCCGAGCGTATTCGACGGTTGACCTCTTTCTCGAAATTGGACCTACCCAACTGGACCGTTTGTCCCAGGTAGACATAATCGTCTACAACTTCGAGAGTAGAGTCTCCGCCCTTGATAGGATTGGGTGTTACATGGGCATTCACCATGATCTTGGTTTTGTCCATGTTCATTTTAAGACCCACTCTTTCGGAAGCTCTACTGAGGTCATCGAGCATTTTACTGAGGCTCTCCATGGTCTCAGCCATGACCACTATGTCGTCGGCAAACCGAAGGTGAGTAATGTACTCGCCATTAACGTTGATGCCCAGCCCCTTCCAGTCCAGAACCTTGAAGACATCCTCCAGCGCAGCAGTGTACACTTTCGGAGAAATGACGTCTCCCTGTCTCACGCCGCGCTGGAGAAGGATTGGTTTCGAGGTCTGATCCTGAAGACGGACTGACATGGTGGCGTTTTTGTACAAACACTTCAACACCTCAATGTACCGGTAGTCGATCTGGCACCGTTGGAGAGACTGCAGTACAGCCCAAGTCTCTATCGAATCGAAGGCTTTCTCGTAGTCCACAAACGTTAAACAGAGAGGCAGGTTATACTCTTCGGTCTTCTGTATAACCTGCCGCAGCGTATGTATGCGGTCTAAGGTGCTAAAGCCTTTTCGGAATCCGGCTTGTTCGGGGGGCTGGAAATCGTCAAACCTGCGTGCGAGATGATTCGTGATGACTCTTGAAAACAACTTGTAGACATGGCTAAGAAGTGTGATGGACCTATAGTTCTTCAACCGGGCATTGTCGCCCTTCTTGAATAAGAGTACTACCACACCCCTGCACCATGCATTTGGCGTTATGCCCTCGAGTGTGACGGAATCAAACAGCTTCTGAAGGGCCCTAAGGACCTGTTTTCCACCCGCCTTCAGGAGTTCGGCCGTAAATCCGTCATCACCCGGCGCCTTGTTGTTTTTGAGCTGTTTCAGAGCCATCCTAATCTCGTACAGGCTGACGTCCGGGATATCTTCGGTATAGTGTCGGGTCAATCTAGCTCTTGGGTCGTTTGCTAGACTCGCAACGGGCTTGCTGATCGATGTGTACAACTGCCCATAGAATGTCTCGATCTCCCTGAGAAGCTCCGGTTTGGCGGATACGATCCTGCCATCGACGGTCTTTAGTTTCGTGAGTTGGCTCTGCCCAATAGCCAGATCCCTTGAAAACACCTTGGAGCCATTATTTCTCTCGATCGCGATACGCTCGGTATTGAAGCGGCGGAGGTCTCTTTTCAAGGATTTAGAGATCTGTCTATTGAGCTGCCGTTATTTACACGCCTCAACTGAAGACTGCAGGATCATCTCACGCCTCTCCTTCATAAGCTTGAGGGTATGATCAGAGAGCTTTTTGTTTCTATCTGTACGACGGGTTTTGAAAAACTTAGACCCGCCCGTATGGACAGCTTCCACGAACCCGTTACTGTATTCATCCACGGACCTCCCTAGGCACCCGAAACGATTCTGGAGTTCGAGCTGAAAGCTCTCGGGGTTTTGGACCTGGATCTGTGCTGGCCGGAGCGTGGACTTCATCAGTCGAGACCTTTCAAGCTTAATATTAATGTTCAATGTGCCTCTTACCATGCGGTGATCGCTCCCGGTTTTTACCGAGTTGATCACAGAGACATCATTGAACATTTGCTTTTTGGTTGACATGATGAAGTCGATCGCTTTTTGAAGAAGGAGTTCATCATACAGAGGCCCTCCTTCTCCACAAAACTGGCCAGTAGGTGACCCGGGTGGTTCCGTTGTCCAACTCCAAATTGCCCACTTGCAGCTCATCCTCGTCTCGTTTGCCCAGTTTCGCGTTGAAGTCCCCCATGACAACGGTGAAGTAAGTTTTGAAACCATGCATGACTCTGGAGATATCCTCATACATGGTCCACTACCTCATCGTCGGGGTGTGCCGAGGTTGGGGCGTAGACATGTATGACCTTCAGCGAATATTTTGAGGATATTCTGAGTATAAGGTACGCCACCCTGGTCGACACACTCTGGATCTTCACCACGTTGTTCACAAGGGACTTGTGGACGATAAACCCGACACCACCCTAGGACTGCCGTTCACCCTCTCGGAAATAGAGCAGGTTACCGGATTTGAGGATTATCGAGTCCTCCCCCTCTCTTCGGACTTCAGATAACCCTATATTACTCCATCGCAACCTGCTCAATTCCTCTTCGAGTTCGGTGACCTTCTCGTCGGTCCGAAGTGTGCGCGTGTTGTACGTTGCCAGGTCCAGTCGTCGGTGATTTTTGGGGTAGCCGGATCTCTTCGAGAGATTCTTAGCACCCATTGCCATGCCGTAGCCTCGACCGCTACCGTAGTCGAGGGTAGGCAAGCTGCCGGGTACTAGGGGCCATTTTTTATTTGTGCTATTCATTGGGGGGGTTTTGCCATAATCGCCACGCTTGGCAGGCGGGTTGGCGATCGCAGTATGGTATAACAACCATACCTAATATATCTAATAAGGCCTAATATATATAGCAGCACAAAGAACGCTGCTGCCCATTCTCTGGTTTTTCCCATAGTCGCCTCTTACGACACCCACGGGAAGACATGGGATGGTGACATTCTTTACGTCCGGCACCATACGGATCTATCTTCGTCCGAAATAGGATAACATCTAAAAAATGTACGATAAAAAAAATATTTTCCCATACATTTTGCGACACAGCGCCATCTCTGATACATGATAGACACAAAGCACACACAAAAATGAACATGGCATTGTGTGCTGGTTCCGGAATTGCCAATAGATGGCGTTGTCGATTTTTCTGAAATTCATCCTATAATTCTAATACACACATCAACACGGTCTAGGGATATTTCATACTCAATTAAATAACTCGAAAAGTACTGGCCGCATTAGAATCTTTTATACACCGATTTGTTTGTAATTTATCTCAGACTAATTCCAAATTCAAATTTTTGAAAATTCTTTTGTTTCGGTGGCATAAAAATTCTTGATGTGTAGGAGAGGGAATTTTCATTTGTGCGAAATTTAGAAAACAATACGAATTACGTTTAGTTACAGTTTTTTTTCATTTTTAAACGAAAGATAAAGTTAAAATTGAGGTATTGTAGCCATGCAACGCCAACATTTGACGAGGGCGGAGATGTTACGAGCTGTGGGAATGCTGGAAGCTGGGTCTGTTCAGCGTAATGTTGCTGAGGCCATAGGGACCCACCAAAATGTAAGTTCAAGATTGTGGACACGCTATCGTGCCACAGGTGAAGTAGCGGAGAGGCACCGGGGGCCAAGTCACATCACTACCCCCAGACAAGACCGATTTTTGCAAATTACTGCGCGAGCTCAACCAAATGCAACGGCGGCTTAATTGGTCCTAAGGCTGCGAGTGGAACACCAAGTGCTTGTGAGTGACCAAACTGTAAGAAGGCGACTGCATGAAAGCAATCTACGCTCTCGTAGACCACTCCGGGTCCCACCTTTACGGAGAGGCAATCGTGGACGACGATTAGAATGGGTTCGGAACCACGTGGACTGGGGCCGTGAGCAATGGTCCAATGTGCTGTTCACGGATGAATCCAGGTTCTGCTTCCATCCAGATTCACGAAGGACGCGTGTTTGGCGGGTTCCTGGACGATGGAGCCGTCTTCAGAACCCTCAGGAAGTTCACCCATACCAAGGAGGAACAATTATGGTATGGGCAGGAATTCGTCTTGGAGGACGGACGGATCTCGTTTGAGTGCGGGGCAATATGACGGCAGAACGATACGTCCAACAGGTGCTGGGGCCCGTAATCTTGCCCCACAGAACACAAATGGGGCAAGATTTCCTGCTCATGCACGACAATGCCCGGGCACACACGGCGAGAACGGTAGCAGCTTGGTTACATACACACAATGTCCTTAGACTGGCCTGCTCAATCGCCAGATCTAAATCCCATTGAGCATGCGTGGGATATGCTGCAAAGAAGAGCTCTGAAGGAAGTTCCTGAAATCTGGCTACAGAAGATCAACTTTTTGCGCACCTCAGAAGGACATGGGACAATATTCCGCAAGACATTGACAACCTTGTTCTGAGCATGCCGAATCGTTGCCGATGCGTTATGAACATCATGGGCGCTTTCTCAGACTACTAACTTCAAGTTTATAAACACAAATTAAATGATTTTTCTATTTTTTTCATTTTTTACTTATAAATTAAAAGTTAATTCATATACGGTTTCCGTCTATGCTTCACTTATTTCCATAAAATCCTGAAATTTTATTCGAAGTACCTTAACCATTATTAAAAAATGGTAGAATATTAAATAACGTATCTTTTAAATATATACATGTCATATAAATAATTAACACATTGATAGTAATTCGCTTTTTTAAAAATATCCCTAGACCGTGTTGATGTGTTTATATAAAACACAAAAAATGTTTCTACCTATGTCCGCTATAGACTTTGAAACCATCCAATCGATATGCCCCAAATCGGTTTCATTATAAAGGCAATGCGAAGATGGTTTAAGACCAAAAAGAATATTTGTTTTTTAGGGTTCCATACCCAAAGGGTAAAAACGCGACCCTATTACTAAGACTCCATGGTCCGTCTGTCTGTCTGTGTGTCCGTCTGTTACCAGGCTGTATCTCATGAACCGTGTTAGGCAGTTGAAATTTTTATAGATGATGTATTTCTGTTGCCGCTATAAAAAAAACTAAAAACAGAATAAAATGAATATTTAAGTGAACAAATAACAAACGTGTTTTATTTGCCGTTTTTTGCGATAATAGTACGGAAACCTTCGTGCGCGAGTCCGACTCGCACTTGGCCGGTTTTTAATTATCTGTAAAATGCTCAATATAGTCCCTTATATCACACGAATCTTGTCCTGGTGTTCCTTCGGATTCTTTGTCAGTTTCGATATTAGCATTTGGCAGTACAAAATTCAGGGGTGGCTTTTGTGTGTTATCCAACTGTATTATTATTAATTTCAACAATTTTAGACGTATGTATTGACATCACTTGTCATTCGATTTGTTTCTTTAAAAACTATAGGTACAAGTAAAGAATATTCACGACATCGACTACGTGCAGGGAAAATATTGGCACACCCGTGCACGCGGCGCACGTCACGGCGTCAGCCCAGGCATTGAAGCTCCGTCACGGTTCCGTGCACCGTACCATGGCAAAGACATCGCATTTAATAAGTTTAATAAAAATATGTTACTTACCCTCACAGTTTAATTTTCGTCCAATTTCATTCCATAAATTATTGTTATATAGATAAATCGTACAAAACGCTATGTAATTATGCGTACTGCCTCTATTAATAACTCGTCATTCATATTTATTAAAGAAAAATCGACAACGTGCAGGGAAAATATCGGCACGCCCGTACACGTCAAGGCGTCGGCCCAGGCACTGAAGCTCCGTCACTGGCCCCCGTGCACGGACGTGTGTGAACGAGTTCATATAAAATGTACGCACCAATATTTATTTGAGCCCCTGACGGGGCACGGTCCGTCCACGTCCCGGGCACGCCCCTGATATGTGTGGATAGACCTAAACTCAGCTGCGCGCCGTGACCGGAACAAATTGAAGTTTCATCATAGCTTTTTAATTATGTATAGGATACTAATGAAACTTCAGTACCTTTACTTTTTATCAATACTGGATATATCATATCTCCAGTATTGATAAAAAGAGAAGATAATTAAGGGTAAAATGTATCCCATTTACAAGTAAGTTTTGTATACTTAATAATATTCTAAATTCAAATTCATTTATTTGCCAGAATGTAGGTTTACAAAGTATGATCTTAAATCGACGAGGCTCTAGAGGCTGTGATGACGGACTGTGTGTTAGAAGCTTAAATTTGTTGACCAAACTGTCTTGTGTCTACTTTTACTTCTGTCAACCACATGCGAAACCATCCCTAAAATAGTCTCATGCTAATTACCTACCCATGAGTTGGATGGTGAGTAAGGCAAAAATTATACCTTACAATTTGGCGCCCAACGTGGGGCATGAGTTTGATTGAAGTACTAGACTACTGAGTATGTTTCTGCAATAACTTAATTACTAAAGAACTTAACCAAACTATAGCTTAACTTCAAGATTGCTTAATCCTATCTTGTTCTCCTGGACGAAGTAGGAAATATTTTTATGTTCTATTGAAGTTGAGGTTCTTTATTTGTATCCTATTTTAAATTCCACCTCGTTCAATGTAGACTTTATGTATGTGGGAATAAGGGTCACTTTGAAAAAGCGACCTTATTGTGGTATAAATAGGGGTCACTATTTAAATTTATTATTTGGGGAAAAGGTAAAAAATATGATAATAAGGGGGTTGTTAGAGGGTGGCGTTAAGGGTTTATTATTGTGGGTGGACCGTGATCTGCATTTACTATTTGGGAAAAGAAAGTAGATTTTAAGAACAATATGTGAAAGAAAATGACTTAAATTCTCAAAAATTAAATGCTATGCAATAGCTTTACCGCGGCAGTCCCCGAGTGCCACACGTCTTTTTTTTTATACAACATGGACAAAGCTATTTGGATTGATTATCTTTGTAAAGAAGAATTTATGCATGAACTAAAATATTACAATGTTTCAACAGATGTTATAGCAACCAGAGACGTGATTCGCAAGCAGTATCGTTCCTTGTGTAATCTGTATCGAAGAGGCAACATCAAACACGAGGATTATCCTACACCTGCAGCGATTGATGAGGTACATTTGTGTTTGGAACCTATTGCAGAGCTGTGTCGTTTAAATAAAGAGTTAACTTCAGGAGATACTGTTACAATTAGACGCATTTTAGCTCGTTCTCAATATTATTTAATGAGAATTTCTCGTGTGGTTGATTCTACACCAGATTTCATCATAATTCATCATTTCAGCCGAAAGACGTCCACTGCTGGACATAGGCCTCCCCCAAGCGTCGCCACACTGATCGGTCCTGTGCGTTTTACATCCATCGGACGCCTGCAGCCTTGACTAGGTCATCGCTACACCTAGAGGGAGGCCTTCCAACGCTGCGTCTTCCGGTACGCGGTCGCCATTCTAGAACTTTTCGGCAATGTACCCTGCCCACTGCCACTTAAGTTTGGAAATTCTTCGGGCTATATCGGTAACCTTGGTTCCCTTGCAAGGAAACTCCGAGCATAGCCCTCTCCATTGCCCTTTGGGTGACTTTAAGCTTTCTGATGAGGCCCATTGTGAGCGACCAAGTCTCTGTCCCGTAAGTAATCACTGGCAACACACACTGGTCATAGACTCGTCTTGAGACACTGTGGTAAGTTGGACGAGAAGATACCGCGTAACTATCCGAACACTGCACATCCAAGTCGGATTCGACGGTTGACCTCTTTTCTTAATTCTTTATTGTACACCAAAAACAATATTTAATACAATGTGATAATAAAGTACATGTACAAAGGCGAGCTTAACTCAATGTTGAGTTCTCTTACAGCAAACCCTATAGTGACAGAGAATGATGACAAAAGAGGGTAGGATCCAGTGTACAATTTTAAAATAACAAAGTTATAATCATAAATATATACATACATACATAAATACAAATATATATAATATATATCTACTAACATTGCGTTAAAAGGAAATGCTCTTTAATTTTCCTCTTGAAGACATCGAGAGAAGGGCTATCGCGTAGGGAGTGTGGGAGAGAGTTCCAGAGGTGCACTGCAGTTACAGAGAAGGAGCCATCATAACGGCTGGAAGTGTGACGTGGAGTACGTAGGAGAAGCGAAGTAGCCGTGCGACAAAGTTTGCCCCTCGGGACGAGGTACTCAAACCGTTCGCGAAAGTATTTGGGTGAAGTAGGATTGTGCAGGATATTATAGAGAAGGGATAGGATATGGGTATCTCGTCGACGCCGAATCGGCAGCCACTTCAATCTGGTCCGAAATTCCGACACATGGTCGTACTTGCGGAGGCCGAAAATAAAGCGGATGCACAAGTTCTGCAATCGCTCGAGTTTGTTTAGGAGTACCTCCGTTGCATCTAGAAAACAGACATCCGCATAGTCTATGAGCGGTAAAAGAAGAGATTGAGCAAGAGTGACCTTAGTGTGAAATGGTAAGAATTTTTAGAGACGTTTAAGAGACTGAAAAGATTAGAAGACCTTCTTATTCACATCAGCAATATGAACCTCCCAAGAGAGGTTAGTGTCTATATGATATAGATGTCAATGTGTACGCTTTTATAATAAGCTTCCAAGCCACGTACAAGATCTAAGTCTTAATAAATTCAAGTCTTTCATTAAACGTAAGTTGTGCCAGAAAGCGTTTTATACAACAAAAGATTACATTGAGGACAAAAAGGCTTGGGATTGAGCTGCTCCAATTAATTTTGTTTTTTTATTATATTTTGCACTATGCATTTTGTTATTATAAATATTTTTTTTTTTGGTTTTCTTGCAATGACAAGAATATTTACTTTTTAAAGTATTATATTATTTTATTTTAATTATTGTGAATGTGAAGACTATGTGGTTTTTTTTTTTTTTTTTTATTTTTTTTATTTAAATTTATCTTAGTTTTTAATCATGGTCTGGCAGTTTGAGTAGTTTATGCGGCCTACCCGAATGTCCTTTCTTTGGTATTGTTCGTCGAATCGTTGAGCTCCTTAAATTCTGAGTTGAGCTGCTCGGTTATTGACAAATGCGTGCACTGACTGGACAGGTCCACTCAATCTGGCTGGTTCTTTCCTCAAAAGACCATTTCAGACATCAGTCTACATGGTCTTCACATGATCTAATCAAGATTTTGTCAGGACTTTAAAAGAGACTGTGACCTCTGAGTTTGTTTCGGCCTTTCTTCTCAGAGTAGTCAGATAGGAAACGCCGACCTCATCTAGTTTTAAAAATATGTTCGACATGTAAAAGTGTTTGTACAAACCAACTTACAGAAATAAAATCATTTATCATTTATTTATCATTTATGGACGCCCAAGTTTTTTGCGCTTTTGGAGTAGTATATCGGCACTGAGTTATACATTACTGGCGGAAGAGACTGGGGATCCAATAGATTGAGCATGTATCTGCCACCAATAATGAGCGCTTGAGATTTAGTTGGGTTTAGGAGGAGTCCAAAGGATTGAGTCCACTTGTTGATATTTTCAAGGTCATCATTGATGGCAGCCACAGACTCGGCGAGTTCACCCACCTTAAAATGTCGATATAACTGCAAGTCGTCTGCATAGAGATGAAAGTTAGAAGTAAGGACCTTAGTGATAGCATTTATAAAAATTGAGAAGAGAAGAGGAGAGAGAACACCACCTTGAGGAACGCCCGCAGCCAAGTCACACCATTCAGAGGAATCCTTATCAGATCGAACAGACTGCGAGCGACCCCGGAGATAAGATTTGAACCATTCAATTACCGGAGCAGAGACATTAAGGGAGGAAAGGATGCCTAAGAGAATGTCAAAGTCAACTGAGTTAAAAGCACTGCTGAAGTCCAGTAGAACCAGTATAGTTAGACATTTATTGTCCATAGCCAGTCGTATGTCATCGGAAATTTTGAAAAAAAAAATAGAGTCGTAACGGTGCTATGGCCTGGTCTGAAACCAGATTGGTAAGGACTCAGCAGGCTATTAGAGGATAAGTAACAGGATAGTTGCTTCTGAACAATACTCTCGAGGACTTTGGAAAGGATTGGGAGGATGGATATTGGACGGAATTGGGATGGTGAGGAGGGATTTGAAACTTTGGGAAGCGGTAGGACGTGTGCCCTCTTTCAAGCTGAAGGAAAGGAGTTATTGAAAAGAGAAAAATTAACAATATGAGTTACTTATTAACTACTATTTCACCCAAAATATGTAGGAACATTTGCAGTTGAAGGCCATCGTCACCTACCGCCTTAGTGGAGATGGATTGGATACATTTCTTAATGTCTAGTTCAGTAATTGAGTGGAAAGAGAAAGAAGTATTTGCTGGCAGTGGAAGATTACAGAGATCGTTGAGAGTGGAAAAATGAGCATTAAGTGCATTTAGGTCCATTTTATCCGAAGAACTCTTGCTAGAGGCTTTGCCAATACCGAGAGTCTTTAAAAACTGCCATACTTGTGTTGGGTTGAAGTTGTCAATTGAGCTGTGAATGTGGCGCCTTTTCGCATTCCTACACAAACGACTGCAGCGATTTCGCATCCCATTATAAATGTTCCAATTTTCCTCAGTCGGCTGCTTCCTGTACAAGCGCTTGGCCTTGTCTCGCTTAGCCATCTGGTTTTTTATTGCTGGAGATAGCCATGGCGCAGGAAGGTGTTTGACTCTCACCTTTTTTAGGGGGGCGTGTGCATCATATAAGTCCAACAATATCCTGGTGAAAACTGACACCATGGTGTCCATATCCTCGCAGGCCAACACAGGAGACCAGTCAATGCCACCCGCATCAGCTCTCAAACGCTCCAAATCAATGTTTTTAAAACTACGAAGAGATAGAAATTTGGCCTTGCGTTTAGGAGGTCGAATCTTATAGGAGAGATAAATGAGGTCATGGTAGGAAAAAGGAGCAGAAAGCTGTCCATGTGTGGCTACTTTGTTAGGGTCAGAAACTAGGATGAGATCTAATAGAGAAGGAGAACAGTGAGGAGCCCTGTGAGTAGCATTTAACGGAAGTATGTGCATATTAACAGAAGAGACAAGAGATTGGAGTTTACGGCTGCGCGAATCGCCCTTTAGCAGACAAGTGTTGAAGTCTCCGAGAATAATCGTATGCTAAAATTGTGCGGAAAGATTTTCCAAACTGTCTTCGAAGGAGGAAAAGTAATCGATTTGGCAAGAGGGACTATAATAGACTCCTAAAAGTAGCTTAGTATGTTGGAAGTTTATTTCAACAAAAAGATGTTCAGCAAATTTTGTGTAGACACTCGGAGACTGGTCAACTATCTTGTAACTTATATCTCCTCGGAGATAAATGGCAACCCCTCCAAATCCCTTGCCCGTTCTGTCATTGCGCACAATCTTGAATCCAGGCAGAGAATACTGCGTGGAAGGAAGTGCAGGCTTGAGAAAAGTTTCGGATACAAGGACAGCGTGAACAAGATCTGAGTCGAAGGACGACAGCAGATCAGAATAATGAGCAGGAATGCTTTGAGCATTAATGTGAACAGCATTAAAGAATTTGGTACAATTTAAAATGTAGTAGATAGGAGGTCTTTAAGATTTAGAGAATTATCGTCGCCAAAAACACTAGCGCAGCTCTCATCCGACGCACAAGAGGAAGAGCATGACAAAAAACTGTCATTTAACATAACAAAAATATAAATATTACGTACATATAAATAAATAGACTAAAATTTAAGGTTAACTAACCTAATAATATAAACAAAAACTAAATCAAAGCACCCAAACCTCGATGCACTCGCTGGTTAATTTTGGTGAAATAATTAAAATTTATCAAAAGCCAATAAGCTAAATATTACAGAAATCAGTTGGTGTGTTTCCGAACGTTAGAGAAACGCAATACATGTCATGAGTGACATTAATGATAATGTAACGGCACAATAAAAACAGTATTGTTACTAAAAACTAAACAAAAAAGAAACAAAAAATATTTACCGAAATAAGTATGAAAACAATAGAATGAATCGTGAAATATTAGATACCATCACTTCGCTTCGCTGGCTTGCGTGTTCTTTTTTCGGGCACGGACTTCGTTGTATGCTGCGACGACTCTGCTACAGGGAACTGAGCGACGATCTCTCGGTACTCCAATGCAGACTCAATCTTCCGACGTTCCGTTGTTCGTACTTCGTTCCGTCGTTTGCGTTGGTGGCAGTAAATGTATGCTAATTTGACCGTGGTAGATTTCTGTTAATGCATCGAGCAGAGTATCTTGAAGTCGCCTTAATCCTTGCAGCAAGCTGTTTCCAGACATTGCTGACAATGTGAAGTCATTGACGTGTGAAATGTTTTGTATTTCACGTTGGAGAGTGCTAGCATTTTCTTGCAATTCCATAAGCTTCTTGTTTATTAATTTGTGCTGTTAGTTTACAGTGATCTCCATTCTTTTCATAAGGTTGAACTCTGCTTCAATTATGGAAGTTTGGTTTTTCCATAAATTAGAAAGGTGTTTCTCATTGCGATGTATGGTTTCAAAGTCCTATTCATACTGATCTGCAAAACGCGAGTCCAACACTCCGATAAGTCATTCGCTAGATACCCGATACCGTTGATTAGGCCTCGTCGGCGCCGACCCGTCTTCACCGTAGCGCGACGCCGTCTAGCGTGGATATCAAAATACTGTATTAGCAAAAGTTCATTGTAGTATTCGAGTTCCTGGTAATCGTGCCGGGCTTGCTGCTCGATGGTATTACAATGGTTTTGTGTTTCTATGGTTGCGCAAAAATTTTCTTGGTAATTTGCTATTTTGTTTTAAGTGTTTACGCCTGCCCAATAGGGTCCCATGTCGTAGTACATGATTAATGTCCATTTATCCCTGATTAATTGTACTTTTGAAATAGGGTCAAAATAAAGCGTTTGGTTGTTTGGAAATGGCTTCACGGCGTCTAAACCGTAAGATGGTAAGATCATCGTAAAAATGAAATAGAATATCTAAATCTACGTGGGGTCTGTCTTTTTTAACCTTGAAGACCATTTATGGTGCTACTCACTTGTGTTGTATGTGCTATGGGGCGCCTGTTTGGGCTGATAGGGCCACAATAAGGCCGACGACGTAAATTTCTTCAGAGTCAGAGTTTGGCTTTGATATTCTTATGCAAAGCATACAGAACGGTTAGTACTGAGGCCTTACCGGTACTTGCTGGCGTACTTCCGGTCGACCTTGAAGTGCAGCGATGTGCTGCAATGTACGCACGAGAGACCATGGACGCGGACTTTTTAACGCGGTGTGACCGTGAGAAAATCTCTAGATTATTTAAACCACAAATAGACGTCTGGGAGGAACTTTTATCCGAACGGCAATGGAGGTGGGATAATTCCAACAAGGGCCGACACCTGCACCAATTCTTTTGCATCCGTTCGCGTCCGGCTGGCCAGGACGTGGCTGGAGGTGGATCACTGTATTGCCTAATTTCTCACTGGGCATGGTAACATTAAAAGAAGATTATTTTCCTTCAAGCTCGTTGCCTCGCCTTTATGTCAGTGTTCTACATCTGACTGCGAATATGTACAATCTGCACATCACATCTTATGGGAGTGTATACTTTGGCAGAATGAACCCAATTTTATGTTGAATAATGTACAGGCTGCATCAGGAGTTGTTTACTATACGAGCTTACCTATATACCTTGTGGAAACTAGAACAAATTTCCGTCCGTTAAAGCGTTTTTGCCATACCTATTATTGGAAACAAATATAGCAGCTCATAATGTTAGGATCCATTAATATTAATGCATTTTTTTATCCGTGGTGCTAGGCAACTGGGCTTATCCCAGTTGTAAAAGACCCTTTGTACCTATTGGCCTTGTTTGTTCTGTCTCCTGCTTGATATGGAGGGAAGTTGAAATTTGTATTTTTTTCCTACTCCTCCTTTATTCTTTTCAGATTAATTTCGTTGCGGGATCAAAGACAGTTAAATTCTTTTGACTGACTTTGTCTCTTGACTTTGTCGAGCTTCATTGCCTCGGCGCTTTTCTGGTGGTCGCCACTGTTGATTCTGGCTTTCAGGAGTTGCAGTTGGGAATAGTGCGGTGTGATTGTACCAAAAAAAAAAAAACTTCTACTTGCTTAATACTGAATCATCAACATGCAGGTTTACAAGCCACACAAATTAACACTGCACTAAAAATTATGGCGTGGAACTCAAATGGGTTACAAAAACATCAGAACGAGTTACAAGTATTAGACATAGAAAAGATTGATGCGTGCCTCATATCAGAAAGTCACTTCACAAAGCAATCTCACATTAAGTTTAAAGGGTACAAAGTATACCATGCACTCCACCCAGACAATTCTGCAAGAGGTGGTAGTGCCATTATTGTAAAAGAATACCTACAGCACTATGAAGAGTTTAAATACGGAGAGAAGGACATCCAAGCTGTGGCGATTTGTCTACAAACCAAAAAAATATCCTGTAACAGTATCTGCCATCTACCGTCCACCAAGGTATACGATAAAAATACCACTATTAGAACTTTCTAACTCGGTTTAGAAGTCGATTTATATTAGGAGGTGACTTCAATGCTAAAATTCGTATTGAGGCTCCAGACTAACAACTACTAAAAAAAAAGAACTACTAAGTGCCATAAAAGATCTGAAATGTGATTTCATATCAACTGGAAAGCCTACAGATCAAAATAAAATACCGGACTTAATCGATTTTTTTATAACCAAGGATCTATCAACTAGTTATATAAAATCGAAACAAACGGACATGAATTCAGATCACTCTGCAATCTATCTAGAAATTAGCAAAACCATTTATTATAAAGAAAGCAGGCCCACTCTTGTTAATAAATGTACAGACTGGGAGAGCTTCAAGTCCAGAGTTAATGATCAGATAAACCTTAAAGGTCCATTAAAAACACCCGAACATCTAAACATCGAAGTAGAAAAGTTTATAATGCATATCCAGCAAGCAGCGTGGGAAAATCGCAGAACGCGATATGGCCGCCTGTTGTATTTTTGTTGTTATTTTAAGGTTTCCGTGTGTTATGTTTTTATCTTGGTGTACAATAAAGTATATAATAAATAATAAATCAATAAATAAAATACGCCTGACTTCAACAAGAGGACGAAGGGAAATACTAAACCGCTCAGTATCAAGCATCTCATTATGGAGAAAAGAAAACAAATAAAAACGTGGCATCAATCTAGGTGCCCTGAAGACAAACGAAAATTGAATAATCTAACAAAAACGTTAGAAGACTAATCCAATACTTTAAAGACCAGTCAACCAAAACCTATCTTCAGAGTCTAAGTAACGATCAAAGGACAGAATACTCTCTTTGGAAGGCTACTAAGTGCTTAAAAAGGCCGATTACCCAAATCCCACCTATCAAATGTGAAAATGGACAATGGGTGGTAACTAACGAGCAAAAAGCGAAGAGGTTTGCAGAACACCTAGAAAATATCTTCCAACCAAAAGACGGAGAAATCATTGAAGATCACACTTTGCTTGATATGGTGACATCGGAAAATTAAGTTACCATAAAACTAGTAACACCGAGAGAAGCCGCACGAGAAATAAAATACAATATAAGCACACGAAAATCATCGGGGTACGATTTAATAACAGGACAAACGAAACATCATCATATAGGCCTATTTCCTTGCTATAATAATGTCCAAGCTATTTGAAAAGCTGTTACTCAGACGACTAAAACCTATAATAGATAGTAAGAACATAATACCACAGCACCAATCTGGTTTTCGAGAAAAACACTCTACTATTGATCAAGTGAAGACAAGAAAGTATGTTCTACTGTATTCCTGGACGTGGCGCAAGCGTCTGACGAAGTATGGCATGAAGGCCTTATGCATAAATTGAAGAGCTTATTACCGAAGCAATTTGCAGATATATTAGAGTCCTACGTTCTAAACTTTAAGTCTTTAGAATAAGATAAGAAGACGCCTACTCAGAACTGAAACAAATAAAAGCTGGCGTACCGCAAGGAAGTGTGTTAGGTCCGGTCCTGTACCTACTATACACTTGTGATATTCCTGAATTAGAGCAAAACACGATTGGGACCTTTGCTGATGATACGGCCATAATGGCTGTAGGAAACAGCCACGTAGAAGCAGTAGAAAAGGTTCAAATGCCAGTTAATCAAGTTTATGACTGGACCAATAAATGGAGTATTAAACTAAATGAATCCAAATCTATTCACATAGATTTTACCTACAAAAAATACCAGTATTCTCCACTTTATATTAATAATAAACAAGTCCCATACGAGAATACAGCCAAATATCTCAGTATGACCCTTGACGCAAAGTTACGCTGGAAAGCCCACGTCAAGAAGAAAAAGGAAGAACTCTACTTCCGATATAAAATAATGTATTGGCTGCTTGGAAGAAACTTCACACTGTCTGTGCAAAACAAATTACTGCTATACAAAACAGTCTTAATGCCAGTTTAGACTTATGGTATTCAGCTATGCGGCTGCACCAACAGAGCAATTTATTAATTATACAACGATTCCAGAACAAAGTGCTAAGGGCAATTGTAAATGCATCACTTTATCGATGAACTCAACTTTTAGGTCCCGATGGAAGTCATCATTTCGTATGTACACGAAATGATGACCTCCATCGGGACCTAAAAGTTGAGTTCATTGATAAAGTGATCCAGAAATTTGCAGAAGCTCACGAAAAGAGACTTCATCAGCATCTGAACGTTGAGGCAATCCAGCTTCTCGGCCACACAAACATAGTGAGAAGACTAAAAAGAACAAAACCGTTCGAGTAAGTGTTTAGTGTTAGTGAATAGTGTAACGTACGAAAGTGCTACGAAATAAACACAAGAACGAAGTGTATTCGCCTTAATAGAGACAATAAGAAAAGTGCTATTGGACACATTCTTAGTAAAGACAATGTAATAGTTTAGGTTATAATTTAATTACTTATTAGTCTATATATAAGGCTAGATTGTAATAAGATTAGGGATGTAATAGATTATTATTCCATCCCATATTGATGAACCCTAGAAAAAAAAAGATGCAGGTTTGGTTTTCTAAGAAAATAATGCGCTGAAACTCGTATTGTGTCTCATTCAACAGAATTTATTAATTTTAAGAATTTATTCACAACGGAGGTGAATCTGGACGGGTGAATAATTATTTAATAACCCAACTCTTCTAAAAGTCTGGAATGCCAATATGGATATGCAGCCATGCGGAACAAAGGTTCGTCATCAAAAATGTAAAACTTAATAGAGAAAGGTTTCATCTACTTAAACAATTATATAAGTATTCATTTAACTTAGAAAAAAGTACTAGGAAACACCAAACTGACACAGAAGACTTGCAGTATGAACTTGACCATCTACAGGAGAAACTTACTTCTATGACTATCAAATATCCACCTCTGAAAACCAAATGAGGATATATGTATTGGCAATGAATGAGCTGGTAAGCTCACAAACTAACAAATGTGATCATTGTCAACCACCATCTGTTGAACCCACGCCGGACCATTAATTGACAATATGTGATGCCACCATAACGCAGTCTAGTGCCAGTTTGCCATTAGAAATTACAGTTTGCCTAAAAAGAGTGTAAATACAGAAATAGTGTTGTTTTTTTAGTGTTGTTAACTTGTTTGCAAATAAATGAATTTATTATTATTATTAATTATATGTCTTTAAACATCTCAGGACCCTGGGGTCCTGGCCCTTTGAAAGGCGTGCCAGGGGCCGGAGCCAACTGGTAGAGGCCTTGTAAAGACATCTTTAAATGAAATGTGACACCAGCCGGAGATTATCCCTGTATGCACAAAGTAAGTGCACCCAAGGACAATCCCCGGTTGGTGCAGGACTATTGCAAAATTTGGAGAAAAAGATATTGGGCTATGGGTTTGAGTAGCTTAGTGGACCGAGTGCCTAGAACTATAGGACGGCTATTGGCCCCTGCCTGACCACTGTTGAACACGGCTACAAAATGGAAGGGGGTGACTTGCACACTCAATTAATGGGCCCCCAGAAACGGTCGCTAGCACTTAAGTGGCGTAGCGCCAAGGAGGCAACATAGCCTGAGGTGCTTGAGGAGTGGAGCGGTATTCCACGGCTATCGCAACTATCCCAGAGCCCGGAAGATGGTCAAGTCCTTACCAGCCCTTACTGAAATACTTCCTTCCTCCGAGCACGTTTGCTCTTGCGAGTCTCCACTCAAGCCAGCCAATTAAGGCAAGAGAGAGGTGGAAGCTCTGTTCCCCGTCAGTGTTCACTCCAACCGGCCAATAAAGGCAAGCCGGAGATGAGGGACAAAAATTCTCCCTGGAGATCAGGTCCGTGGGGTCGCCACTGCCCACCAGATCGCCACAAAGCTGCCCTGTGGATTGTATCTCTCTTAGTCTGGCCCCTCACCTTAGGCATGTTTCGGCAAAGTAACATCTACCGACGCAGACCTAGGGATCATTGAAGCGCGCAAGCCCCACCACGACGTCAACGTAGAGATACTGCGGTGGGGTTATTATTATTATTATTTTATGATGAAATTGGAAAGGATCTAGGCCACTTGTTGACAAATAAATATCCAGGACACTCAATAATGAACTACTGTATAACTCGTTCTTTATTTGACATAATGAAAAAAGTTATAGAATGCAATTTTAACCAGGATACTACATTATTAATATTTATTGGTAATAGGGGTATTGTGAACAAAGAAGAATTACTCCAACATTATAGATCTTTGTGCGACCTTAGTTTAAAAAAAATGTTATGTTCACATTCCCATACAACCAAAGTTTGCCACAGGAAGAAAACAATCTTAGATATGAATTGAATATGACATTACATAATCTATATCTATAAAAGCGAAAGGTGACTGACTGATCAATCAACGCACAGCCAAAACTGCTACGCCTATAAGCATGAAATTTGGCAGAAAGGTTCCTCAAGTGACGTAGGTGTGCACTAAGAGAGGATTTTAGGAAATTCCACCCCTAAGGGGGTAAAAGGGGTTTGAAAGTTTGTATGAAGTTTTTACAGTTTGCAAATTGGACACATGAAATTTTAAATTACGCTCTTGATTGATAAAAATAATTAATGTGTTTATTGGTTTTTTCTAAATTCCAACCCTTTGGGGGTAAAACGGGGGTTGAAAGTTTGTATGTAATTTCTACATTTTGTAAGTTGGACTAGTGAAATTTTTGATTTACGCTTTTGGTTCATAAAAAGAATTAATATATTTATTGGTGTTTGGAAATTCGTACCCTAAGGGGGTAAAATGGGGGTTGAAAGTTTGTATGTAATTTCTACAGTTTTGAAAGTTGGACACGTGCAATTTTAGATTTAATCTCTAGGTAGATAAAAAAAAACCATGTATTTATTAGATTTGGGAAATTCTACCCCAATGGGGATAAAAGAGGGGTTGTAACGATATATGAAATTTCTTCGATTTGGAAGGTAAAACATCTAAAATTATAAGTTTTCACTCCTGATTAATAAAAAAAGCAATGAGTTTCATTATTTCCGGAAATGCCACCCCTAACGGGGCTAAAAAGGGGGTTGAAAGTTTGTATGTAGTTTCTATAGTTTGTAAGTTAGAGTTGGAGTTGATAAAAAGAATTCATGTAATTATTAGGTTTTAGAAATTCTACCCCTAAGGGGAATAAAGTAGAGGTTGAAACTTTATATGAAATTTCTTCGGTTTGGAAGGTAAAATATCTAAAATAGTAGGTATACGATCTTGATTAATAAAAAAAGTAATAAGTTTATTGATTTCCGGAAATTCTACCCCTAATGGAGGTTAAAGGTGGCAATTTGTTGGGCTTATATATTTGAAACTTGGCATCAATACTAACAGCTAATATTTTATATTTTTTTTATTGATTTTAAAGTAAAGTTTTTCATTACCAGTTTTTCAAAACCACTCCTAAAATACGATTCAAGGGATGTTAAAGTTTGTATGGAAAATCTCATTTCTTGGATTAATAAACTTGAAACTTGGGACAAATACTAACCTGAGTAAATAATAAAGGATATCATTATTAGTTTTTCGAAACTACCCCTAAAAGATGATTAGGGGGGTGTTGAAGATCTTGGTTTAATAAACTTGAAATTTGGCACAAATACTAACCTTAATAAATAATGTGGGTTGCTATTAGTAATTCTTTTTTCGGAACTATCCCAAAAATACTATTTAGGGGGTGATTGAGATTTTTGAAGTATTTTATTACACATAGCTTCTTTTAATGATGTAGGTGAGCACTAAGGAGGGAGTTTTGGAAATTCAACCTTTAAAGAGACATTTATTTGTATAAAATCTTTTTTACAAAAAAATATTACTGACTTCCAACTAAAAACACTACAAAGTGAAAAATAAATTTCTTCGGTGTCTTTGGTAGGTACCAATTGTTTTCGTTATGGAAACCGACTTCGAAAAAGAAAGTTATCTTTCATTTTGTAGTGTTTTTAGTTGGATATCGGTAGTGTTTTTTTGTAAAATAGATTTGTTTTTCACTTTTTAGCTGGACCTAATAGGCTAATAATATTTTTTTGTGTATGTTCACCGATATCTTCGTCAAACAACACTGGACAAACGGTCCAGTTCGGCAGTTCCAAATCGAGGAAGTGGTCATCTTAGTGCCGTAAGATTCTTCAAAAAACCATTGTCACACATAAAACATATTCTGGGGGTAATTCTGAAAAACTAATGATGGCAATTTATTATTGCCCAAGGAATAAGATTTTTAACAGACTTTCCAAAAAGGAAGAGGTTCTATGTCCTCTAAATCCTAACTTAAACCGTAGATATCTACCATATCTCATTTATTATTGATTTAACAATAGCTTATTTTTGTTCGCCTTCACTAACTGCACATAATTTAGTTGAATAAAATACGAAATCATGCGATCGAAGTCGCGGGCGGAGTGTTAGTTTAACATATAGTAATAATTTATTCCATTTAATTGACACTAACAATTATGTTGGTAATCACTTTTATTTGACAAAAGACAATTTTTTCCCGGATAGGCACTTTCTTTCAAAGTATTATAAAAGACAGACTGTCTTACCACACTCAACACGGGCGGTTTAATTCATTATCCCCGGGTTTCCATCATCTCAAGTGTACTGAACAATCATCGTGCACTTGGACAAGGTGTATAGACGTTCGTCGTACATTTCGTTCAAATAGTGTAAGTAATTGTTGTGGGTGTGAATACTGTACGAATCGGATTTCAGTGTGCATCCATAACCTAGGTCAATGATACCACTGTCCCGTATAACTGATGTTGTTGTATAAGCAATACAGGAAATACGGAGTTCGCATGACTCACAACAGGTGTAAAGCCAGGAATTCAAGTTGTTTAACTTAACCCACAACTTAAATCACATAGTGGGCAGGGTAGTAGTAGTAGTAGTAGTAGTAGTAGTAGTAGGGACTCCCTTTTCCGCACTTAGACTACCATTTGGTCCGTTGTGCGTGGGGGTACTGGCTAACATAGCCAGCCCAACTCCGCCCAAAAGCACAGAAGCTTCCTGGGAGCTTCACAGGCTTCACGGAGCAAACTAACTGTTCCGAGGGCTTCTTCGCGTTGAGAAGCCACGGCCTCGCATTACAGGATTACGTGGGCGGCTGTAGTGGGCAGGGTAATAAAAAGATGTGTTTTATTAAATTATTTTAATGTTGACATTGATCTTAATTTATAATAAGTATCTTTGTATGGTAGGTAAGTACGATTACTATTTAAGCAACAAAGTCTGGGCGGGGCTCCTATTTTTGTCACAAGTAACCTATCTCATGATGGAGATGACGGGAGCTGATTTCGCTCGCTCACTTCAGCTCCCGTCATCCCCTGCGAACCTAACCTATCCGTGTCGGGTGCCCTAAGCTCGCTTCGCTCGCTCTTGGACTACTTAATTCATTGACCATAATTATCGAATTGCCCAACCGTTACGTATCAATATTCATAATGAACAGTCAATGTGATAAATATAGAAGTTTAAATCAGTATTCATTACATTACCCGATTTTACTTGACTAGATTCATAATGCCCGGGCATTAAACATAGGTAGTGCACATATTATTCACTTAGTCCATGACAACTATGTCTGGTAATAAGTTAAACATAAACCAAAATGATCTGGGGAATAAGTACTTATTCATGATATAGGTACCTACTTACATGCCTAAGCTTGCTTTTGTGTAGGTACGTAACATATTTGTACCTACAACATAACGACAGTTTTCCTCGAAGGGGTAGGGATAGGCAGAGACTTGGTAGGTACTGCTGATGGAAAAACAAACAGAAAACGAATAAATGAATAGAAGGTAAAGCGCAACGACTGCGCGGCGTTTCAGAGCGCAGAATGCAGGACGGGTCGCGGAGTCGCGACTGCAACATACGTAAGTATCACTCACCGCTTGCGACGAGCGCTACGCCCGCCAGCAGGAGAGCCGCTAAAAACGCGCCCCTCATGACGTCATCTGCCTGCGCCGCTCGGAACTAAAATTACTTCCTATTACAAACAAGTGTCGCACATATTATACTATTCAACCGCATAGCCCGAACAATAAATGTAGCAAAAGCTCTGAAATGCTTTATGTCAATAGCAATCAGTCATTTGACATTTTTCATGGCAAATCTATCTCTATCAAAAGAAGTACCTATTTTATTATTTGCGATTTTTTGTAAGAAGTTTAGACCACGATTGTTTCTTTAAGATTGCTATATAAGAAGGTGCCATATGTCTATATTGATTATACCGGTACCTACCCTTCTAATACTGACTTTACGTAAAGTATTCCTATGACTGGAGTAGATCTTATCTTATCTTGTGGAGGGGCCGAGAGACAACTCGGACACTTCGACCCATTGGGATCTATTGTTCCTCTTCGCCCAAACCTGCACTGAGAACGGACGTGTGTCTCGCTGCCGCTAAACATAAATTATTCACCTCATACGATACTAGTCCATATCGCAAACAAATTGTTGTGTACAAATTGGTTATTATTGCCGACACTAATTACCGGGTCACCGGCGCTGCGGAGGTGCCCCTTTCTCACCCGCGCGTCGCGAGGAAAAGAAACAGTCGTCATCCTGCTCCCACGCCGACTTCGCACAGCTACGCGCGCCGTACTATCTACACACTGCACACTGCTGCGTGTCGAAAGAGAAATTGTAGCATCTTGCTACGAGTAATAACTGGTTTCCGCTACGAAGCTGCTACGCGAACAATCTACTCTGTCAACAGCTCAAGTTTACTACGCCGTGACGCCCTGAGTGAATATTGTTATTTATACACCAAGAACAGATAAGCAATATCACCAGCTGCACCGATGGATAAATCTGTCTCAGAATCGGAGATTAGCCAGTTGGGAATTGATGATAATAAAACGCCGCCTAACTATGTGTTTCGTAGGGCTAAGAGAAG
The DNA here is from genome assembly GCA_964057195.1 of Orthosia cruda. Classification (NCBI taxonomy): domain Eukaryota; kingdom Metazoa; phylum Arthropoda; class Insecta; order Lepidoptera; family Noctuidae; genus Orthosia; species Orthosia cruda. The sequence goes on from OZ059836.1 coordinate 209,298, forward strand.
TCGGGAAGATATCTCAATAGGACAACAATTAGCTGAATTTAAAAAAGAGATAAAAGAAATGATGGATCTTTTCTTGGTTAGACAATCAAATGAAACACAGCAGTTTTCGACTACATTAAAAGAAATACAACAATCCAACATTAACATAGAAAACACGATTACAAACCTTATGTCACAGAATCAAGATCTTGAAAAAAAAATATCACAATTACAAAATCAGTCGAAAGAAGACAAAAAGTACATCGCACTCTTGGAGAATAAATTTGAGGAAATAGAAACAGGAAGTCGTAAGGCCAATTTCGTTATGAAAAATGTGCCAAAAATCACCAATGAGTCTAAGCAAGATCTTATAGATATGGTCATGACCCTTTCCCAGAATATAAATTGCACCATGGCCAAGTACGACATTAAGGATGTCTACAGAGTGCGTGGAAAAAACAATGAAAGCCAAAAGATGCCCATTGTTGTTGAAACCGGATCCACTCTGCTAAAAAATGAAATTATGAAACTGGGTAAGATTTTCAACAGAAAAAACAATTCCAAGCTATGCTGCAAGCATCTTGGCTTTAGAACGCAAGAAGATACGCCCATATTTTTGTCTGAGCATTTGACTCCTAAGGGATCTCGCCTGCATTTCCTTGCCCGTGACCTAATAAAGTCGGGTGCATATAAATACTGCTGGACTGCTTATGGAAGGGTCTATATAAAGAAGGAGGACCTAGCACCAACCATTACTATTAGAAGCGAAGAACAAATACATCAACTTTTAGTGAAAACATGACGTTTCACCTTTCACTCTTTTTGCCCACAAAGTATGTGTAAAACCGCGATGATGTTATTCCTATCGATATCCATAGTGTTTACAGTGATATACCTACTGACTATTATACGATGTAGTGCGATGCCGTGCAATTATAATACCATGGATTTAGTAATAAGGTACCCTCTTATGCTTTTTGTAAACTTAAATACTTTCACATACCCTCTTACACACAATATCCACACTGACCCTTTAACACAGTCCAATGTTGTTCTAAATTTACATAAACTCAGCCTCTACAATCCATATTTGCCGACAATGAATAAAAACCTATATAATAATATACATTCTTCATACACATCTCACACCTTCACTATTACCATGGGGTATCAACTCATACAAATTATAATTAGTATTAAAAAAAGATCATAGATGGCAGCATAGGTAACAAATGTGAAAGTAACAATCAATTAAAAATGTTTAACAGCAGATTCAGGCTGAAATAAGTTTAGTAAAAATCAAAACTTGCTTCTTTAATGTTAATTTATCCATTTACACTCATTAATCAGGTTTTTTGAACAAAAAAGATAAGTGAAGACTTTGTATGTTAAATTAGTTGAAAGTAGCCATCGACTTTTCGTTTTGTTTTGAGTTCTTTGCAATAGATGGCGTGTTTCACAATTTGTCCTAAACTATATATCCATCGTAAGATTCATTTTGTAGGATAGTTATTATTTATTATAGGCGTAATTTAAAAGATATTATTTATTATAGGCGTAATTTCAAATATTACAGTTTTGGTCTATTATTTAAAATCACTTTTTTGTGAAGCTTGTTTACACGTCGAATTAACTAGATACCTCGCTGGAACAGGAATCGTATCGCGCTAGGGCCTACTCAAATCGCACGGGTACTAAAATAAGAGATAACGCGACGCGTGTGCCGCTTGCCGTCCGAGTTTACGTGTCGCATAGTAGGTACAGTTTGATTCATACTTAATAACGGCTCGAAACACTTCGTGAGCCACTACACGCTAGCAATTTCATGTGACAGCGGGGGTGTACTGCCATGCTGCGTACCTAACTAAAGTATTAAAAGTAATCATTTTTGTAAAAACATCTTGTTCTTTATATATCTAAGTACCAACCTAAAATAAAAAAGCTAATTTAAAAATCAAACACCCGACTGCTTAAAAAGCGAACTAAAAAGCTGTAAACAAGAAAATAACTAGCTGTGCAGTCGGAGGATACATATTCGCGAACTGCCTGATCCTCCGACGGCACAGCACGATTTTTACTTGTTTACAGCTTTTGAGTTCGCTTCCTTTTTGATTTTTAAATTAGCTTTTTTTATTTACAACTTTTAAGTATTTTTTTTTTTATAAATTGTTTTAAACATATACGTGGTATGTATTTTTGTAATCACCACTAAAAGCCCTTAATTTTGATACCCCACTCGACGGGTTACGAAGATAAAAATTGCAACCTCTACAATATGGAGCCCAAAATCCGCCATTTTTTTTTAATGGCACTTATCTAAGAATATTTGGGTGGCCAAGACCTATCTAACGATGTCTTAATTATAAAAATCCGTCATGTGGTTTGAAAGATACGAGGTAATAAAGCATATTACACACATACTTACATACAAGATACGCGCGAAAAACATAACCCTTTCCTTGCAGCCGGGTAAAAAAGGATAGCCCTTATAGTGAATAATAAAATGACATGAAGTAGGTACCTACTTTCTGTCATTCCGTTGCCGCGGAAGCAAGCTAACTACCTACATTTAATTCTACAACGAATTCTACAGTTTTGATTGATTTGGAATATTCGTGAATATTGTGAAATTCGCTACACAATGCGACCACTTAGATTTAAGAAGTTACCGCGGTCTGAGCGGAGTCTGTCCCGAACCGAAACATAAACATACCTAATGTTATTATTACGAATACGAAGTAAGCGTTCAAGGACAAGACAACTGGCAAATAACGTCTCTGAGTACCTACATGATACGATTCCTCGCTCAAATTGCCATATGATTTAGTATCTAGGCAAACTACTAGATGGCGTTAGAAAACCACAGTCTCGGGCTATTAAAGAGTCACTGGTGCTGCCGCCTGTTAAAAATATGGAGAAAGAAAAAATAGCCCGACCAATAGCCCGACTTATGGAGGTGAAATTTCTTTGTATGGGATTGGGTATCTGTACTGTAGTATTATATTATCTTTGCTATTACTCAAATACGCAACAATAAGCATACACACACCTCTCAAAAGACATACACAGTTCACATAAAAACAATAATTTACTTATGCAATTCATACATCTATAACACCCACATAACACAAATAATCATAAATAAACATATTAAAAAACTAACTTATACGTTATCATGCATACTGTTACAGAAAATAAAACCGTCTCGTTGTTCTCTTGTATACTTCAACCTCGTTAGATTTTGCAGAGTAGTTTATGAATATCTTGCAGTGATTATCATTATATTAGGTGACATTACTTATGAGTGACACATTACAAACAGTCCATGAGATAGACGAACTTGAAATTGCGAACACAATTGAATGCGATTGTTCGAACCTTACTGAACATATTTATGTAAAGAAAAATGATTTGACTATTTTCTCACAGAATATAAGGAGTATATACTGCAATTTTGATGCTTTTGTTGTTATGTTGTCCACTTTTAAGTTCGAAACCGATGTAATAATACTAACGGAATGCAGACTAAATACAAATAAACCTTTACCTCAACTTAATAATTATCGCTCCTATGCAACAACACGGCAGATGAACCAAAATGATGGGGTTGTAATTTATATAAAAAACACTCTAGAATCACAAGTTCAAGAAATAAAACTTCATGAGGCGTCTTGTCTCCAACTTGACATACTAAATAATATTGTCTTGTGTATTTATCGATCTCCGTCAAACACAAACCATGATATTTTTTTGGATTCGCTTAGTTTACACTTGAATTCACTAGCCTCACATAAAAATATAGTAATAGCGGGGGACATAAATATTAATATTAGGCCCAAAGTTGTAGAAGTACCTCATGAACGAAAAAACCGAAATAATTATCTTAACATGTTGTCGGCCTATGGCATATTACCTGGTCATACCCTACCCACCAGAGATCTAAACTGCCTGGACCACTTCATGTTACGAATTCATAAAAAGAAGACATCTGCTTCAATTGCTATCTTACAAACTACAATTACTGACCATTACACTACGTTTTTATCACTTTCTAAAATAAAAACAAAACGGTTACAAATAAAACTTCTACCAATATAAATTTTGAACAAGCACTGAGATACCTACAGGGAAATAATCTTGCCCAGTTGTTATTTTGTAATGATCCTAATCTACTGACTGACCTACTCATACAGAAACTGACTGACACGATTAATAATAATACTACAACAACAACTATCCCCAATAGTAAACGAATAATAAAACCTTGGATCACCCCGGGAATACTACGCTGTATTAAAAATCGCAATAAAATGCAAAAACACTCTCGGTCCGAACCTTATAATGCAATTTTGAAAATCACATACTGTCGATACAGAAATTATTGTAATAATCTTATCAAAAAAATTAAAAGAAAATATGAAAGAGAATTACTCACTAAATCAGTTACAAACACTAAATTACTATGGAAAAACATAAAAGCAATCACCTACTCAAATAAAGTAAACAGTCAAAGCACAGAATTATTAAGTATTAGATCGTCTCCAACTGAATCAGTTAACTTCGTAAACAATTACTTTGTGAATATTGGCAAAGAATTAGCCCAGCAAATTCAACCCAGGACCAATAAAATTCCTTCTGCTCAACCTAACATTTTTTCTGCGCAAACTAATTCCTTTGTGCTCTTGGACACGGACCCAATTGAAGTTGAGGGAATCCTGATGAGCCTGAAATCGTCCAGTGCTCCAGGATGGGATAGTATCTCTGCTAGTTTCCTAAAGTATGTTTACAAAGAAGTAGTTCCCATCATTTCCCACCTGGCCAACCTTTGTTTCAAAAATGGTACTTTCCCAGCCCCTTTGAAAAAATCCATTATTACACCGGTACACAAGGGAGGGAACAGAGATGATGTCAACAATTATAGACCTATCTCGGTCCTGCCAGCCCTGTCTAAGATTATTGAAAAATTAATTAATATTAGACTCATAAAGTACTTAAACAAATTTAAATTAATATCACCTACACAATTTGGTTTTAGACGGGGAGTATCTACCGAGGATGCCGTTACTGCCCTCAGCTCACTAGTTACCGACGATCTCGATACAGGAAGGAAATGCCTAACGGTATTTCTAGATCTAAAAAAGGCTTTTGACACCGTTTCTGTTCCAACCCTTGGGAACAAGTTGGAAAGAGTCGGAATAAGAGGAGCCCCTCTAAATCTTTTCAAGGATTACCTATCAAATAGAAAGCAGAGGGTTAAGATAGGAACCTATATTAGTGATGACGCAGAGGTGTTATTCGGCGTACCGCAAGGAAGCGTGTTAGGCCCTACATTATTTCTAACGTACATTAACGATCTCTGCAACTTAAAAGTCGATAACGCAAAAATATTTTCATACGCTGATGATACGGCTGTTGTCTTTTCCGGGAACAACTGGTCCGATGTTAGGCTCAAGGCGGAGATGGGCATGGTCCAAATAACAAACTGGCTCAACGACAACCTACTCACACTAAACACATTAAAAACGAACTACATTTGTTTTACTATCTCGAATCGTTCACAACCTAATGAAACCTTTAGCATCAAAGTACACTCATGTGATAATTTTTCCAATAATAATTGTAAGTGTCCTGCAATTAATAAAGTCTCAAAAACTAAGTATTTGGGCGTCATGATTGACCAAAAATTATCATGGTATGCTCACCTAGACCATGTTACAGGAAGAGTTAGGAAACTAGGATGGATATTTAAAACATTACGGCATGTCATCCCCACAAATATAAATAAAAAAGTAGGCTTTCATAGAAATATCCTTAATGAAGTTTATGTGGCACTTGTGCAATCTGTTATAGTCTACTGTATTCCCATATGGGGCGGTGCGGCAAAAACAAGATTTATAGATGTAGAACGAGCACAACGAGCACTAATAAAAATAATGTATTTTAAAAAGATCAGATACCCTACTGACAGTCTATATCAGATTAGTGGCCTGCTTTCTGTTAGAAAACTGTTCATCATATATACAATCCTAAAAAAACATAAGACACTTCCTTATAATGCAAATATAATATCAAAAAGACGGAAAGACATGATCGCACAAATCCCACAAACTAAAACAAAATTCGCTTCTGTACAATGCAACAAACGTTCTGCTCAGCTTTATAATAGGGTAAACAAGGAGGTATACATATACACTAAACAACTACATGAATGTAAAAAAATGCTAACAAATTGGATAAAACCATTTACTTATGAAGATACTGAGGCGCTCTTGCAACATATGGTTTAACTCACCCGTTTTTCTCTACACACATACTTATCCACACACACATCCACACACACACACACACACACACACACAAAACACACTCAACACCCCATACACGAATACACAATCACGTGAATAATCTTACTCTTTTCTGTTCTGTTTTGTAAAGTTATCTTGCTATGGAAGAGCGGAGTCTCTTAATACAGGCATCATTTGCCTAAAAAGAGGCTCCAATCATAACTTGTTGTTTTGATTTGGTTAAGAAATAAACAATTTTGAATTTTTGAATTTTTGAATTGAATTATTGTGGTCCCCTAGATAACTGACTCCTCCCCAATCTCAGTCTCGTCCCCCCAGTCTCGTTGTCAAACTCTTTTCATGAGTTTGACAGTTTTGTTTCAACGAGACTGGGAGATATGAGCCTATATAGTCTTCTGGTCTTGGATATCCAACCCCTAAGAGACTCATTCGCTTACCAGCCATTGCATTGCATGTGCAAAGAAGGTGCTCCATGCGTTCCGTATGATCCCCACACAACCTGCACATGGATGTCGCGGTTAGACCCATCTTCATGAGCATGTCGTTAGTTCCAAAGTGCCCAGTAAAGGCCCCAAGCAGGTACCGGATTTGCCCCCTGCTCATGTTCCAAATCACCCAAATGCATTCACGGGCTTTGAACGTAGAGCCTAGGAATTTCTTAGAGTGTTATAGACCGGTGCTAGATAGCCAATGAGTTCGCTGTGATCTGCAAACTCCCTAAATGCGGCTTTTACGAGGTACGTCGAGATGCCTACACATGGTTCTGGAGCCACAAAATCATTTGCTGAGCCCTCTCTTGCCAGTTCATTTGCCATTTCGTTACCATGGATTCCTTTGTGCCCAGGGACCCACATCAGTCTTACCCTGTTGTGCTTCCCAAGCCTGTTTAGGGTTTGGACAGCATCCAGAATAAGTCCGGAGTCCACTTTGTAGAATGCCATGGCTTTGATTGCAGCCTGACTGTCACTAAGAATATACATGTATTTACCTCTGGTTCCTCTATCTATATTCTCTTGAGCACAGGTTATTATGGCATAAGTTTCTGCTTGGAATATAGTTGCCATCTTCCCTAGGGTTTTGCTACATTTGTAACCTTTTGGGTATATTCCCGCCCCTGTACCTGATTCCATTTTGGATCCATCAGTGTACCACATCAGACTATCTTGTTCTGGTGAATCGATTCCCTTCGTCCATTCCTCTATTGTAGGGATTTGGACCTTAAAAGACCTTTCAAACACAAACATAGTTTGCATTTTATAGGATAACATGCTTGTTACCCGATCCAGGCCTTCATTCCCGTCGAACTTTGTATGGTTGGTCCTTGGCTTAGAGGCATCCCATAGTCCAGCTACAGAAAGTCAATGTAATGTTTTCATTGCCTCGAATTCAACTATCATATGCAGAGGAGGGATATTGAGGTATCTCTCAATCGCTGCCGTAGGTGTTGTTCTGAAAGCACCCGTGATGCCTAGACACACCGTTCTTTGTAATCTGGTGAGTGGCGCTTTGCACGAGGCAAGCTTTGTTCTTGGCCACCACACTATGCTGCGGTATGTGATAATAGGTATTATCATTGTCCGGTACAGCCATCGTATCACTTTGGGCTTTAACCCCCAAGTTTTACCGTAGGTGGAACAACACATGCCGAACACTCGTAGGGCTTTCGTCGTAATATTTTCCACATGAGTTTTCCACCTGAGTTCTTAATCAAGCGTTACACCCAGATATTTAACTTCTGTGGACCAGGGCAGCTTTATTCCATTGAGGGAGAGCTCTCCTAGGTTTCCTAGTTGTCTCTTCCTCGTGAATGGAACAATGACTGCTTAGCTTGGGTTGATAGAGAGGTGGTTCTTTGTACACCATTCCTCTGTCATCCTCAATGCCTGTTGTAATAATCCAGAGACTATGTTCGGGAATTTACCATTAACCATTATAGCTATGTCATCTGCATAGCCTACTGTGTAGCATGGTCCGGTATTTAGCTTGGTAAGTAGCGAGTCTACTACCAAGCACAACAATAATAGTGACAGCACTCCACCCTGTGCACGAAGTCTGTCTCCCATCAGTTCCGATCTGACTATTTTGCTTTTCAGCATATGGTCAATCCAGTTGCACGTGGTATCGTTGATGCCATGTTCCTTTGCAGCGATGCGTATGGACTCAAATGTTGTCTTTTCGAAGGCTCCCTCTATGTCGAGGAAAGCCCTGACTCAGATCTCTTGTCCCTCTAGCGCAGCCTCGGCTCGACTCGCAACATAGTGCAATGCCGTTTCCGTATATTTGCCAGGGCTGTAGGCGCACTGTAGTTTATGTAGAGGGAATACTTTAAGTGGTCTCTCTCTTAGGTACCTGTCTACCAGTTTCTCCAGAGCTTTTAAGAGAAAGGATGATAGACTAATTGGCCTATAAACTTTAGCTTCTTCGTAAGTCGGTCTACCCACCTTTGGTATAAAGGTGACTTTGACCTCCCTTCATGCCTTGGGTACGTACCCAAAGCGTGCAGGCTCTGTAGAGCTTACTCAAATGAGGTATCAAAACAGATGCCCCCTCTTGCAATAGTATTGGGTAGATGCCATCCGGACCAGGGGATTTGAGAGGCTGGAAGCCCGCTATGGCAAGCTTCAGTTTATTTTCATCTACCACTTTCTTTGCCGTGAGCCAGTTATTTTTGGACGTGTGCCTTGTGAGCTCGTCCCTTGTGACTGGTTCCTCTTCATCGCTGTCGCGCAGTATACATTCCGGGAAGTGTGTTCTAAAAATCACGCCCAGAGAGTCCTGTCCAGTTTCCGTTAGATACCCATTCTCATCCTTTACAGATGATAGTGGGTTTGTCTTAGTCATGGACATTGCTTTGCACAACCTCATTCCATTTGGTAGAGCTTCGATGGAGGTGCAATGCTGCCGCCAATTAGTTCTTTTGGCCTTGCGTACCGCCGTCTTATACCTCGTCAGCATGCTATGATAGCCAAGCTTACCTTTAGGTCTAGATTTACTTTTAGGTCCCTCCTGTACGAGTCCCAATTTGTATGTCTTGGGTTTCTCCTTCGTCTAGTTTCAGCTTCTCTCGCCGTCCTAAACCTAAAGCATATATAATTATATGCTTTAGGTTAGGTTATGGTCAGACAAAGAGATTTCGTCCGATACATGCCAATTTTCAATGTAAGCGCTGGCCCTGTTTGAAGCCAGTGTCAAGTCAATAACTTGAGTTCTCGCAGAGGTCCTGAAAGTAGGTTTATTGCCTGCATTAAGGATTTGTAAAGAAGAGCTTACCACAAAGTCCAACAAATCCTCCCCTCGTTTGTTGACATCCGAGCTGCCCCAAACGAAGTAGTGTGCATTCGCATCGCAGCCAAGTATCAGGTCGAGGTTTCCTTGGTTGCCGTAGTCAACCAGTCTTCTAATTAGTGGTGTTACTGGTTCCTTTTGTTCATATGGGAGGTGGGCAGAGGCAAGAATAATTTTCCTTTTCTCTGTTCCCGTCCCCACTTGGATCAAAGTTGTTGTAAGATCCCTGTAACAGAAAGTACGTAAGGGCATTGCCTCTATACCGCCCCTGATATAGATGCAAGTCCTCGCGTCATTAGTTGGACAGTCATAGAGCACCATGCCTCCTGTCCCACCTAAGCCTTTTATAGTCCCCTTATACAGATAAGGTTCCTGTATCAAGGCAACGTCGTATGTGTTTCAGCTTCAGTTGCCGAGCCAGAAGGGCAGTAGCGGCTCTGCAATGATGCAAATTGATTTGTACACACCTTAGTCCCTCCATCTTGGATATCTTGATGGGTTTGTGCTGTTGCTGGAGTGCCTCAGTTTTGAGGCTCCCCTTCCATCGCTTCCTCCTCGAGAGCTGTTGGCGACACAATCCAGGGTATCAACGCCCTCAAGGATGTCATCCTCGAGGTCCGCTTCTGACGCCCCGGTCTGGATCTCTGCCTCCTGCGCTACGTCGTGCGCCGAGACCTCGTCGATGGCCTCCCCACACTGCGGTGGACCATCTTCGGAGGGCTCCACTCCTGCTTCCGCAGTGGGTGCCTCTCCCTTGTCTTCTTCCAGGAGCTTGAACGAGTACCGTTCAATTCCTCCTGGAAGAGAGTAGCCCGCGGCCTTGATGACCCCAGCGGACACCCCGTCCATGAGGACGATACGACGGTCTGCTCAGTGAGAGTATTTACGACCTTCCAGTCGTCCGTCCTCAAGGCAGCGTTAAGCCGCTGGAGCAGCCGAATGGCCCGGGCAGAGTCTTTCAACGCCAAGTTGCGACTCTTCCATGCCATTTTGACAGGCTTTGGAAGGTGCTTGGCGTCAGCGACCTTGAGTTTCAGGGAGCCAAGTTACACATTGTGTATGGCACCCCGAAACCAGCTAGCGGCATCAGAATTGTCTACTGCACCCGCGACAACTCCGGGAGCAACCGTGAGAACAGGCAGAGGATCCGGCGCCACTTGCAGTTTCTCAATTATGAGCTCCTAGATTGGCACCACGTCCTCCGCCTTCAAGTACTCCTCCGGATACCTGACTGTGACGACAGCGAGTTTCACAGCCGCCACCGCATCCGTAAAGGATCCGGTTGAGGATGATTGCCCTTGGGTCTTTATCCTCTTGGCCGCCATGTCCCCGCTGTCGCCGCTGAGAGCAGCACGCGGTCACTTTGATGGGCCCTCCGTAGGAGTCCCCTCTAGTGCCGCCTGCTGTCTCAGCTTTTGGCGCTTTTTCCTACGCGCCCCAGATCGTCCAACCGGAAACCAACCTGGTTTATGCCGGCCGCCGGGAGTCGACGAGGTGCTGTCTTTGCCGGTCGCGTCTGGAGCCCCAAGGTCCGAGGCCATTCGACCTCCAAGACAAGGGTCACGTGTCGCGCCAGTTTTGGCAGTACCTTTGTGCCCGGTGGGCTGGTTTGCAGTTCCGCCCTTGCCCAGTGGTCCCGCAACAGTGCCGGCCCTCGGCAGTGCCGCAACAATACCGTCATTTGACAGTCCCGCCGCAGCCCCACCTCGAGACGACTCCACTGCAGTCTCGCCGTACTGGAGTAGATACACGTGCACATACCGAGTGCAACCATGGCGAGGCAGTGCCGGACCTTCTATTTGCGTGGAGTAATAATCATACATTACATACTGCGCTACCACGGGGAGATAGTGCAGCAGCCTAATTAACGTAAGTGAATTCGTTAAGGTGAAGAACGGATTTGATTCCATCAATCGACCAATCACGTGAGAGATGAAATACTCGTTGTGGATTTCTGTCTATTTGATTGGTCTATTGATGGCGACAAATCATTCGCCTTGTCGAATTCACTTACGCAATTACTTTTGTTTGTAATTGCTGCAGTTATGTGGGACTCCAACCCGCAAAATCTCCACGGTATCCTCCTGTGCCGCTTATGGCGCGAACACGGGCACGCGTGAGCACTCAGCCGCGGTGGCGGCTGTCCCTCCTCTGTCCTCCCTCTGTCCTCCTCTCCTGTCCTCCCTCCTCCTCTGGGGACTACCCCCATTACCGGCTCACAGAACACAATGCACGCCGTGACCACCCCAGGGACCAAACCAGCACATGGGCGCCGGATGACCCTGTGGCCCTCGTGGGTCCCCCTGTGACGGGCAAGGTCAGTGGCCCCGCCGCCTACTACTTTTCGGCTGCACGGAATAGGGAGAGTGGCCAATGCTATACCGACACTCCTCCTCCTCCTGCAGCCCCACCGCGTCCGCCACCAAACGGTGGCGACCCCTTCCAGGCCGCGGAAGTTTGGCAGAGCGTCGCACCGCAATACCGGCACTCTTCTACCGCCGCGGCTTCCAACCATGGTGATAATGTAAAAGCATTAAATGGACCAAAAGTAGATCATTAACTTAAAGGCAGGTACCATAAGTCTCTGACTTCTATATCACTTTGATTCAATAATAAACAAACAAAAAGTGATTGTTGAAATGCAAAAATGATATATTGTAGTTTATAGCTCTCGCCAAACTTCTTGGCCGCCCTGAAGTTGGCTACAATGGCTGCGCAGTAGTAAATCTCATACAAAAACAGCACCGTTTCGTGCGTCGCGCATCCGGTAAACCAACTTCAGGGCGGCCAAGAAGTTTGGCGAGGACTATACTAAACGTACTTTTATTTCTGAGATTCAAAACATGATTTCGAAAACTTCGCTAGATCATTCTTATTGTTTTAGAAGATTATGAAAGATTCACTACCTAAAATACATATACTATCGGACATCTAGACGTACTGCAAGTTACCATCCTCACCTAGTTGACATTCCACCAATTTACACCAAGTGCTTCCAAACATCCTTCATAATGCGCACAGCAAAAGAGTGGAACTCACTGCCTGCGTCTGTGTTTCCGAACGCATACGACCCGAATCTCTTCAAAGTTACAGTGAACAGGCTTCTTCTGGGTAAGCTCACTCCATCGTCAACTGTGTCTCTATCACCTCTGACCTAGACTAGAGTCAAGAGCAAACCCATAATAAATAAAAAATATCTAAAAAAGTTAACAACCTATAGAACTCTATTCTCAGGGTAGGATTTATAAATAATTGTTTTAATAATAAAATTACATTTTACACAGCGGCCGCCGTACGGCTCTTCAGTCGCCCCATTAATATATAAGAGTCGCCATAGTAGTCTATGGAGTCGCCCGCGAGGCCACGACGAGTCAAGACCTTTTTTTTGGGCTATTAGTCAAAATAATAATTCAAAATGGCGCCGACCGAAATTTTTGAAATTTTTTCATGGGTTGTTTTTGGGATCGCTAAATGCTAATATGGGGTCAAAATGAAAACACAAGATGGCGCCGGCCGAAATTTGTGGGCAAAATTAAATTCCAAGATAGTGTAACCTTTTTTTGTTAGAAAGAATCCTTGTTAAGGGAAAATTAGATACCTAATATGTTCACAAGAAGTCAGTCCCGAGCACTAACCACACGCTAACATGTTTGAGTTCGTCGCTCAGCTCCGCCTCGCAGCCACCGAGACCACCTACAATCGTGAGTCAAGCGATCCCGAACGCTGCAGTTGCGTCGAGCTCGAGCGACGAATACTTCTCTCCACCGACGACACCACCACCTGCGCGTTGTCGGGGAGGACGCCGGCCGCCGGACAGCCTGGGACCTCGAGGCCTCTGACAGCGTCCCCGCTCCCAGTGGAATTGTGCAGCGCATGCGATGGACGCAATCGATTAACGATTAACGGTCCACCCGCATACATTGGGGCTACAGAGAGGGAAAGTAACCTGACTGCGTACCGTGGTCGGGTGCTCTCTCTCTCTGACAACGTTTTGGCCCAACGTCTGTCGGATCAGGTGCGGTTCATCCAACGTAACCGTATGTTGGATTAATTGTTGTACTTGATAGACTGTGCAATGAATCACGGAATAGCCGTGTCTCGCCTGAATTGCCATCGGCTGCGGTGCAACTGCAACCCAGTGTTTCACCGCGACCCGATCATGTTGGTGAGGATGACGACGAAGGGGGAGGAGGAGCGCTTTGGAGTGTGCATTCAGCGAGTATCTCTTCACACCGCCTGAGCTTAGACCTTGACTACCTCGTCTGCCCATGCATAAGAAAAATAGGGCGCTGGTGTGTGTGAGTCAGGATCGCTGCCCCAGTTCCTAACGACAGGAATAACCCACCTGATCTACAAATCAGATAGTACTGCGGAGCCTAAAAATTATACGACGATAACATGTTTACCACAATAAAGTTCCATCGATAAAGTAAAATTCGATAAAGTTCCATCCTTTCTGAGAGCTAAAATTAATCAACATATTGATCCGAATTCAATCATGTCTGCTTCTCAGAATGGATGTAGGTACGGGTCCCGCGGTACTAAGGAGCTGCTCCTTATAGACATTGCCATTAGCCAGCAGGTTCGCCCTTCCCGAAGCGATCTGGTGACATGTTGGATAGACTACAAGAAGACCTATGACTCAGTGCCACATACATGGCTCATGAGTGTGCTGGTGTTGTAAAAAATTGATTCAGCTCTGCGCACCTTTCTGATGTCGTGTATGTGGCAGTGGAGGACGGTCCTTCGCTATCCAGGATGCAGACAGATTCAAGAGGACAGCGAACCTATAAGCATCGAGCGTGGAATATTTCAGGGCGATATTCTGAGTCCACTGTTTCAGTTTTGTTTAGCCCTGAACCCTCTTAGTACACTGCTGGAGGGTTCGGGCCTGGGCTATCGGTTGAGAAGAGGAGGTCAGGTTATATCTCACCTCGTTAACATGGATGATGTTAAATACAGGTCTTCGGGTCCCAAGCCAGGAGATAAACACCGAGGCCCATTAGCAGTGTGGGACTCCTGGACCCTATCTGAACCTGTATCCCACGAAACTGCCGTAACGCAGCAGTGGAAAGCTAGGGATTTGCTCCTTATTGGGAGATATACTGGTTCCTACTACTACCACTTAGTTTATATTCACTTACCTGGGAGTCCCGCGGTAGGCTCCTGGGGGTCGATCAATATCTTGCCGTGCCGGGAGATTGGGAATAGGAGAATATATATAATATTAGGACAATAAGGGATAGACTAACGGCTGTCTGGACCGAAGGCTCCGGCATCCACCAGACAGAACACGTTTCCCGCAAAAGCACTTCGTTGTGCATGAAATATATTCAAAATCGACTTCGCGGGCGCCCCACAAACCGATTGCGAACGGCGGGCGCTATTAGCAATTACAAATGGGCGAAACACATCTCGATTCGATATGTTTCGACAAGAAACCGAATTCACCGTGTTCACGTTACAAATTTTCTCTCTCGACTCTTGTCAAGTGTCAGCTGTCAATCCAAGCTGTCAAAAATCGCTGACAACCAACTAACATGGTGTTGCAATTAAATGTCAAATAGTGAACTAAACGTTTCATTCAGAACATCCCCCCGTCTCGGACATAAGGGGTTATGTCCGCTAACAAATGGGCAAGCGTGCTAAATTGCCACTGCTCGCTTCAAAACCGAATCTCCGACCATGACCTTTGCAACTCTGGGATCTCCGTCAGACCCATAGAATAAATCTACAATGCGTCCACGACGCCAATATAAAGGCAACAAATTAGGTTCTTTAACAAATACAAGGTCTCCAACTTTGGGAGGGTCAGTTTTGTCAGTCCACTCAACGCACTACTGCAAAATATGCAAATATTCCAAAGACCAACGATGCCAGAAACTTTGGGACATCTGTTGGAGCAATGCAAAACGCGTCAATTGCGAAGGTTTAATTTCCCTGAAGGGGTATTCCGGCAGGGCGTTGAGGGGCCGACCAATCAAAAAATGACCAGGGGTCATGACTTCCAGGTCATTTGGGTCTGAGGAGATCGGACAGCGAGGTCGCGAATTGAGGACGGCCTCAACTTTACAAAATACCGTAACAAGTTCCTCAAATGTGAAAATAGTTTCACCAACAACACGGTGGAGAATGGTTTTGCCACTTTCACAATGTTTTCAAAAATGCCACCCCAATTTGGGCAGACTGGGGGGTCAAAATGGCAATTACAAATTTGCCAATTACAATAATTACAAATTTCACTTAAATATCTATCAGCGCCTTTATAATTAGTACCGTTATCAGAACGGATCAAAGATGGTAGTCCTCGGCGGTAAACAAATTTACCTAGCACTGCATATATTTAAAGACGCACTATAGGGGGTGTACCCACTATAGTATAGTCCGTCTGACAGTCAAAATTCAAAACTCACGCTGCAAAATGGCTATGAGGGCGTTGCAACTGGCGTGTGCGTTATTAATGTGACACCAACAATTTCACCAACGCTCCTCCTTTAGGGAGCAACAAAGGATGGCGAGCACCATAAGG
Source organism: Orthosia cruda (assembly GCA_964057195.1). Lineage (NCBI taxonomy): Eukaryota > Metazoa > Arthropoda > Insecta > Lepidoptera > Noctuidae > Orthosia > Orthosia cruda. The sequence continues at coordinate 225,396 of OZ059836.1, forward strand.
CAAATTCGAATGCCGCAGTCATCCTCCGACTCGCGACTCGAATTCCAATACGCATTCCAAACTGGCAAAACCTCTGGAGAGGAGAACCTATTCTGGGGCCAGGATGACTTGCGATGCGTCAAACAGTCTGGTCCCCACCAAAGATAATGGTCAACAAGGGCAGGAGCCTCGCAACCACGTGACGCGCAGTCTGCGGGGATCAATTCTCCTGGGACATGTCTCCAGATCAGTTTAGTCTCAGAGTTCTGCATCTGTGAGACTCTATTCGCCACAAAAACCTCCAACGTATGAGCTGAGGTGCGAAGCCAACAAAGGGCTATCCCATTATCAGTCCTTGGTCCTCAATCCGCGGGGCGAAGCCCTTCAACACGGGACCCGTAAGTCCAAAACCAAAAACCGTCGGTACAACTACTAACCTATTCGTCTGCAGAACCCACTTGGTCCCGGACAAAATCAAATCCAAAACATCCGCACCCATATACGGGTCCGGGTACCAACCACTTCGGGTCGGCAGGAGTCAGGTCCGACGTCAATTTCACCACTGCAGGGCTAATGGTTACCTGCGGGTGTCTGCCCATAATATAATTCAAAACAACGGCCTTAGCCAAGATTCTTGGCCCACAATAAAAGGCGAAACACAAATTTCAATTTCTCCCCGTTGACCAACCGCTTCAATACCATCCATATGGTAGAAGGGTGGAATCTAAGTGGGAGACCCAATCTTTCCACTAAACAAAAGGATACAAGACAGCCTTGAGCACCCGAATCCCGAAGAGAAGAACGAACTAACAAAGATTTACTCTTCGGGCCTTAGATCATTACAGGGACAGTTGGCAGAAGGACTGTCTCTGGTTGGGCGGCTGTAGTGGAGGAGAGGGGACGACTACCTATTGTTGATAACCCCCCTGGGGTTGGTAGTCGTCCCGAAAAGCGGACGCTTCCTCCAATTGAGGAGGGGGTGGAGGGGTGCCCCCGTCGAGGATCCACCTGGGGTTGGTGGGGATGCGCTCCGGGGCGTCCGGCATCATCAGGGCCACCAACACCATTTTGGTCCGGACCCAACACGCGGTGGTACCTACCTTGACAGTGCGGACAAGGATCCGACCTCTGGCGATCCCGCTGCAAATGCTGTCCCAGACAAGTGTAGCACCACTTGCGGCTATTGGCGATTCCACGTCGGTGAACGGTAAGGTTCGTGCTGCTAGCTATTTCGGGTGCTAAATGATAAGTCTGAGCTAAGATTCAGAGTACGTTTATTCCGAAACTTCACGCTAATTAATGCTAATGATGGTAATGAGTGCTACAAGTATGCCGGTCGATCGCGCACTGGCTCGCGTAGCTCACGCTTTCCGCTGGTGCGGCCGCGCGACCTACTTGAGTCAAAACTGCTGATGATGATGTGTTCGATGAGTATCGAACATGCTCCCGAGTGGAGGAAATGGGAAAGATGAGATGAGATGATTACACAATTAAGAGGGTTAGTAACACATAGGTGAACCAGTATTTGTTTATGCTAAATGAAGGTTAATACAATGCTGAATGTTCTTATCCTAAGTGATAGCTAATCTCTATCTAGATCTACCGTAAAGACCGATTGTCTTTTACTGATAGGTGACGTTGATTTGTCTCTTTTGTACCGTAAACTGGACCACCGTTTGGTCCCACAAACACTGGGCCCTTGCTCGGGCACGGGTGATTTACGCGCACTAGCACTAACACTCACACTGCTGGTAGGCGCCGCCCGCGGCGCGGCAGGTTCGCTTGGAGCCTGCGGGTCACGCGCGGGCGCGGGTGAGGCTTGCTTGCCTCGCCACCACAGGAACACCAGGAACGCTACGACGGCGACGACTGCTGCTAGCAATACGTATGATATGGCATAGTGATGTATATCATGCGTAGTTAATGTTCCTTCTTCTAAAGCTGCTTTCTTCATAGCGGCTATCTGATTGCCGAGACTTGTTAGTGTGTTGTTGATCTGTGCATCTTCTGTTGTTGTTTCGAGAAGCGGTAGCGTAATATTGACCAAATGATAGTGCTGTATTGGAGCTATGTTCGCTAATAATAGGTCAGGTTTTAAAGTCAGCTTGTTTTCCTGCTGATATGAATAAAGTGTTATGTCACGGCCCTTAGCTATGCATTCTTTATCGAGTTGAATGAGCCCGGCCTTGCTGACACGGCGCGTTCGGGTTTCATTGTCACATATGATTGTAAATGAATAGGTATCGCATGCGAAATACAAATAAGACGATAGGTCGTGTAATTGTAACCACATATTCTTGCAGGTTTCTTTCTTAGACTGGCAGATACCTATTTGTTCGGTTTGACAGAACTTTTCTTCTAGACCCAGTCGCTTGACTGGACCTCGTAGCTGACAGATATAACTTTCCTCCTGATAGGTGCAGGTTTGAAGATCGTCGTTCTTGACTTCGATATAGGAGTCCCTCATCAGATTAGTTGCTATGTAATCTGTGAGGGGAATAATGCTGATCATGTCCTTTCCCACCTGGAGAGGAACAGGTATTAAGCGGTACAGTTGGAAACTGTCTCTGCTAATGAGTGGCACGGAGATCTCAAACATGAAGTACTCTTTACTCATTCTCGCCTTGATCTTTAGGTGTTTGTAGATTTCATATAAATCGGCCTGGATGTTGTTGATAGGCAAAGTAAGTTCTTTTGATATTTGACCGGAAATGATTTGAAGTTCGTTGCTGAGCTGCTCTGGAGTAAGTAGATGCATGTTAATTTTACTATGATAAATATCCGCTAAGGTGTCGATTAATGTATCTTGGACACGCTTTAAGTTGTGTATCATGTTTGTCGTAGCCATGGCTGCGAGAGTGAATTCTTGTAACATTGATGTACTTTTACCTTGCAATTGTATCTGCTTAGTCGCTTGATCTAAGAGGTTTAGATGTCTATTTATGAGCTTATACTGAGTATCAATAGTCTTCTCAGTTCGTTTCAGAATATTATACTCAGCTTCTACCACTGATGTTTGGTTTTTCCAAAGCTGTAATAGGTGCTTTTCGTTGCTATTTATAATTTCAATATCACGTTGGTATTTATCAGCGAAACTTTGGTCGAGTACTCCAAATAATGTATTGGCTATGGAGCCGACCGCGTTGACAAGGCCGCGTCGGGTTCTTGACCGAGTGCCGAAATGCTGATTTAGCAGCAGCTGATTGTGATATTGGAGCTCGTTGTAATCGTGCTGCACTTGTAATAAAATCATGTTACAATGGCTAGGCTCCTTGATTTGTTCACATGTCTGCTCTAGATATTTAATGAAGGTGTCCCCGGCTTTATCACCTTGCCAATAAGGTTGCATGTTGTAGTAGGACACAATTTTCCATTGATCCCGTATTAGATTTAATTTACCTATTGGGTCGTAGTATAAGGATTGATTACCGCTAAATTGGGTAATGTGGTTCGATGCTTCGCTGCTGCTCCAAATGCTGATAAAAAATAATAGTGATAAAACGATGTTGACGAAATTACGATGCTTTCTCGTACTTGCTTTTGTTTCATCCTTTGTGATCTTGGGTTTGGCTTTTTTACTCTGCTCTTCAGCTTCCTTTTCTGCGTCCTCTTGCTCGATTGGTAAGACGGACAATTTGATAATAGGTCGCTTTATTAAACCGTTCTTCGTCTTTAATGTCACAACCCTTACAAACCCGTCCTTCCCTTGGTGTACCTCGACCACTCTCCCCACTGGCCATTTTCCAGAAGGAAAATTATCATCGTGGATGGTCACCATATTTCCGATCTTAATGTTGCTTTTTGGCTTTAGCCACTTGCTACGAACAGATAATTGGCTAAGATATTCAGTTTTCCACCTCCTCCAAAGGTCTTGGAAAATCTTGTTTATTAAGTGCCATCTAGTCCTAGCGTCACTGGCTGTTTCAATAACGGTTAGACCTGCTCTACCGGTTAGGAAGTGCGCGGGTGTTAAGAAATCTAAATCGTCTATGTCTTCAGATATCGGACATAGTGGTCTAGAGTTGAGACCCGCTTCTATTTGCGCTAAAATGGTGCTATATTCTTCATACGTCAATGCTTGGTCCGCTACAACTCGTTTGAGGTGTTGCTTTAGACTTCGTATTGATCGTTCCCATAATCCTCCCGCACTAGGCCAGGAAGGGCAATTCCAGTGCCATTCTATATCCATTTCCGTTATCTCACTATAAAATGAGTCACCGAAAACTTGTTTTAGCTGCTCGTACTCCTCCTGCATTACTTTGTTAGCTCCCACAAAGTTAGTGCCGTTGTCCGAGTACATATGTTTCGGGGCTCCTCGTCGCGCTGACATTCTCCTCAATGCTGCGATAAAGGAAGTGCTGGTCAAGTCCGACACCAATTCTATGTGCACTGCTTTCGTAACCATGCAGACGAACAAAGCCACGTATCCTTTCGTTGTTTTTATTCCACGCCCTTTATTTGCCTTCACAGATATGAAGCCCGTGTAGTCTACACCTGTGTGATAAAACGCTGGAGCTGGGTTGGTGCGGAAATCAGGTAGATCTCCCATAATCTGCTGTAGCTTCCTGGGTGCCTGTTTCCTACAAGTAACACATCTATGAAGTTGCGTTTTGATGGCTCGATTTCCTTTAATTATCCAATACTTTTGTCTAAGAAAGGACATAGTAAGTCGAGCTCCTCCGTGAAATGTGAGCTCATGGGCTTGCGCGATGAGAAGCTCAGTCAGTCGACTGTTGTATGGAATGATGATTGGATGCTTCATTTCTATGCTTATGTTGGCCTGCCTGAGTCTTCCCTTTGCTCTAAGGATCCCGTCCTGATCTAAGTATGGATTAAGGTTGAGTAGCTTGCTATCAGATTTTACTTCCTGGTTTTGCAATAAGCGTTCAATGTCTGTTTTAAATTCAGCGCGCTGTACGTTTTTTATTATTATAAGTTTTGCTGATCTAAGCTCGTGTAAAGTGAGATGCTTTGTTTTTTGTTTACTAACGACAGGTGTCAATGCCCGCCGTACCCAGGCTAAGATGCGTGTTGTTTTTGTAAACGAGCTGTAGCGATGTAATAGATCGTCGACTATGCTGCTATCCATGATAGGATTTTGAACAATGTTTACCTGCCTTTTTATCTCTTCGTTAGTAGTATACTTCGTTTGACCCGTAGGTTTGAAGTGCGATGACGATAAGAAGGTCGGTCCTTGCCACCACAATTCGTGTTCTAGCAATTGTGAGGTCGTCAGGCCTCTACTAGCTGCATCCGCTGGGTTTTCTTTGGTGTTTACATAATGCCAAGTGTTTGGTGGCATAATGCTAGCAATTTTCTTCACCCTGTTCGCTACGAAAGGCTTCCAGCGCTCCGGGGATCCTTGAATCCAGCTAAGGGAAACCTTAGAATCGCTCCAGCCGTATATCTTCACGGCCAAGCTGTTGATGCTTTTGACGATTTTTGACATGAGTTTCGTAAGTAGTTCGGCCGCACATAATTCTAACCTAGGTAGCGATACAGCCTTGCTAGAGGGCACTAACCGCGTTTTTGCTGCTACTAGCACTACTGATGTAGAGTTATTGGATACGATTCGTGCGTATACTACACAGGCGAAGGCTTGAATTGATGCGTCACAAAACCCATGTAATTCTATGACGTCATGCTCTTTGCTTTGTAACCACCGAGGAATGTGGAACTGATTTAATAGATTTAAATCTCCCTCCAATTTGATCCATTCTTCTTTGGTTTTAATAGAAACTTCGTCGCTCCACTGGACCTCAGAATCTTGCCATACTTGCTGGAATAAAATTTTCATCTTTGTGGTTAGGGGCGCTAACCATCCCAAAGGGTCGAAAATCTTAGAGATTTCGGATAGAAGCATTCTTTTGGTCAGTTTTGCTGTTTGTGTGCTGTTTGAATCATATTTGAAGATGAATTCGTCCTCGGTTGAGTTCCATTGTAGCCCCAAAGTTTTTGATGAGCTTTCAGTTTTAAATGTAAAGACTGCTGGCTGTTTGTCGGCAGTTTGCTCAACTGTTTCAAGCAATCTTTTATCGTTTGAGGACCACTTTCTTAGTGAAACTTCCGTAATCCTCCGCTTTCCTTCTCTGATGCTATGCGCTCCCGATACCCAATCATCCATATAGAGCTCTTCCTGGATGCATTTAGCTGCTCTGGGATATTTTTGCTGCTCATCTGACGCTAATTTTCGCAGAGTCATCATTGTCAGGAATGGCGCTGCTTTAGTTCCATACGTTATGGTTGTTAATTTATAATTTCTTATAGGCTGATCCGGACTTTGTCGCCATACGATTTGTTGTAGGCTTTGGTCCTGCTCATCGACTAAAATCATACGGAAGCATTTCTCAATATCAGCTGTGAATGCGAAACGATATTGCCTCCACTTCAGGATAAGCTCTAACAGGTCTAACTGGAGGTTTAGGCCCCTGTACATTAGATCGTTTAGGCTGTGGCCTAAGGTAGTTTTAGACGACGCGTTGAATACTACGCGCAACTTTGTTGTGCTAGATTCTGCTCTCAGTACCGCATGATGAGGAAGGAAACATTCTATTTCCGTCTTCTGTTTGCTGTTAGAAGTCGCTAACTTCATGTGTTGCAGCTGCTCATATTCGCGGATAAATTGCTTGTATTGCTTCGCTAGGTCTTCATTCTTGCTAAACTTACGTTCTACATTTTTAAATTGTGCTATCGCTATCTCTTTCGAAGATCCTAGCTTCTCTTCTAATTCTGGTTTCATGGGCAACCTAACTACATAACGACCGTTTTCTAGACGTTTCGTCGTAGTTTCATAAAAATCTAGGCATTCCTGATCTTCTACGGACATAGAATTCTGTTCTTGAATGTCTTCAATTGTCCAGAATTGTTGAATGTCTTCAACGTTATGCAAGATCACGTTGCATTGGAATGAGGTGCTTGTACTGCCACCGCACAGCAACCATCCTAAATGAGTTTGCTGTGCTAGCGGTTCCGAGGACGTTTGTCCGCGAATTAATCCTTCTAAAAGGATGTTGGCGTAGATTTCTGCTCCTAGGAGAAGATCCACCGGACGACTGAATATGTTATAATCTGGATCTGCTAAACAAAGATGTGCTGTATGTTGCCAATATGGCTTAGCGAACGTTTCGTTTGGCAGATTTTTTATTAAGTTGTTCACTATGACAACATCAGTAGAAAACTTAAAATCGGTGTAAGTCGATTGACAAGCGATCGTTAGTTTTCCTTTGCAGTTGTTTTCACGTTCACCTACTCCGAAGATAACCCCTTTACAAGATTTTCGCTTTAATCCTAGCTGCTGTGCTGCTTTCTCGCTGATCACGGAAATTTGTGAGCCCTGATCGATCAGTGCTCGCATGACGTGCAGGGTCCTGTCGGCTGCTGTGACTTTCACCAGCGCTGTGGCTAGCAAAATCTCCGATGTTACTTGCTGAGAAGCGTAGATGCTTTTGTTGTTTTCGCATTTTTGTTTCGCAATCTCGGTCAAGTTGTTAGACTTTGATTGTGTTGCGAAATAGTCATGCAAAGTCGTATGATGTTCGTCATTGCACTTATGACATCTTTTTGTCGAGTAGCATTTTGCGCCATTATGATCGTAAACACAATTTACGCAATAATTTAATTGGCTAATTATTTTTATTTTCTGCTCATTTGGTAATTCTGTAAATTTTTTGCAGCTTATTAAATTATGTTTTGCCGAACAATGTGGGCATTTATTTACTGACTCAGACACATGCATTGATTTCGCCATTTCCATTTTCTTGCTATTTTTAGATTCATTGCCCAATTTAAAATTATTTTTGCGATTAAAATTGGATGAACCATTGGATGATTGAGATGAAACTGCCTTGGTTGTCCCATCTTGACGTCGCCGAGATGACTCTAGGGCAGTGAACTTGTTCTCTAAGTAGTCCAAAAAGTCCCGAAGTACCGGAAGCTCTCGCGAATTCTTCAACGACTCTATATACTCGGAATAAGACTCACTATCCAATTTTTGTGCTAGTATATATACAAGAAGAGGATCCCATGTCGTAATATCTACGCCTAGATTTTTTATGGCGTGGAGGCTCTCTAAGGTGACATCATGAAGTCGTTTGATGGCTGTGTACGACTGCTGCGGTATATTGGCAAGATTGTAAAAGGAATTTACGTGGGACATAAATATCTGCTTTTTGTTGTTAAACCTGTGAGTTAAAATTTCCCAACAGGTGTTATAGTTGTCCGCGCTAATCGGGAGATGCTGGATCAAGCGCTCCGCTTCTCCTTTTACCTTGCTCTTCAGGAATTGCATCTTTTGTGCCTTTGATAGAGAAGGATTGTTGTGGATTGCTTCATCGAAAAGATCTTTGAAGGATACCCACTGCTGATAGTTACCTGAGAACACAGGAATTTCCATCTTCGGTGTGGACTTGTCACGGTACGATGTTGCCCACATCTTAGAGCTGATAGCCTTTCTCAAGCCGTTATACGTACGTTCATGTTTAATGTAGCTTAATTCGTACGCCTCGTCGTCTTCTAACTCCATCATTAGTTCCCAATGGCTGTTGTCCACGGCTGTCCATCGAGTTTGTAATAATCGCAAGGCGTCTTCAAACTCCCATTTATCGGACATGGTTTCGACATCTATGCTTTCTACGGTTCTTGCGAATGCTTTGAAATTGATATGTTGCTTGCGCATCATATCATCTAGTTTGCTATAAATACCTTTAGACACCACGGCACGAGCGCGCGCCGGGCTGGCGGATGCTGAGGATGGCTCGTGGTCCTGGTGCTGTAAGTGTTTGCCCCCGGCAGGACCTGCTGTTGCTGCTACTTGCTGATTAGAAGGGTTGTCTTCTAGATCAGAGAATCCTGGCGGCTTTGCTTGGTGACATAACGCGTCATAATATTCGGATATGGCGTCTTTTGCTGCTTTATAAGACTCCATTGTCCGCTCGAACTCCGAATTTACGAAGTACTTATGACCTCTCTTTTCAAGCGGCCCAAGTTTTTCGTTGTTTAGCTGATACTCTCTCCAATACGACTCTAAAAGATCTAGTCTCTTTTTACAGTAGTCGATGGTCTTACGCTGTTTGCTATCCTTATTGAAATTAATAAGGACCTTGGCAATGCTCTCTGCTAATTCAGTTTGTTGGAAGTATAAAGTCTCCATTGTGCTGCTGTTAGACTTAAGCGAGACAGAATATACGGAACGCTCTTACTTGAAAGCCGCCTTGTCCTACGGCTATTGCTGCTATGCTGCTGGCTCGCTGTTGTCGCTGCGCGGGTAGCTCCCACGGTGGTTGTGAATCCCTATGAACTCACGCCTAATCTAGTTCGCGGCAACCCACAGGTTGCTGGTACGGTACAAGCACTTCGCGTTACGACTTGTCGCGGTCGCGGAGTCCTTGACGGTTTCGAAGGACCAATATGAACGGTAAGGTTCGTGCTGCTAGCTATTTCGGGTGCTAAATGATAAGTCTGAGCTAAGATTCAGAGTACGTTTATTCCGAAACTTCACGCTAATTAATGCTAATGATGGTAATGAGTGCTACAAGTATGCCGGTCGATCGCGCACTGGCTCGCGTAGCTCACGCTTTCCGCTGGTGCGGCCGCGCGACCTACTTGAGTCAAAACTGCTGATGATGATGTGTTCGATGAGTATCGAACAGAGGGGACGACTACCTATTGTTGATAACCCCCCTGGGGTTGGTAGTCGTCCCGAAAAGCGGACGCTTCCTCCAATTGAGGAGGGGGTGGAGGGGTGCCCCCGTCGAGGATCCACCTGGGGTTGGTGGGGATGCGCTCCGGGGCGTCCGGCATCATCAGGGCCACCAACACCATTTTGGTCCGGACCCAACACGCGGTGGTACCTACCTTGACAGTGCGGACAAGGATCCGACCTCTGGCGATCCCGCTGCAAATGCTGTCCCAGACAAGTGTAGCACCACTTGCGGCTATTGGCGATTCCACGTCGGTCCTTTGTGTTCAGTTCTAGGAACTTCGGACAGGACGTGACCACATGGCCATCCTTGCTGCAATATGAGCAGCGCGTACCGCGTACCTGAGTCGCTACGTATTGATGAGGAGGGCGTCGTGGCCCACAAGGGGAGGGGCGTGCACCAACATGACGCTGGTCCGAAGTTGACCGCTCTGAGGCCCGCGAGGGACCTTCAACATCAGAGTTATCCAAAAGACGACACTCCTCATCCAAAGACTTCACCAAATTATCAAATGGGGGGAGGTGTGTGGCATCATCCCCACCATATTTCCCATGTGCAAAACCCTTCAACCTAACGGTTGCCTCAACAATATCATCCGAGAAACCGTAAAACTGCGTGAAGTCTGCCTCAACCGCAGCGACCAACTCAGTGTCCTCGGTGGACAATAGCGCCAAACACTCCGCATAGCATTCATCCACCCTGGCTTGACGGGCTGGGAGTTCACTAAAACTGACCAACAAAGCCTCTGATCTATCAGATCTACTTATCAAAGAGGCCACCGAGGTCACCCATCTCAATTCCGCTCTAATCTTACAAGCAAATGTATTGGCAGTCATACTGTCAAAATGCAAGGTGATCTAAGCAACAGTGATTAAAAAATTATTAATACACAAAATGTTCAACAACTTAAATTAATAATATATGTGTGTAACCAAAACAAGGTCATACTCGAGGGCAAAACGCCACAGGCATGGTGCAGGGTTGTGGTGGTACTCTTCTTCAAGAAGGGCGACAATGCCCAGCTGAAGAACTATAGACCCATATCACTTCTTAGCCATGTCTACAAGTTGTTTTCAAGAGTCATCACGAATCGTCTCGCGCGCAGGTTTGACGATTTCCAGCCCCCCGAACAAGCCGGATTCCGAAAAGGCTTTAGCACTGTCGACCACATACATACGCTGCGGCAGGTTATACAGAAGACCGAAGAGTATAACCTGCCTCTCTGTTTAGCGTTTGTGGACTACGAGAAAGCCTTCGATTCGATAGAGACTTGGGCTGTACTGCAGTCTCTCCAACGGTGCCAGATCGACTACCGGTACATTGAGGTGTTGAAGTGTTTGTACAAAAACGCCACCATGTCAGTCCGTCTTCAGGATCAGATCTCGAAACCAATCCTTCTCCAGCGCGGCGTGAGACAGGGAGACGTCATTTCTCCGAAACTGTACACTGCTGCGCTGGAGGATGTCTTCAATTTTCTGGACTGGAGTGGGCTGGGCATCAACGTTAATGGCGAGTACATTACTCACCTTCGGTTTGCCGACGACATAGTGGTCATGGCTGAGACCATGGAGAGCCTCAGTAAAATGCTCGATGACCTCAGTAGAGCTTCCGAAAGAGTGGGTCTTAAAATGAACATGGACAAAACCAAGATCATGGTGAATGCCCATGTAACTCCCACTCCTATCAAGGTCGGAGACTCTACTCTCGAAGTTGTAGACGATTATGTCTACCTGGGACAAACGGTCCAGTTGGGTAGGTCCAATTTCGAGAAAGGGGTCAACCGTCGAATCCGACTCGGCTGGGCGGCGTTCGGGCAGTTGCGTTGTATCTTCTCGTCCAAATTACCGCAGTGTCTCAAGACAAAAAGTCTATGACCAGTGTGTGTTGCCAGTGATGACCTATGGGACCGAGACGTGGTCGCTAACAATGGGCCTTATCAGAAAGCTCAAAGTCACCGAAAGGGCAATGGAGAGGGCTATGCTCGGTATTTCCTTGCGTGATCACGTCAGAAATGATGATATCCGCAGGAAAACCAAAGTTACCGACATAGACCGAAGAATTGGCAAACTTAAGTGGCAGTGGGCAGGGCACATTGCTCGCAGAACGGATGACCGATGGGGCCGAAAAGTTCTGGAATGGCGACCGCGAACCGGAAGACGATACGTTGGAAGGCCTCCCACTAGGTGGACTGATGGCCTGGTTAACGTTGCGGGAAGGCGCTGGATGCGAGACGCACGGGGGAGGCCTATGTCCAGCAGTGGACGTCTTTCGGCTGAAATGATGATGATGATGATGAACCAAAACAACAGTTTGACAGTAATTCTCTTACAAAATTAAGTATCAAATCACAAAGTCTGTAAGAGAAACAACAAATTAATTCAACAAATAGTACTGAACCCTGTTACATTTACTTAATTATTTTCCAGTACAAATTTATTATGCAACCTCAAATATCAATTTATAAATTATCAAAAACAAAGCGGGTACCTCAAGAAAACAAATTATCAACACACAAGAGGGTATTCTAAAAAATACAAATTATCAACACAGAAGTGGGTAGGTTGGTTTTACAATAGAAGTTCAATATTCAATTTACTTTAATAGTTGAAAACAATGACTTTAACTTGAATCAATTAGAATATCTAACAAACTAACCAATTTTCTTATATAATTGGTAACAATATACCTTACAACAATAATTTCTGTAGCGGGCATTGAGTATGTGTATAATGTAAACAAACTTACCAAACCAAGATAGTAGGTTCAAAGTCCAACAAAAACTATGATTCAATTAAATACAACTAGGGAAGACTATTTAGTCTGCACCAAACCTATATTGTATACAACAAATAAACAAATTATATTTTCAATACAAAACTGTAACCTTCTATCCCGGAGTGACAATATTAAGTTATGGAAGTTAATAAGAAGTTATTTTAACAAATTGGAATGCAACTGTGGGGATGTTTGCCCCTAACAAGACACAGCTAACTCTGAGTGACTCAAAATGTACCACTTTCCAACCCAGTATTCTCAACAATAAAAAGCAAACCGACAAACAATACAGCGTTCACTGTGAACGAGTGTCCTAGCGTATACTATGATCGTGGAATGCAAACCACGCTCTTGCTACCAAATGTTAAATATACGTCTTCGGGTCCCAAGCCAGGAGATAAACACCGGGGCCCATTAGCAGTGTGGGACTCCTGGACCCTATCTGAACCTGTATCCCACGAAACTGCCGTAACGCAGCAGTGGAAAGCTAGGGATTTGCTCCTTATTGGGAGATATACTGATTCCTACTACTACCACTCAGTTTATATTCACTTACCTGGGACTCCCGCGGTATGCTCCTGGGGGTCGATCAATATCGTGCCGTGCCGGGAGATTGGGGATAGGAGAATATATATAATATTAGGACAATAAGGGAAAGACTGACGGCTCCGGCATCCACCAGACGGACCGGGAAACGTGTTCTGACACGTTTCCCGCAAAAGGACTTCGTTGTGCATGAAATATATTCAAAACCGACTTCGCGGGCGACCCACAAACCGATTGCGAACGGCGGGCGCAATTAGCAATTACAAAAAGGCGAAACACATCTCAATTCGATATGTTTCGACAATAACCCGAATTCACCGTGTTTACGTTACAAATTTTCTCTCTCGACTCTTGTCAAGTGTCAGCTGTCAAAAATCGCTGACAGCCAACTAACATGGTGTTGCAATTAAATATCAAATAGTGAACTAAACGTTTGGTTCAGAACAGATGATCTGAAGCTCTTTGCCCCCAACAACATGAAACTGATGAAGCTACTGAACGTTACACAAACCTTCAGTGACGCCATCAGGATGGAATTGGGTGTGGACAAATGTGCAGTCATGCATGTAAAGCGAGGGAAGATTATTGAATCCGTGGGAATACAACTCTCGGATTCCATACACCTTCGATCCCTTTCCTCAACCGAAACTTACAAGTAATTGGGTATATCGGAAGCACTAGACATCAATGCTCCTGACGTGAAACAGTCGTTGAAGGAGCTCGAGCGACGAATACTTCTCTCCGCCGACGACACCACCACCTGCGCGTCGACGGGGAGGACGCCGGCCGCCGGACAGCCAGGGATCTTGAGGCCCATCGGCCTCTGACAGGGTCCCCGCTCCCGGTGGAAGTGTGCAGCACATGCGATGGACGCAATCGATCAATGAAAACGTTATGCGCGCATACTTTGGGGCTACAATTAAGCTGACTGTGTACCGTGGTCGGATACTCTCTCTGTTTCAGGTGCTTGAGCCAGCTGTCAACGTTTTGGCCCAACGTCTGTCGGATCAGGTGCCAACGTATGTTGGTTGATGCCGTACTTGATAGACTGCGCAATGAATCATGGAATAGCCGTGTTTCGCCTGCTTTGCCACCGGCCGTGGTGCAACTGCATCCCAGTGTTTCACCGCGACTAGATAATGATGGTAAGGATGATGACGACAGGGCTATATCTGTGAGTACCCAATGCAATGCACGTTTAAGGAGCGCTTTGGAATGTGCATTCAGCGAGTATCGCTCCACACCGCCTGAGCTTAGACCTTGACTACCTCGTCTGCCCATGCATAAGAAAAATAGGGCGCTGGTGTGTGCTCGAGATTCGCAGCTATCAAATGTTTTTGATAGCAGCGAAGACCTTGCCAATACCCACTCAATACTGTACTGTGCGGCTGCTGCGGCGTGTCGTGTTGTTATCGTCAAATTCCCAAAAAGAAAAAGTGACAGAACTACACGACCAGCTGTACCAGCTTGGCAATCCAGGATTGAGCGTCGTATCGGTGAGGCTAGAGCACTCATCGGCAAGCTTATCTGCTTCAGGGATGGCAACACTCGCCCTAGAGTGATGCGCTTTGCGAGGCAGGCTTTCTCGGGGACTGATATCAGTTCTCGAGATTATCTGTCCAGCGTCAAAGAGCGTATCGACTTCCTGAAGCAGAAGATCTATGCAAAGGCAAACCGTATTTGTCGGTACAAGCGGCGAGTGGAGCGATACACATAGAATCGTACATTTCAGAACAACGAAAGGTGGGTTTATAGGGGTTGGGAGCGACCCAACCAAGGTGTAACTGATACGCGCCTACCAGATGATGACGCCATGTATTCGTTCTGGCGCAATATCTGGTCGGTGCCTGTCAGTCACGCCGAGGGTGACTGGACTCGGGAGGTCGAACAAGCGTCCGATCCGATACCACAAATTACATTGTGGATACAATAAATTGAATTCGAATTTGAATTTTAATTTTAATAATAATTTTAATTTAAAAGTCGAGAAGGGGTTTAAAATAAAACCTCGTATTAACTGCTGTTACTTTTCATATTTTTTTCTAAACTTCCCCACACCACACTAGGAATTTCTCTTGTTTCGTGGGTGCGTTTAAAATTAAACCATAAATAAACTCACTTACACAAACAGTCAGACCCGGAAGGCCGAAAATATTTGTAGTCCATACAAATATTTGTTCCATGCGGGAATCGTACCCGCGACTCGCAGCGCTGCGGCCGATCGCTCCTCGCGCCAACCGTGTCGCCATTTAAACTAATTTCTTGTAACCCGGTAGATGACCTAACTTTGTTGGACCATGTGCAGTCAGAGCTGTAATGTTGGAGTAGAAGCTGTTATAGTCTGTTAGTTTCGCTAAAGACATTAAGAGATCAAAATTCACAAAAAATATGTTGTTTTTTAAAATTAGTGTTTATTTTTTTAAGTTTTTCAGTACCATAAAAAAAACAAGATAAATACATACCATTTTCTTTGGTTTAAAGAATCAATGAAAACAGGTTTCTTTGTCTCTCCCTTGAAAACCATGACGTTTTACTACATTAAAAAACCGGGGCCAAATAAACCCGCTTCAATGTGCAACTTTGGCCCAAACTTAGAAAAAAAAACAATGTTTAGGATTATTTATTTATTGATAAGGCACACCAACGAATAATTTACACATTAGTATTGTAATGAAACATTCAGAAAAGATCCTGTGTAAGCAAGTCACTTACATGCATGCACATAACTTACAGAGTGGGTTACATAAATTAATTAAAATTAAATTTTGATTAAAATAAAATCGAACAATTATTTACCCTAAAAGCTAAATGATTAATAGAAATTAAGTAAAAAGTCATCTTAAATTATTATTAAACAATGCCATTAATATCCAGTACGATTGAAAATACAATATTAATAATATTTGGATTGGATTGTATTATTAAGTTTTACGTACGCACATGAGTTGATTATATTAACAACTAAACATCTATTACTATAGGTATAAGAGACATAGTGCTATTTAAATTGGAGTACTTAAAAGAGAAATTAAAATTATCATAATTTTGGAACAAAGTACCCCGACCTTACGGTTTTTATTGTTTTTGAATTTTTACCATCGCCCCCGTAATTACGATCTTGCATTGCGAACAACGCAATGCAAAATTAATACAGACGCGTCACGCGATGCTGCATCACTACTAGAGTCGCGATTCGAGACGCTGTATTGACGACCTGGGAATGCCTGGACGTTAAAGATGGACTCGGACGCGTTGTCTTTGTTGCTGCTTTAATGGAAGCACAGCGTAAGAGGAGGCAACGTAAATATTGGGTGCACCTACATAATAAAGATCACGTGGTGGCCGTTAGTGGCCAGAAGCAATGCAGTCACGCGGTTGCATTGCTACAGTCGCGCATAAGCATCGATGCAGATGCGAGACGTGACAAGCGGCCAAAAGTAGCGTTGCGGATGCTGCAAAAACCATCCTTGCAATTATTCCAAGGACGTTTTTACAAAGTGGCCCACAATGCTCACACACGCTCATTCGTTCAGCCGCAAGACGTCCATGGCTGGACCTGGGCTTCCCTCCACCATGCGATGTCACATTGACCAGTCCTCCGCTTTTCGTATCCAGATGATCAAAGTCAAATTATAATTAACCTGGCACTCCGCCTACGACTTCGTTCACATGATTTCGTATTTTATTCAAATAGGTAGGCTTTTAGGTAAATAGGTACGGCTACTGTACCGCCTTCACTAACCAGTGAAGGCGGTACAGTAGCCGTTTAGTAGCAAAAATAAATCTTATAGTGATAAAAGAGCATGCAATAGCGTAGGTAGACAGCAATAAGAAGTATAATTGCGTTAATGGAGTCTTTTATACCACCTTGAGATGTTAAAGAGTACTTTAATAGATAAAGGGGTTTAAAAGGAGTTATAAGTTGCTTTTATAGCGCACAAGGGTGTAGGGAGGCATTTTCTAAAGCCATTTTTTAAAAGCAGGGCAGGCAGGGCAGGCAGGGTAGGTAGCCAGTTGACGGGAGCGAAGCCCCGGGGGTCAGCTAGTCATTAATAAATGGGTTATCGTAGATAGATCTACGGTTTAAGTAAGGATTTAATTTTTATTTATTTAAGCCTCTTTAATTCCTAAGTAATTAATAATACAGGGTTTTATATTTTTTATTTTACATAATTTAACTAAGGAACTCTCGACGAGTATAGGCCTCCTCCATCTCACTCCACTTTTTCCTATCTTGGGCTGTTCTCATCCTGTCGTTGTTTGCGAATTTTATAAGTTCGTCTTCCCATCTTTCCAGGGGGCGACCCCTTTTCCTTTTTCCGGAGGGGCCAGCCCACGTAGTAATTTTTCTGGTCCATCTCTCTTTATCCTGACGTGCAATGTGACCAGCCCATTTCCATTTAAGTTTCTTGCAGTGGGTTAACGCATCAATAACTTTTATCTTTTCTCTTATTTCGCTGTGTCGTTTTTTGTCTCTGAGTTTCAAGTTAAGAATGCTTCTCTCCATGGCTCTTTGGCATTTTTCAATTCTTCCTTTCGTGTGCGTATTATAGATCCAGGTTTGACTTGCATATGAGAGGCAAGGTAAAAGACATGAGTCTAGGACTTTCTTTTTTAATCATAAAGGTAGATCATATTTTAGAACTTCTTTGTGGCTCCAGAATTTGTTCCATGTCATTTTAATACGTCCTTTAATTCGTCACGGTGTCTTAATTTTGAGAAAGATATTTGTTTTCCTAAATATATGTATTCATGAACATATTCCAATTGTCGACTCGCTAAAAATATGGGTCTTTGAGTTTTGTTACACATGATTTTAGTTTTTTCGACCTCTAATTCTAGACCAATATTGCGACTGACGTAGTTAAGTTCGTTGATCATTTCTTCAAGTTGTGATGCGGTTTTGAGAACAATACGATGTCATCTGCGAAACGTAGGTTGCTAATGTAACTTCCTTTAATACGTATACCTTTTTTGTCCAATTAAGTTGTTTCATGATGTCTTGTAAAACAGTTATAAATAATGTCGGGGACAAGGGGGGGCGACCCCTCTTACACCTCTGCATATGTATATTTCGGGGCCAGTTTTATCTAGTTTCACTCGGCTAATGCTTTTTTAACCGACTTCCCAAAAAGAAGGAGGTTCTATGTTCGACTTTATGTTCGTTTTTGTTTGTTTTTTTTTGTGTATGTTCACTGATATCTCCGTCAGTTGTGGACCGATTTTGAAAATTCTTTTTTCGTTTGAAAAGTATGTTCCGAAATTGGTCCTATTTTAATTTGGTGAAGATCTGATGAAGAACTTCGGAGATATACAACAGAACTCTTCAATAAATAACGGCAAATCTCTCGGGATTGCTGCAATCGCATGTCTGTTTGTTGTTTATAACATTTCATAACATAACATCACGCCAGTTCGCTCTTAAGGGGTAAGCAGATCTCTCATTTCACCGGTTATGTTCAAGTTTCATGAAATCTATTCTGGCGAAATAGTTCCCTTACTAACTTGCCTATTAGGTACGTAAAACTAAAAAGTGAAAAATAAAAAACGCAAAAAAAATGGTACCTACGAAAGACACCGACTTCAAAAAATTTAGTTATTTTTCACTTTGTAGTTTTGTATTTGGAAGTCGGTAGTATTTTTTTGCAAAAAGTTTTTTTATTTGTAGATGTCTTCTATTAGTTCAATTGTTTCTAATGACATATTACATTCGTGTAGAGCTTTCCATATGCTAGCGTGGGAAATTGAATCAAAAGCCTTGGCATAGTCGATGAATGCACAGTATAAGGGACGTCATTGTTCTTTGTATTTTCTATTATTTGCTCTAGAACGTGAATATGGTCCATTGTTGAGAAATATTTCCTGAAACCAGCCTGTTCTACTGGTTGGAATTTTTCAGTGATTTCAGATATGCGCCGTTCTAGACATGAGGCGAATAACTAGGCATGGTTGTAGGCTTATTGGCCGGTAATTTGCAATATTTGCAGGATCTCCTTTTTTATACATTAAGATGATGTCAGATTTGGCCCATTCTTTTGGAATCTGTCTAGAGTTTAGTACTTCATTAAAAAGTGCTGTTAAATAGGGTGTCAGTACATATCTTCCTGCTATGATTATTTCGTTGGGTATATTGTCAGGGCCACCGCTTTTACCTTTCTTTAAAGATTCAATTTTCGTAAGGATTTCGTTAGGTATTTGTGAATCTTTGAAGCGGTGGTGGATGAGAAGTGGTGGAGGTGGTGGGTGACATCCATGTCCACCTATTCTTAGTATTCTTTTTGAATATGCTGTTGATTACAGTTAGATTATTCTGAAGACCAAATTGTACAAGATTTTCGCCTCTTGTATTCCGGTTGCCGTAGCAGTATAATCCTAGTGTTCTTTCTTCTTCTGGCTGTCGTTGTCCAATGCAAGCGTTGAAGTCGCCTATTACGATGACATTTTTGTAGCTTTTATCTAGAGCTTCTTGTAGCTGGTCGTAGAAGATGTCAGACACGTCATCGCTCGCAGTGCTGGTAGGTGCATTTAAGCTTGTATAATAGAGATATATGAAGACATGAGTGGATGAAGGGGTTATGTAACATTTTTAGAAAAAACTATTTTTTACGCTGAATGAAGGTGTTATGTACCTACAAACCATATTCAATTTTAAAACAACGCGCTTTAAGCTTAGTTTTAGAAACACCAGGTGATGAAGGGGTTATGTACCGACATAAAATAACAATCACAATGAATGAAAGTGACATGGGCACTTAGCACATTCTTTCATTTGAAGTTTAAGTCTTTCTTGCGTGGATGAACGAGATAAGTGCAAGCAAACGCGCGGTTGCGTTGCGTTGTTCTGGATGAAGGAGTTATGTGCTGTACTTGTCTCTTTCTTTCATTTCACTTCGTGTTTAATAGCGCTGGAGCACGGATCACGTACGCATTTCGCGAGTGTTTTGTTTATTATTTTAGTTAAACTAGTGTTTAAAACACAGAAGCTTGACAACAGAGATTTGTAAATTGGGATTGTGTGGTCTATACCAAATATCGCGAAAGAAGGTGGATATCATAATCCAGAAAATCAAGAGTGGAGCTTCTGCTCCGCTTCCTGATAGACGAGGCAGACACGATAATCGTCCCCATAAAATCGACGAAGAAGTCACACAACGCATAAAACTGCATATATCAAGCTTTCCGGCTGAGCAATCTCATTACTCACGTAACAAAAATATATACAAACGTTATTTGTCACCACTTTTAAATGTCACAAAAATGCACGAACTTTATTTAGCGACGTGTGTAGAGCAGAATTTACCGGAAATATATAAAATTAAGAAATGTACATATAACAAAGTATTTGTTACTGAATTTAATCTCTCTTTTGGATACCCCAAGAGCGACACATGTGCCACTTGTGATGCTGGAAACTCCAATGAAGAGCATGTATTAAATTATCACGCCGCGATTGAAGCCATGGCTACTGATAGAAATAAACCCAAAGAAGATATTGGATTGTTATACCTCACAGTAGACTTACAACAGACCATGCCACTTCCCAAAATACCGACTTCTAAGGCTTTCTATTTACGCCAGATTTGGTTTTACAATTTGGGCATCCATGTTGTTGACCAGACCAAACAAAAAGCTGTCTGCTGCACATGGACAGAAGACGTAGCTGACAGAGGTAGTGTTGAAGTTGCTAGCTCTCTACTAAGATTTGTTGAAGTGGATCAATCTTGTCGCAATAAGCATCACTTAGTAATATGGTCGGACTCGTGCGCTGGACAGAATAAAAATTTCAACATTATAGTCTTGTATCAATACATGATTTTGAAGGGTTACTTTAAAATTATTGACCACAAATTTCCTGAAGTCGGTCATTCCTATTTGGACTCTGATAGAGATTTTGGCCGCATCGAAAAGATCATGCGCAAGCATGAGGCAGTTTATGCGCCTGAGCAATATCGAGAGATTATAGGCAAAGCATCTAGAAACAATGTTGTTATTGACATGACGGATCATTTTCGTAGTATCAACGACTTGCAAAAAAAACTCAATTTGACAAACAGAAAGGTGGACGAAAACAAGCAAAAAGTTAACTTCAGGGACGGTATTAAATGGATAAGGGTAGAAGAATTCGGTGCCTACTTATATAAAGAAAATTATGACGAAATGATGCCATTTAGAAAAGTGGATATATTAAAAAAAAGAGGTCAAGTAGAAGACTTTGTAGCTGGACGTGTTCAGGGAAAATATGGTACAATTTCTGAAGAAAAGAAAGCTAATATTAAAGAACAGATGAAATTTGTGAAACCAGAATATAGATATTATTATGAAAATATTGTAGGTCAAGGTTAACTTGGTGAAACTGTTTTTTTGTTTGTTTAATTACGTTTTTTAAGTAGTTGCCTCATTCTTCCTTAATTTAAGCATACAAATTATTTATATTTCAGCGCTGAATGAAGGAGTTAAGTACATATTTTTTTCAATAAATACATATTCTTAAACATTTATTTTATTTTTTCACTCCATATTAGTAGTTGCGTGTATTTACTATAATCCGACATAAATAGTTAGTAAAATAACAACAGGAAAAAAGATTTATCACAATGATAGGTAACAAAACTTTGGTGCCCGTTATCTTCACATTTACAAATTGTATCATAACCCCTTCATCCACTTATGTCTTCATATGTTCTGTCCAATTTTAAATTCAATATACATGTTCTTTCTGAGAAAGGATTTAATAATGATAATAATAAGTGTCTGACAGACATGGTCAGACCATGTCTCGACTTGACAGATGGTTGACAAAAAAAAATCTCTACAGAATTTCTTCCAAAATATTAATTAACTGAATATCCTGAATAACTACAAGACAAAATGAAACAAAGAAAAAAAATAAGCATGTAGCGGCACCAACGCCGCCACTTGCGAACTAATGACATGACGTCACACAAATCCTGCATCGCGCAAGTAAAGTTTTCGGCGCGATTAGAACACAAACAACAGTCCGACAAAAACCGTTGGGCAGTTGCCCGGACCAGACACAACACCCGTCTGGTCGGAGGATCCTCCCTTTTCTATGGAGGTTTGTGGGACTTTACACCCTGTTCCACTACCCCTAAACTGGTGACCCCGTATTGAACACAGAAAAGACGTGAAAATGAGTGACAGTGAGTCCGCGCATACCGCGTCATCCGCATCGCAGCGATCTCAACGCGTGACGCACAAACCACGCAAGGCGAAACGCGTGTCTACCATAGAGGCACACGACGTACACCGCGTTGCATTGAAGTTGCCACCATTCTGGCCTGAAGAACCCGAAATCTGGTTCGCACATATTGAGGCACAATTTGAGAATGCAGGGCTAACAAATGACGTCACCAAGTATAATGACGTCATTGGACAACTCGGCTCCCAACATATAAAGGAGGTAAAGGATATCATCTTATCACCACCCGCTACTAACCGTTATGAAAAACTAAAGACGGAATTAGTGAAGCGCTTATCGGCCTCCCAGGAAAACAAGGTGAAACAACTACTGATGCATGAAGAGCTGGGTGACCGGAAGCCGTCGCAGTTCCTGCGCCATCTGCAGGGGTTGGCAGGACCCACTGTTCCCGAGGACTTCGTGCTGCACCATTTGGAGCAGCCGACTCCCCAGCAGCATCCAGCACCTCCTGGTAACGCAGCCGCTCAGCACCCTGGAGGCCTTGGCCGAGCTGGGCGACCGCGTCCAGGACATCACTACGCCATCTGGCCACGTCGCTGCAACGTCAGCAGCAGGGCCCCCTCTCTGTGTGAGATGGCAGCCGAGATCGCTGAGCTGAAACGGGATATGAAGGACCTGATGCTGGAGCTGCGTGACAGCCGTTCGCGGAACCGCTCCCACAGCCGTGAGAGACGGAGACGGAGGTCACACCAGCGATCGTCGACTCGCTCGGACTCCAGCTACCGGAGCCATCCTGTATGCTGGTACCATGCGATGCACGGTGACAAAACAAAACGCTGCATCACTCCCTGCGACTACAAAAAGGGAAACGCCGCGGGCAGTCGCTAATGATGGCGACAGACGACTGCCGCCCTACAACTGGTCGCCTGTTCGTCGCAGACCGAAGCACGAAGACGCAGTTCCTGGTCGACACAGGTAGCGACCTCTGCGTCTACCCCCGTCGTCTACTCAACGAGCGTCGTGCGCCCACGAACTACCAGCTGGTAGCCGCAAATGGGACACCCATCACTACGTATGGTTTTGTGGAATTAAAATTAAATTTAGGACTCCGTAGAGACTTTAAGTGGCGTTTTGTTGTGGCCGAGGTTACAAAACCGATAATCGGCGTAGATTTTTTATGTCATTACTCGCTAGTTGTTGACTGTCGTTACCAACGACTAGTTGATAGTACGACAACCGTGTTCTCGTTAGCTTCGAGTCGTGCAGATTCGTCTTTATTTTCTGTAAAGATTTTATCTGGCGACTCGAGGTATCACAAGCTCCTGGTAAGTTTTCGAGACATCACCCGACCCGCCGGTACACTACGCACTACACCGCACAACACAGTACACCACATACACACAACCCCAGGCCCCCCAGTTTCATCATCATTCCGGCGACTAGCGTCAGATAAACTCAAAATTGCCCAGCAGGAGTTCCAGATAATGCTGTCAAATGGAACTGCTAGACCCTCCGAGAGTCCCTGGTCATCACCCCTACATCTCGCCCCTAAGAAGGATAACAGTTGGCGACCTTGCTTGCGGATTGCGGCTTGCGGAGATTACCGCATGCTCAACGCCCGAACTGTTCCTGACAGGTATCCGATTAGGCACATTGACGACTTTGCACACAGCATTTCCGGATGTCAAATTTTCAGCACAGTTGACCTCGTGAAAGCCTACAATCAGATACCTGTCAGCCAGGACGACATTCCGAAGACGGCGATCACCACACCGTTCGGCCTGTACGAATTCCCGTACATGACGTTTGGTTTGCGAAACGCAGGCCAAACGTTCCAACGCTTCGTCGACGAGATGACCAGAGGTTTGGACTTCTGCTATTGTTATTTGGATGACTTTCTAATTTTTTCAAAAACAGAGGCGGAACACGAGGAGCACCTCCGCATCATTTTCACCAGGATGCGGGATTTCAGCATGCTGGTCAACACGTCCAAGTGCGTTTTCGGTGTCTCGGAGGTAACTTTCCTAGGTTACCACATTTCCGAGAAAGGCACCAAACCGCTTGACTCCAAGGTCGAGGCCATCAAGTCGTTCCCACCACCCAAAGATGTCCGTCAGCTGCGTAGATTCTTGGGTATGATAAATTTTTATAGGCGATTCATCCCACATGCATGATATAATTCTATTTCCTGATGATACTTCGCTAATTTTTAAAATAGATAGGCAAGATACGGATGTCATAAATGTCAACGAAAGTCTAATTGTTCTCTCAAAATGGTTCGCAGCTAACAATCTTTTACTGAATGCGAAAAAAACAAAATGTCTAAAGTTCTCTTTACCAAATGTACCACAACATGACCTAAACTTAAATCTTGACGGCAAAAATCTTGAAGTTATAACGGAAACTGTATTCTTAGGGATTACTATCGATTCAAAATTGCAGTGGGGCGCGCACATTAGAACTCTTTCGGGTAGGTTAAGTTCAGCTGCATATGCAGTAAGGAAAATAAGGCAGCTAACCGATGTAGCTACAGCTAGGTTAGTATACTATGCTTATTTCCACAGTATTATGTCTTATGGCATTCTGCTGTGGGGATCAGCAGCAGACGTTGACTCAATTTTCATCCTACAAAAGAGGGCAATCCGCGCAATCTATAAAATGGGTCCTCGCGAGTCCCTCAGAGAAAAATTTAAAGAGATCGATATACTGACTCTACCTTCACTTTATATTTTGGAATGTATTTTGTATGTCCGTAAAAATCGGGGGCTTTTCAAAACTAGAAGCGACTTCCATAATTTAATTACACGCAGTAAGCACGAAATTGTAATACCCAAATTCAGATTAACGAAAACTAGCAAGTCTTTTCTTATAAACAGTATACGCTTTTATAACAAGTTGCCAAAGTCAGTTATAGAACTGACCGATGGAAGGTCCAAAAACTACATCAAACGTATCCTTGTTAAAAAAGCATATTATAAAATCAAGGACTACGTTGAAGATAAAAACATTTGGCCTTAGCTCCTTCTGCGCATGCAGCTTCCCTGGTAACTTGTAAACGGCACAAATATGTGGATGTCTCTAACTATTCTCAATCTCATTTTTTCTTTCCTTCTTTTAATTAGACTTTTTAAAATGGTTTTCAATCATCTTTAAAGCCCTTTGCTAAGAATAGTTACAGCACTGATAACAAAATTTGTGCAACATGTTAAATTTAGTCTTGTTATACTTATTTTTATTATTTTTTACCTTTGTATAGATTCTTTTACCGATTGTTTTGTGAATGTGTGAACATTGTAGGCCTTCTAGATGCTAGTTAACATTTGTTAACTTTTTTATATAATCTTTTTCTTTTTTTTTAGTTTCTTACGACTTATTGTCATAATTCGGGCCTACGTTGTCCCCCCATATCTAAGTACTAATGCTGTAACATGTAAATATTGTAAAACCAAACCATTTTTAAAAGAGTAACCATGGAGTTTCTTGCCGGTTCTTCTCCATAGGAAACGACCAACCCGAACCGTACTCATTTTGTCGACGTTTTATAAGTGCCCATGTAGGCCTATGTGAAATAAAAAAATTGATTTTGATTTTTGATTTTGATCGCTCAGTTCACCACCGACATAAGGCACATTTCCGGCAAGCACAATGTCGTAGCCGACCCCTTATCTCGCGTGGAGGAGCTTCAGGTACCGGTCAGCCTCGTCAACCTCGCAGAATCACAAGCATCTGATCCCGAATTAACCCAACTCCTTCAGGAAGGATCTTCTCTGGTGTTAGAGAAGGTGCAGGTCACCGGAGAGCGTACACCTGTCTACTGTGACGTCAGTACAGCGCCTCCCAGACCATTTGTACCCAAGATGCTGAGAAAACAAGTCTTCGACAGCTTACATTCCAAAAAAAAGAACTTCTATGCCTTAACGAGAATATCTAAATCTACGTGGGGTCTGTCTTTCTTGACTTTAAAGACTATTTATGGGGCTACTTACTTGGGTTGTATCTGCTATGGGGCGCCTGTTTGGGCTGATAGGGCCACAATAGGGGCGGTACGACGTAAATTACTTCAGAGTCAGCGTTTGGCTTTGATATTCTTATGCAAAGCATACAGGACGGTTAGTACTGAGGCCTTACCGGTACTTGCTGGCGTACTTCCGGTCGACCTTGAAGTGCAGCGACGTGCTGCAATGTACTATTCCGCAAAAGAGACCATGGACGCGGACTTTTTAACGCGGAGTGACCGTGCCAAAATCTCTAGATTATTTAAACCACATATTGACGTCTGGGAGGAACTTTTATCCGAATGGCAATGTAGGTGGGATAATTCCATCAAGGGCCGACACCTCCACCAATTCTTTCCATCCGTTCGCGTGCGGCTGGCCAGGACGTGACTGGAGGTGGATCACTGTGTTGCCCAATTTCTCACAGGGCATGGTAACTTTAAAAGTAAATTATTTTCCTTCAAGCTTGTTGCCTCGCCATTATGTCAGTGTTCTACATCTGACTGTGAATATGTACAATCTGCACATCATATCTTATGGGAGTGTATTCTTTGGCAGAATGAACGCAATACTATGTTGAATAATGTACAGGCTGTATCAGGAGCTGTTTACTATACGGACCTTGTGGAAACTAGAACAAATTTCCGTGCGTTCAAGCGCTTTTGCCATACCTATTATTGGAATCAAATATAACAGCTCACAATGTTAGGACCCATTAATATTAATGCTAATTTTTATACGTGGTGCTAGGCAACTGGGCTTATCCCAGTTGTAAACGACCCTTTGTGCCTATTGGTCTTGTTTGTTCTGTCTCCTGCTTGATATGGAGGGAAGTGGAAATTTGTATTTTTCTTACTCCTCCATTTTCTTTTCTGATTAATTTCGTTGCGGGATCCAAGACAGTTAAATTCATTCTCCGGGACTTCGTCGAGCTTCATTACCTCGGCGCTTTTCTGGTGGTCGCCACTGTTGATTCTGGCTTTCAGGAGTTGCAGTAGTTTGGGAATAGTGCGGTGGGATTGTCCCAGCTTACATTCCCTCAGCCATCCTGGTGTATCAGCGACTGCCGAATTAATCGCAGAGCGCTTTGTTTGGCCAGGCGTTAGGAAGGACTGCAGGGAATGGGCACGAGCTTGTCTTCAATGCCAGCGGGCCAAGGTGAGCACGTCACAGCGCCATTAGGGTCGTTTCATCTCCCACGTGCAAGGTTCACCACTGTCCACATTGACCTTGTGGGCCCGCTCCCAATCTCGCAAGGCTTCAGGTACTGTCTGACGGCAGTCGACCGATTTACCAGGTGGCCCGAAGTGGTACCTATCGTCGACATTACTGCCGAGACAGTAGCTAAAGCACTGCTATCCGGATGGATTACCCGGTTTGGCTGTCCCGCAGACATTGTTACGGACAGGGGCCGTCAGTTCGAGTCAGCCCTATTCGAACAATTGTCCAAGTTGGCTGGTTTTCAGCACAAGCGGACAACGGCATACCACCCGGCGTGTAAAGGCATGGTGGAGCGATTTCACAGACAACTCAAGGCGTCCATCACGTGCCATGCTAACGACAGGTGGACAGAGTCCTTGCCATGGGTATTGCTTGGAATAAGGAGCGCATTCAAAAAGGATGTCCAAGCGTCTTCCGCCGAACTCGTATACGGCGAACCGCTAAGACTCCCGGGAGATTTTTTCTCTCCCCGTGATGAAGGAACGACCGACATCACGGAATTCGTCGCTCGCATCCGCAAGTTTACCCAAAACCTGCAACCAACCCCAGCTTCCCGTCACAACAAAACGAGCATATTCGTTTATAAGGATCTGCAGACCACTGATCACGTGTTCCTTCGTGACGACGCATTACGTGGATCGCTACAGCCAGCCTACACAGGTCCTCACAAAGTTCTGCAAAGAGGTGACAAAACCTTCAAAATCCTGTTCAAGGGCAAGGAGGTCACGGTCACAATTGACCGACTTAAGCCAGCCTACATATTGGTTGACAAAGCTGACCCAGAAGTCACTCCATCTAACAGTAGCAAAGAGTATACCACTCGTTCTGGTCGTCAAGTTTAGAAATTTTTATCGCCCTTGACTGTCTCTGGAGGGGAGTGATGTAGGGTACACTATCTACCCACATAGTTTATTTATTTATTTAATACACAAACATACAAGACACACATACAATATCGTTATATTTATTTATATATTATTATAATAACATTAACACACCGTCGACAGACATTCACGGCATCATAAATCGTATACGATATAATTTCGGCTGATGTCTAGTTGAACGTTACCGCAACTGCTGTACTGCACCGCGAGCCTATAACTATGTTCTGCCACCCGCAGTGAGGCACCGCTAGTCAGTCTGCAACTCTCGCTACCGCTACTGCTCTCTCGCTATAGTAATTGTTTACGCGATCTGAACTTGAACTGTATCTGTGTTTCTGTGTATTGTGCTGTGAACGTTTAATCCTTGTTACTCTCTCGTCTATTCTCCTTCTAAACTATCTAATAAATGTGTTACGTGTTTCGTGTGTATAACGGACAATAGAAATTGTGAGTACCCACATTTGATTTTTTTTTGTGTCTCCGACCTACATCATTACACGTACCTAAAAGCATAAATAACAATAACATCGAAACAATGACCAAAGAAATACAACTTTCATAACAAGCTATGAGAAAACCGAAAATGTCATGTTTACAAGAGCCGCCGCCGCAAGAAAAGCACGCCTACCACCACCGGCCTCGTCGCCCAGCTCCGCCTCACCGCCGTCGGAAACTAGCCCCATCGTGAGTGCTGTGACACCGGCCGTGGCAGTTGCGTCGAGCTCGAACGACGAGTACTTCTCTCCGCCGACGACACCACCACCTGCGCGTCGACGGTGAGGACGCCGGCCGCCTGACCGCTTAGGACCTCGAGGCTTACCGGTCTCTGATAGGGTCCCAGCACCCGGCGGAAGTGTGCAGCGCATGAGATGGAAACAATCCATTAACGAAAATGTCATGCGCGCATACTTTGGGGCTACAGAGGGAGGAAACAACCTGACCGCATACCGTGTCCGGGTGCTATCTTTGTTTCAGGTGCTTGAGCCAGCCGTCAACGTGTCGGCCCAACGACTTTCGGATCAGGTGCGGGTCATCCAGCGTAATCGTATATTGGATGATACGGTACTTGATCGCCTCCGAACGGAAATGTGTAACCGTATCACTGCCCCATAGCCGCAGGCTGTGGTGCCAGCCACCACAGTCCAACCACATTCCCATCCACGCTGACGAGGAGAGTAGTGACAGGGTTACAAACGTAAGTACCCAGTGCAATGAGGAATTGAGGAGTGCTTTGGAAAGTGCTAATCGGGAATATCGTTACATGCCACTCGAACTTAGGCCACGATTACCTCGTTTGCCCATGCATAACAAAAATACGCGCTGGTAGTTGTTCTGGATTCGCAGTTGTTAAACTATTTTGATGTCTGCGAAGACCTCACTGATACACATTTGATCATGTACTGCACGGCTGTAGCGGCATGTCATGTAGCCCACGTCAAATTGATAGATGACAGAGCTACACGACCGAAACCAGCCGTACCGGCTTGGCAGTGCAAGATCGAACGTCATATTGGTGGGGCCAGAGCACTCATCGGCAAACTAATTTGTTTCGGGGAGGGCAATAATCGCCCAAGATATATATCCCATGTCACAGAGCGCATCGACTTCCTGAAACAAAAAGTGTTTGCATGGGCAAACCGTATTCGTAGGTACAGGCGGAGAGTGGAGCGATACACCCAGAATCGTACATTCCAAAGCAATGAAAGGTGGGTTTATCGGGCTTGGGAGCGACCCGACCAATGTGTGACTGATACGCGCTCGCCGGATGATGACGCTATGTGTACATTCTGGCACAGCATCTGGTCGGTGCCTGTCAGTCACACCGAAGGTGAATGGACTCGGGCGGTCGAACGAGCGTGTGATCCAATACAAGAAATGAGGGCTATCACGATCAGCCCCCAAGATGTAGCCCGTGCAGTCCGTCCGTTGCCGAACTGGAAATCTCCAGGGCCGGACGGGCTGCACAACTTCTGGATCAAGTGGCTACAAAGGTTGCACGCTCATTTGGCATCTCAGAACCAGACAGCCTTAATCTGGTTCGCTACCCAAGTTCCTTACAACAGCAATAACCCACCTGCTCCACAAGTCTGGTAGTACCGCGGAACCCAAAAATTATAGACCGATTACATGTTTACCAACAGTCTATAAGGTTCTTACATCCATTTTGAGAGTTAAAATTAATAAACACGTCGACTATAACTCGATCATGTCGGTATCTCAGAATGGATGTAGGAACGGGTCCCGCGTTACTAAGGAGCTACTCTTTATAGATATGGCCATTAGCCAACAGGTTCGGCGTTCCCGAAAGGATCTGTCGACATGTTGGATAGATTATAAGAAGGCCTATGTCACGGTGCCTCATACATGGCTCATGAGAATTGCATAAAATAGATACAACTCTACGCACCTTCCTGATGTCGTTTATAGGGCAATGGAGCAGATGGCAGTCCTTCGCTATCCAGGATGTCGAAATATCCAAAGGAATAGCGAACCTGTAAATATCGAGCGAGGTATATTCCAGGGCGATAGTTTGAGTCCACTTTGGTTGTGCCTAGCCCTGAATCCTCTAAGCATGCTGCTGGAGAATACATGGCTAGGCTATCGGTTGAAGAGAGGTGGTCAGGTTATATCTCACCTCCTTTACATGAATGATCTGAAGCTCTTTCCCCCTAGCAATCTTCAGCTGATGGAGCTACTGAAGGTAACTGAAATTTTAGTAACGCCATCAGGATGGAGTTTGGTGTGGACAAATGTGCGGTCAAGCATGTAAAGCGAGGGGAGATTGTGGAATCTGTAGTCCGAATTCAACTCGCGGATTCCATAAACCTGAGATGAGGGATCTCAGGTTTATGGAAGGTGTCCAAACGAAACCTATAAGTATTTGGGTATGTCAGAAGCGTTAGGTATCAGCACTACTGCCATGAAGCAATCGTTGAAGGAACTCTTCTTTGGCCGCATGAAGAAGGTATTCAATAGCCGTTTTCAGGCAGAAACAAGGTGCGCGCCGTCAACGGTTGGGTCATGTCGGTATTGATGTACTCTTTCGGCATACTCAAATGGACTCAAACGGAACTCGACGCCCTGGATAGGCGGGTCCGTACACTGCTGACTGCATATCGAATGCATCACCCACGATCGTCAGTCATGAGATTGTATATCCCGCGGAAGTGTGGAGGCCGAGGCTTTTTAAATGCCAAAAATGATCTCTCCTTGGCGAATGAGAACTGGCGCAAGACTGTAGTGCTTGACACTAACGACCGCAGGGAAGTATGGCAGAGTAAGGAGCTAGAGTAAGGAGCTTCACGGACGCTTTTGCTGGGCCCCACATGGGCCTGATGTACCCCAAGCAGCGTCCGTAGCCTGGCTGCGTTTCGGTGACCTCTTTGAGGAAACCGAAGGTTTTGTCTGTGCTATTATGGACAAAGTTATCATGACGAATAACTACCGGAGATTTATTGTAAAGGATGGCACGGTTGACATCTGTCGGGCATGTCACCGCCCGGGTGAATCTATTCAATTCTTAACTCTTTATTGTACACCAAACAAACAACATTACATACATGTGATAATAAAGTTTATGTACAAAGGCGAGCTCTATCCGCCATATTATCTAGGGATTTTCTCGTTTAGCTAACGAAGAGTACTTGCATAGGCGCGACCTTGTAGCCAGGATCATCGACCAACAACTTGCTCTGAAATACACTCTTGTGGCATCAGAGGTACCGTACTATAGGGTATAGGTTGTATTGGGATCGGTCTATCACCACTGACGGGACTATTGCTACCAATAAGCCTGACATAGTGGTGATAGACCGACTAGAGCGTCGCGCAATGATTGTTGATATAGCGGTCCCCCATGACGAGAACCTCGTGAAGGCTGAGAGAGATAAGAAAAGTAAGTATCTTGATCTGGCTCGCGAGGTTGTTGACATGTGGGATGTGAATAAAGCGATCATTGTGCCGATAGTCGTTACGGCCAATGGCATAATAGCCAAGAGCTTCGACGAATATCTGAGGAGGCTCTCGTTGGGCAGCTGGATCAAGGGCTTGAAAGCGGTACTCCTGGACACGGCGCGTATCGTTAGGAGGTTCCTCTCTCAGGAGCCCTGACCACCGGTAGCTTGGACCCTGTTCCCGATACCGGGGGGCTACTATTTTTTATATTTGAATTTGTTTTAAAGGCTAATATTTAAAAATGTCAAAAATGTACATTAAGATAAACATGCAATTAAATAAAAATTGCATAGTTGAACAACTATTTAAAACTGAAAACCACACCCAAACTCAATGCACGTCGACGACCTAAAAATTATCGAAATATGTTTTATGGAAGCAATTATACATGCAAAACACTTGGCTTTTCATTGCGAGGATGGACTACTAAGAGTTGGAGGCAGGTTACAAAACTCCGAACTGCCTTACAATCAGAAACATCTAATACTTTTACCATACAATCATCATGTAACGTCATTATTTTACAAGACGCACATTTAAAAACGTTGCATGGAGGTAACAAATTGACTCTAGCTTATGTACGACAAACATACTGGATCATTAGCGGAAAAAGGAAAGTGAAGAGTATAATTAACAAATGTGTGAGGTGCATACGATACAAAGCAGACACAAACTCTCAAAAAATGGAAACGACGCAAATCTACCCATTCAGTTATACCGGAGTTGACTTTGCGGGACCAATACAAACAAGAACTGTGAAAGGGAGAGGTCACAAGTCCTACAAATCATACATTGCAGTTTTTGTATGCTTAGCAACAAAAGCTATACACCTAGAATTGGTGGGAGATTTAACAACCGAAACATTTATCGCAGCGCTACGCAGGTTCATGGCACGAAGAGGACACGTGTCACACATGTACAGTGACGATGCAACAAACTTCGTAGGAGCAGCCAACTTCTTACATCAGGAAATATTACAAATCACGCAATCGCCGCAATTTCAAAATGCAATAACAAATATAGGAACCCAACGGCATTTTATTCCTCCGTCATCACCACACTTCGGTGGCATCTGGGAAGCTGGCGTAAATAGCCCGAGTGATTTGCCGTCATTTATTGAAGAGTTCTGATGTATATCTCCGAAGTTCTTCATCAGATCTTAATCAAATTTAAATGGGACCACATGACAAGCACCAGCTTTCAAATAAAAAAAGAATCATAAAAATCGGTTCACCCAGTAACAAGTCCCAAAGTAACACACATAAAAAAAAAAAAAAAAATACAGTCGAATTGAAAACCTCCTCCTTTTTTGCGAAGTCGGCTAAAAATAAAAAATAAATACAGTCGAATTGAAAACCTCCTCCTTTTTTGCGAAGTCGGTTAAAAAAGACGTGTGGCACTCGGGGACTGCCGCGGTAAACCTATTGCATAGCATTTAATTTTTGAGAATTTAAGGCATTTTCTTTCACCTATTGTTCTTAAAATCTACTTTTCAATACAGTTGTTAAACATGGCGTACTTTCAGAGGCTATAATTATGATTCGAAAATTAAATCTTTCGCATAGGCATCTTTCTGTTACGCGGTCGTGACTCTTGTTTACGAGCTCGATCATTAGTTTTGCAGTTGAGTTTTAAAGTCAATTTAAAAAGTTTAGTAGCAAAATGATTCCCTACGTTTTAGCATTGAATTCTCAAAAGTCTATATTATTTTCACTACAACATTTGTCAAAAATCAAATAGGCTGTAAAGGCTGCTTTCGTTGTAAAAAAAAAATTACCAGTTGAAAAAACGCGCCATTTTCAGTTTATTTTTTCTGAATAATCTAATTCTTTGATTTGTTTTTAATATTTCCCACAACTGTATTGAAAAACGTCGTGTGATACGCTGGTGTGTAGGTAGTGCAGATCACGGTCCACCCACAATAATAAACCCTTAACGCCACCCTCTAACAACCCCCTTATTGTCATATTTTTTTCAATACAGTTGTTAAACATGCCGTACTTTCAGAGGCTATAATTATGATTCGAAAATTAAATCTTTCGCATAGGCATCTTTCTATTACGCGGTCGTGACTTTTGTTTACGAGCTCGATCATTAGTTTTGCAGTTAAGTTTTAAATGTTTTAGTCAATTTAAAAAAGTTTAGATGCAAGGAGTTTTCATACTTAAAATAAAATGAGATTTTATTCGAGGCCAAAATGAATGAGTCCGTACGTCTTAGCATAAAATTCTCAAAAGTTTATTAAATGGTTGTTTAATATATTGAATTAACAGTTTTAATTTCATTATTTTCACATAAACATTTGTCAAAAATCGAATAGGCTGTATAGGCTGTTTTCGTTGTAAAAAAAAATTGGTATCTCTAACTCTATCTCTAACTCTATCTCTAACTCTTTCTCTAACTCTATCTCTAACTCTATCTCTAACTCTATCTCTAACTCTATCTCTAACTCTATCTCTAACTCTATCTCTAACTCTATCTCTAACTCTATCTCTAACTCTATCTCTAACTCTATCTCTAACTCTATCTCTAACTCTATCTCTAACTCTATCTCTAACTCTATCTCTAACTCTATCTCTAACTCTATCTATAACTCTATCTCTAACTCTATCTCTAACTCTATCTCTAACTCTATCTCTAACTCTAACTCTAACTCTATCTCTAACTCTATCTCTAACTCTATCTCTAACTCTATCTCTAACTCTATCTCTAACTCTATCTCTAACTCTATCTCTAACTCTATCTCTAACTCTATCTCTAACTCTGTCTCTATCTCTCTCTAACTCTATCTCTATCTAAGTTTGTATAACTCTATCTCTAACTCTATCTCTATCTCTATCTCTATCTCTAACTCTAACTCTATCTCTAACTCTATCTCTAACTCTATCTCTAACTCTATCTCTAACTCTATCTCTAACTCTATCTCTAACTCTGTCTCTATCTCTAACTCGATAGAGATAGAGTTAGAGATATCTAACTCTATCTCTATCTCGATCTCTAACTGTATCTCGATCTTTAACTCTATCTCTATCTAAGTTTGTATCGAATATTTTATGCGCAAGGAGGTTGTATAGCATTGAGATGGAGTTTGAATATTATATTGGTGTTCTAAATTCAAACACCAAAACAGTGATTAAAAGTGCTTTTGTGTGATAAATTATTTCTTTTTTTTTAATATGAGTTCAAGTACAAGTGATGAAATGGAATTAACTCCACCCGATATTTTATCTGAGGCCAACACTGCGCAAGATGAAATTTTGCCTCCAAAATCTCGAGAAAGATATATGGCGACTTACGTTAATTTTATTTTATGGAAAAATAAAATGTAATTCTTTGACTTGTTTTTACTATTTCCCACAACTGTATTGAAAAACGTCGTGTGATACACGGGTGTGTAGGTTATTGCAAACTCGTGTCATTAAAAACCCTCGCCTTCGGCTCGGGCTTGTTAATGACAGCTCGTTTGCAATAACCTACTTTCCACCCTTGTATCACAATGTACTATTACCTTTTCCCCAAATAATAAATTTAAATAGTGACCCCTATTTACACCACAATACGGTCACTTTTTCATAGTGACCCTTATTCCCACATACATAAAGTCTACATTGAACGCGGTGGAATTTAAAATGGGATACAAATAAAGAACCTCAACTTCAATAGAACATAAAAATATTTCTTACATCCGTCATAATAAAAATTCTTATTTTAACTTGTCATTGCCAAGCGAATTTGAGCCTTTAAATTAATAAAAACGTTAAAAACTCGAAAACGTAGAGAGCCAAACCCCCATTTATTTCCGAAAACATTAAAACTCTAAAAAACAAAACAAAAATATAAAGTGACCCTTATTGACATTGAAATAAGGTCGCTTTTCTTTGACAAGCGAAAGTGACCCTTATTCTTATTAACATAAGGTCCACATTGATCACCATTGTCACAGAAACAGCTCAGAGACCGATAAAAGGATTTTGTTTTTACGACCAACAAAAAATTTAAAACCTTCTTATCTCAGAAACGGTTGGAGTTAGCGCATTTCTGACAAAAAAAAAACCCCCCTGCCCTCCGCTACTTCATACAGGAGAACAAGATAGGATTAACCCCCCCCTTAACCGTTTACCTCCCCCCGCAAAAAACATATAAAGTGACTCTTATTAACATTGAAATAAGGTCGCTTTTCGTTGATAAGTAAAAGTAACCCTTATTCTTATTAACATAAGGTCCACATTGATTACCATTGTCACGTTTCTTTACGGAATTTCTGGATTCGGTCTCCACGCTCAGGCCCGCGATAGAAGCTATGCAATAGCTTAAAAGGCAAACGCACACCAAACAATTGGATACAGAGATAACTATTACATACAATAATTATTCTATTAATTGGCACGGTGTCGAGTACACCCACATACACGTTAAAAATAATAAATCCAGGACAATATATTGAAAAAATTGGAACCACAACAATTAACCGGGGAACTTTTAGAATAGAAACTGATTACGAAAGAGGAAGTTTGGAACAAGACCAAAAAAAGATAGAAAAAATAACTTTACAATTTCAACAACTTTGCAAGGATACTCAAAACATAATGTACGAGACAACTGCAATGAATTTTATCACCATTTAAACGAAGAAAAAATGAAGCTTGAGACAACAAAGGAATACCTAACAGAGATAAGAAATACTAGGAAGAAACGAGGCATTTTGGGACAAATTTTAACATCGGTGTTTGGATTTAATGATGAAGTATATAGAGACAGATACATTAAATAACAATCAACAGAAACGAATAGACGCTGCCAATCATCAAACAAAGATAATGATATCTACCGTCGCAGGTGTAAACTAGGTAGATTTTAAGAACAATAGGTGAAAGAAAATTACTTAAATTTAAAAAAATTAAATACTATGCAATAGCTTTACCGCGGCAGTCCCCGAGTGCCACACGTCTTTTTTGTTTATTGAGGCAGTTGAGATGTTACATTGCGTAGGCGTGAACGTTTGTTTGTCATAGCTCGTTGTATCAATATCTTTGTTTTCGTTTACACGGAGCTACTAAAAGTGACTTACACGCGTTATAAACATTTTTGTAATAATTTACTCAAGACACTGAAAAGACTATACGAACGTGAAGAATTTCAAAAAAATCGTAAAAATCCTAAGGCTACGTGGAACCTCATCAAAAAAATGTTTAACCTTCAGACAAGGAAATCGTGTGCTAGTGAACTGCTGACGAATGATTCTGATCCACACGCCTCACTTAATACTGTAAACAGTCACTTTGCTAGCATAGGAAAAACTCTCGCTTCCAAATTTACGCCACGAACCGATCAGGCTTTCAATTCTGATGACCCCGATGTAACTAGTTCCATAGATTACCTCCCAATAGATACCGCATGCCTACTGTTTTGTTTGATTCCGAGATCACCAAATTTGGCGGAAGGCACGGGTAGCGCGGGGAGTGACAAGTGCGCCGTGATTGGCTATTCAAGGTCACGGTACCTGTCGTAGTGACGGGACATGCGCATTAAATGTCGATAAAAATATCGATATTTTTCAAACAGAATGATATTTTATGTAAAATTTCTTAGCCGGCGATTTTATAACTACTTTAATAATGATAAAGAAAAACATCGATCGAGAAAAGATTTTGATTTTGGCCAAACGTGATTTAATTTAATTGTAATCCTATGTAAACAGGGCCTATCTGAGCTCTCGTTATGAGTAGAGTACAATTAGTTCAAAGTAAAAATAAAAATAAACTAATTTGTTAATTTTAAATAATCCATTTTAACAAAATCATTTTATTCTCCTATATATCTAATTAAACATCGATCATCGATACTTTTCGATAAGCAAAAAACGTATTTGTCTCAACATTTTTACTTCTGTGGGAAAAAGATAGCAATATAATAATTCCTTATGAGTGAAAGGGACTTTCACAAAAGACATCAACGAGCGCTACTGTAAAGTGTGCAATTTTGATTTGATAACCATTATAACTTGACCTTTTTTAGATTGGTCAATATTTATATCTTTGCCTACTGGTGGAATATTAACCCATCTTTTTTTAAACTTGAAGGGCTGGTTGATTTTCCACACCATTTTACTGCACAATTCGTCATTTTTTTTTAAACAAAACGTTGATAACTATTTTTTAAACAGAATTAAAACTAGAAATCGCTTGCGTCCCTACAGCTCTAATGTCTGGTCGAGACTAAAGAGATCATTCCGTGCACTGAGTTATATCAGCCTAAATAGGCTGATGTGTGGTGCGCGTAAGTTGTCTTCTATGCGGAATCTATTGGGAGGTTATCTGTGAACTAGTTCTGACCCCAGTTCAATGGCCATCTTTA
This sequence comes from Orthosia cruda, assembly GCA_964057195.1. Taxonomy (NCBI): domain Eukaryota; kingdom Metazoa; phylum Arthropoda; class Insecta; order Lepidoptera; family Noctuidae; genus Orthosia; species Orthosia cruda. The sequence goes on from OZ059836.1 coordinate 263,962, forward strand.
GCACGGACATTGCCGAAATAGAGAGAATAATACTCGGTCTTAAACTAAATAGTGCTGTGTGCTGGGACGGTATTTCTGCCACCCTGATTAAGGCTGCCAGACACGTCCTTGTTCTGCCATGTATTTAATTTCTCTTTGTTGACAGGAGTTTTCCCCACGGTCTTTAAAAGAGCCGTTGTGCACCCTATACACAAGAGTGGAGACAGAAGCAGTGTCAACAATTATAGACCAATCTCTGTGTTAACAACCTTATCAAAAATCTTGGAAAAATCATTAATGTTAGGCTCCTTAACTATCTTAACTCAAAAGATATTCTGGCGGACAATCAATTTAGATTTCGATCGGGAAGAAACACAGAAGATGCTGTTCTCAAATTGACTGGTACTGTGGCTAAAAACAAAACAATTGCTATCTTCCTGGACCTTTCAAAACGATTTGACACTGTTTCTGTCCCTCTCTTGCTAAATAAACTCCAAAAAATCGGCGTTAGAGGATTGTCACAGGATATCTTTAAAAGTTACCTAAGTGATCGATCTCAGATTGTTAAAATAGGAAACTATACGAGCAACGAAGAAAGCATCAGCTATGGCGTCCCACAGGGTAGTGTTCTTGGACCCACCCTATTTTTAATCTACATCGACGAGCTCTGCAGACTCACTATACCAAATTCGAATCTTATGGTCTATGCAGATGATACGGCAATAAACGTTCAGGGAAGAGACTGGCTTGAAACCCGCTCCCATGCAGAATCCGCGTTGCGAATGGTTTCTGACTGGCTTTCAAACAATTCGCTCACCCTGAATATGGAAAAAACTAAGTTTATCACATTTGCTCCATGTATAGCTTCTCAACCGGCTTCACCCTTCGCTTTGTCCTTCCACAATTGCCTACCCTCTATGAATAGTAACTGCTGTTGCAAATCTATCTCGCGAACAAACAGTATAAAATACTTAGGCGTAACAATTGATAGTACCATGTCTTGGAACGATCACATTGGGTCATTGGTTGCGAGAGTTAGAAAATTAATATTTGTGTTTAAAAAACTAAGATCATCAGCGGATCTTCCTACGCTTAAAACAGTCTACTATGCTCTAGCGAACTCCATCCTAAATTATTGTATAATCGTATGGGCTAGTTCTGCTTAATGCTTCGTTTAGAAAGAGCGCAGCGTGCGGTCCTAAAAGCCATGTCACACAAACCGGTCCGTTTTCCAACCGATGAGCTTTATGCTCTGTTGCAAATACCTAGGGTAAGAAACAGTTTTATTCTGAACTCGATCTTACGAAAACATACAGAGCTTAGTTTCAACCAGCAGACAGAGTAGGTAGAAACGTAGACCTGCTACAGTCTGCCCTGTAGCACCAGCTAGTATTGTGATTGTTAGACGACATTACTACTTTATAAGCCCAATTTTATATAATTTAATAAATGGGCTTTTGAACATTTACCCACTTACTTCACGTGAGTGTAAATCAATAACACATAAATGACTCAGTTCCCTGACTTATGAAGAGCTTGAACATCTTGTAAAAATCTAAAAAAATAAAATCCTTTCATTCCCACTGCCTTCCAAATCACAAAAACAGACAAACATACATTTATCTACACATACTCACACATTCACTCACGCACATACACACTACACTTACACTCACGCTCATATACACACACTCATATGCAAAAGTGATATAATTAGTGCTTAAGATTATTTTATTTTTTGTAAATTTTGTTGGTATATCCCAAATTGTTTGCATATTTTTTGTATTGTTATTCTACTATCTTACATACATATATGTTTTGTTGTTAATATGTATACCTTGGAACGCTGTCGTCTCCCTTCTGGGTGGTGGGCGCTAATGGCCGCGACACAGTATTCCTTACTAATGCGGCTGTTAACGAACTCTAACTTTTGTAAACTGTTTCTTGTTCCAATAAATATATTTGATTTGATATTTGATATTCGTTTTTTAATCTTTTTAAGAGGGTGGAGCAAAAAACTCCTATACCTCTTATAGGTAGTTTGTAAAATGTGGTTGTTCGGATCTTTTTTTAAGTTTTTTATTAAGATTATCTCGATTTCTTAGACATTTTAGTATTCCTTTAGTTATCCTAGGTCTTAAATACAGGTCTTCTGATCCCAAGCCAGGAGTTATACACCAGGGCCCATAGCGGCGTTGGGACTCCTGGACCCTGTCTGAACCTGTACCCCACGAAACCGCGGTTCGCGGCAGTGGAAAGCTAGGGATTTGCTCCCTATTGGGAGATATACTGGTTAACTACGGGTATAAGGTGGCACAAGGGTTGGTCGGTAATATTATAGGCACTTACCTTAGATTCCTGCGGTAGACTCCTGGGGGTCGATCAATATCGTGCCGTGAGGTTAGGGATAGGAGAATATATATATAATAAAGGACAATGATTGGATTGGGACCACCAACGCGTTCTGGGCCGGGTTCCGGCTTCCGTCAGACACACACGCGTTTCCCACAAAAGCACCTCGATGTACTTGAAATATATTTAACACCACCTTCGTGGGCGCCCCACTAACCGATTGCGAACGGAGGGCGCTATTGCTCGATTAGCTTATCAAATTACAAGACACCGAATTTCTCGCGTGTTCATTACAAATTTTCTTACTACACTGTGGTGTCATCTGTCAAAATCGTTGACAGCCCACCGACACGGTGTTGCAAGTAAATATAAACTCGGGACGGAACATCCACCCGTCTCGGACATAACGAGTTATGTCCGCTAATAAATGGGCAAGCGTGCTAAACTCGCCACTGCTCGCTTCAAAACCGAATCTCCGACCATGATCTCCGCAACTCTGGGAACTCCGTCAGACCCATAAATCAAATCTACAATGCGTCCACGACGCCAATACAAAGTTAACAAGTTAGGTTCTTTAACAAGTACAAGGTCTCCGACTTTGGGAGGGTCAGTTTTGTCAGTCCACTTAACGCGCTGCTGCAAAATATGCAAATATTCCAAAGACCAACGATACCAGAAACTTTGGGACATCTGACAACTCAATGAGAGTCAATTGCGAAGATTTAATTTCCCTGAAGGGGTATTCCGGCAGGGCGTTAAGAGGCTGACCAATCAAAAAATGACCAGGGGTCAAAACTTCCAGGTCATTTGGGTCTGAGGAGATCGGACAGAGGGGTCGTGAATTGAGAACGGCCTCGATTTTACAAAATACCGTAACAAGTTCCTCAAAGGTCAAAATTGTTTCACCAATAACACGGCGGAGATGCGTTTTTGCCACCTTTGTGAACCGCCTTGGAGGCCAGACAAACGAACACACACAAGTAGGCCTTGACAGCCTTGGCGTTCCGAAGTTGAGAAGTCTTAACCAAGAAGGGACCAGCGAAATCGGTTCCGACCGAAGCAAATAGTCTGCTCTCCGTCACTCGGTCGGATGGCAAATCACCCATTATGAGTTGAGTGGGAGCAGCCTTCAACTTATAGCACTGCATTTCCGTGTCTTTATATATATGAAGTGGCGATCTTTGTCAAAGCGAATTTACATCTTTATACTCATCCAAGAAGCACACGACACAAAAATAAAATATGCGTAAGAAGTCATAGAAAAGCAGTATTTAGTAAAAACATTTTGGGCATGGCACCCAAAATATACAATAAGTTGCCAAAAAGTATCACAGACCTACACAAAATGTACCAATTCAAATTATGTTTGCATGAATTCCTAGTTTCAAAATGTTATTATTCAATTAATGATTATTTGAGTGAAGAATGATTGATTTTATCTGAAATGTCATCACAAATTTAATGAGTATTGAAGTTTGATTTGACTTGTGTATAATAATTTGACATTTTTGATTCGATTTTTTTATTTTACATTTTAACTATTTATTTTGACATTTTTAATTGTTTTTTTTATTTTATGTGACATTTTTAATTTGACATTTTTATTTTCTAATGTAACCCCATTTAAAATTTATTTACTGTGTCTTTAGTAAAATTTTGTCTGTGTAATATTTAATGTTGCCATAGTACCTAACATATAATTTGCACACCCTCATTGGGTAATAATACAATGTACCTTTTATATCTGTAACACCTTTTCAACATGTATTATGCAAATAAATTATTTGATATGAAAAAAAAAAAAAAAAAACAAGCATACATTTAAAAATGATGCCACGAATAGTGCGTCTGGCCGACAAAATACAAAATTCACGCTGCAAAATAGCTAGCGTTGCAACCGGCGTGTGCGTTATTAATGTGTCGATTGGACACCAACAATTTCACCAACGCTCCTCCTATAGGGAGCAACAAAGGATGGCGAGCACCATAAGGTTATAACGGAAACTGTATTCTTAGGGATTACTATCGATTCAAAATTGCAGTGGGGCGCGCACATTAGAACTCTTTCGGGTAGGTTAAGTTCGGCTGCATATGCAGTAAGGAAAATAAGGCAGCTAACCGATGTAGCTACAGCTAGGTTAGTATACTATGCTTATTTCCACAGTATTATGTCTTATGGCATTCTGCTGTGGGGATCAGCAGCAGACGTTGACTCAATTTTCATCCTACAAAAGAGGGCAATCCGCGCAATCTATAAAATGGGTCCTCGCGAGTCCCTCAGAGAAAAATTTAAAGAGATCGATATACTGACTCTACCTTCACTTTATATTTTGGAATGTATTTTGTATGTCCGTAAAAATCGGGGGCTGTTCAAAACTAGAAGCGACTTCCATAATTTAAATACACGCAGTAAGCACGAAATTGTAATACCCAAATTCAGATTAACGAAAACTAGCAAGTCTTTTCTTATAAACAGTATACGCTTTTATAACAAGTTGCCAAAGTCAGTTATAGAACTGACCGATGGAAGGTTCAAAAACTACATCAAACGTATCCTTATTAAAAAAGCATATTATAAAATCAAGGACTACGTTGAAGATAAAAACATTTGGCCTTAGCTCCTTCTGCGCATGCAGCTTCCCTGGTAACTTGTAAACGGCACAAATATGTGGATGTCTCTAACTATTCTCAATCTCATTTTTCTTTCCTTCTTTTAATTAGACTTTTTACAATGGTTTTCAAACATCTTTATAGCCCTTTGCTAAGAATAGTTACAGCACTGATAACAAAATTTGTGCCACATGTTAAATAATAATAATAAATTAATAATAAATTGTTTATTAACCAACAGAAGCTACAGATATACATATAACAATACAAGTGTTGCAAAATCAGTACAATAATTTATATAACCCTGCCTCTTAAACTAGGATCACCTGTATTTTAAGAGACAGTGTTCGGCCGAGCAGTTCCTTAAACATAATTTATTACAATAGGTGGACGGTACAAGTAAATTAGAATTTGTGTTGTAGATTTTTTTTGTGTGAAGTGTGATAGTGAAGTGTGTATATGTGTATGTGATAGGAGGTGAGTACAATGTGTGTGAGCGTGAATGTGTGTATGTGTGTGTGTGTGCGTGTTTTTGCGTGCGTATGTGTGTGATAGATGAAGTGTAGTGCGAGTATGAGCTGATGGTTAAGGAATATAGGCGTGTGCCCTTTAGTTGTTAGTATGTGTTAGAGAATGAGTACTTATGTTATTAGACAATGTATGTGAGTAAAGACTCTGTGTAGGCATAGTCCTTTTGTAATAGCCACTCTGTTACTACGGCTTTAAGTTTGTGTACGTTTAGATTTATAATATTTATTTGTGAGTTAGTTTTTTGGTATATGTGTGTACTTAGTGTGTAGAACTGGTGTGTTGCGAAGGTAGTTTTGTGTTGGATTCTTGGAAGAAGATATACTCGCTTATTTGGGTTTGGCGGAGTCAGACTGAGATGTATTCTTTGAAGTGATCGGAGCACATAGAGTTGCCGTACCGTCAGAACTTTACAGTCAGAGTACAACTCTGTGGTCGGGTACCTGTAAGGTTTTTTAGTCATGACTTTAAGAATGGCTCTTTGTGCTCTTTCCACTCTCAGAACACTAGTTTTGGTTGCACCACCCCACGCAGTTATGCAGTACCCAAGAACTGACTGACACAGAGCATAATAAACCATCCTCAGTGTGTCAAGATTAGCCGAATCTCTAAGGGACTTAAAGACGTGGATAAGGCGCATTGTTCGTGTGGTAACGGCTTCAATCTGTTTGTCCCATCTTAGGCCACTATCAATCTGCACTCCAAGGTACTTTGCACTGTCAGCTCTGGCGAGTGCTGGACAGACACAGGGTTCGATTAAATTGGAGCATGAGTGAGCAACTACAGAGAAAGTATGAGAAGGTGCGGTGTTACGTCGGATTGAGAAAGGGAGGTATGTTGTTTTGCTTAAGTTGAGTGTCAGGAGGTTTGAACTGAGCCATTTCATTATTTTGCACATGGCATCTTCTGCGGTAGCCTTGACCATATCCCATGTAGGTCCGTAAACAAGTATCGCGGTATCATCAGCATACGCGTAGATGTTACTGTTGCTGAGGCACATCTTGCACAGGTCGTTAACATAAATTTGGAAAAGTGTAGGTCCAAGTATGCTTCCCTGAGGAACGCCTTAGGTTACTGGTGCCTCGTCACTGAAGTGTGTGTCAATTTTGACCGCTTGTGTTCGATTTGTGAGGTAATTTTTGAACATTTCAAGCGGTATTCCACGTACACCGACGAGTTCCAGTTTAGCAATAAGTTTGGGAACAGAAACGGTGTCAAATGCTTTAGCAAGATCAAGTAGGATAACCAGACATTTTGATTTACTATCTAACTTTCTAGCAACCTGTTGCGTGAGATCCAGCACGGCATCTTCTGTCGACACACCTTGCCGAAATCCGTACTGATTCTCAGCAATTATTTTATGTTTGTCTAGAAAGCTCTTAAGACGTTTGTTTAAAATCTTTTCAAGAATTTTAGAGAGGGCTGGCAAGACTGATATTGGCCTATAATTATTGACACTGTCTCTGCTCCCCCCCTTATGAATAGGGTGAATTATTGCCTTTTTGAGAGCATCCGGAAATACACCTGTTTGGAAGCAACGGTTGCACAGGTAGGTTACTAGTGGGACCAGTACATGTCGGCTTTTCTTTAGCAGTATAGATGATATTCCGTCCCATCCCACAGCACTATCATCTCGCAATTGGAGTATGACAGACTCAACTTCTGCTTCGTCAACCTCCAGTATTACAAGAGAGTCGGATGGGGAGTTTTGAGAGTGGTCATGGCCCAAAGTAGGGGGACTAGGATTACTGGTGGTGGTGGTTGTACGAGCCTGTGATATTATTTTCGCGGCCAAATTTTTGCCTACGTTGCTAAAAAAGAGATTAACATCGTTTATCGATGATTTAGGGTCATCACGTATTTTAAGCAGCTCTGAAGCACTGACATTAGTCTTTTGTGTATTGGTGATATTTTTAATTATTTTCCACATGCTTTTGGGGTTATTGTTTGCTTTTTCTAACTCACTTTTTTCGTAAGCTATTTTTAATTTTCGAAGCAAGTTATTGCAAAAATTCCTATACCGTGTATATGTGGTCTTAAGAATATGATTATTTGGAGCGTTTTTTGTGTTCATATGCATTTTATCCCGATTTTTGATACATTTCAAGAGCCCAGGAGTCATCCATGGTTTTATTGTTCGCTTTTGTCTAGGGATTTTAACTAATTTTGTATGTTTTAAGATAACTGATTTAATAATACTAATAAATTTGGTCATACATTCGTTAACATCTTCATTTTGGTATATAATTGTGAAGTCCGTGTCTTCTAGCTCAAGTATAATGGCTTCATAATCAAGACGGGTGGCGACTTGGCAAACTTTCCTAGTAGGAGCACCGTTAGCTAGAGACAATAGAATAGGCTTGTGGTCCGTAATATGTGATTCCAGAACTAGTGTGGTTGCACGAAGGTGTGACTTAAGGAGTAAGTGGTCAATGCAGTGCTCTAGTCGGGTAGGAAATAGGTGTGTTGGCATGAGCCCGTAGGAGGCATTTATCATAAGATATTCTAAGCTCCGGTCGTTTCTATTACTTGGGTGTATATCGATATTTAGATCGCCTACGAGTACAACACTAGTACAGGAAGATATTTTATCATATAGTTTAACTAGGCTCTCAGTGAAATTTTCAAATTTTTCTTTTGAATTAAGCGATGGAGAACGGTACACGGCAAGAACCGCTAACCTTTTTTCGATCTGAAAAACAAGACAATTCCCACCCACAAAAATGGGCTCCCAAACAGAACCATGTAAACCTTGTTTCGTGTAGATTATTACACCATCGTTTTGGTTCGTATTTCTCGAAGTCGAGTGGGAGTCAAATCCATCCAAAACAGGTAGGTTATGGACTTTACCAAGCCAGCATTCCGTCAAGATAACAATGTCAAAATTGATTTTGGTCATATTTAATAGAACTTGGAGTTGAGTAAAATTTTTGTTTACACTACGTATATTAATATGTAATAAGTTTAAGCTGCTATCGGATTTGTTGATATACTTGAGGCAATCTTCAGGTTCACAACAAAAAGAATTACCCAACTGAAGATTATCAAGTTCATTGTTAATGACGTTTATGGATGCCATTGAGAATTATTAAAAGGTGGGTTGGGACATTACATGGATTTGTGCTGAATCGCTCATATATCGGAAAAAATAACAAAAAGTAGGAAATATTAATTCTGGTTTGCTGTTTGAAAGAGGCATGTGTGTAGTATGTGTTAGTAAGTGAGTTATGGTGTTGAGTGTAGGAAAAACGTTTGAGAGAAATTGTGTTGAACTTAACCGTAAGGGCAAGCCCGTGTAATAACATTTTACAGAGTATTATAATTATAAGAACAGCTATACTATACTTGACATTAGTTGCTAGCTTTGTAGGTTTCCCGCAGTTGCTGAAAGGTGTTTTCACTTTTGACAACAGTATACTTATCGCCTTCCTTTTTACGCAGGAGAATTCGGCCATTCGCAATCCAGCAGTATTGAAAGTTTTCCGATCTGGCGAAGTCACGTGCAAGAAAAAGGAGTCTTTTCGCTTTTGGGGTCAAATGGTCCGACACGAACAGTGATATTTCAGGCCCTTCTAGACTAAGGTGTTTTGTGTTAATTTGTCTATCAGGTTTCGAGATATTATATTGCTTTGTTTCTCTTAGGAACTTGTCTTTGGCAAAGGTATTGGTAAATTCAGTGACCACGGCTGATGTTGCCGCGTTCGCCTTAGATGGTAATCTGTATATGTCTTTAATTTCCTTAGGAGAGCAATTACTATCGATACTTTTCATCAGGCTGGTAACCATGTTAAGTAGGTCTTCCTTTTTCTCCTTTTTCTTCTTCGGGACGCCTCTAATTTCAATGCATGTCTTTCTAATGATTCTTTCTAAACCCTCACTTTTCTCTTCGAGCTCCTCAATTTTTGCACGTGTATTGATCCGTTCATGGTCTAGAATATCAATCTTTTTATCTAGGTCCTTTATTTGTGATGATAATTCTCCTAACGATTTTTCAATTTCATCGTTTGAGACTTGTAATCCAGTTTTAATTTCGGCCAATCCTTTTTCAAGATTTGCCAGTTTAGAAATACCCTTGTCGAGTTTTTGCAGTTTCTCATCTTGCTTTTTCATCCAGTTTGAAAGCATATCCTTAATCTCATCCTTAAACGCATCAAATATATTACAATCGTCATCATCTAGTCGAATACGTTTGGGATTAAATCTCATTGTAACGTTGGTCGCAGGTGTCGACGAGCTGCTCATAACAGATCTATTTATGTTAGAGTCTGATGCAGACAGTCCTTGCGGTGGTGTACGAGTCGAATTCATATTGAATGGGTTTGAGACTCACTGTTCCTTGCGCAGACTATTGCTATAATGCAGCCGGCGCGTAGCACTAGTAGCGGCCGCGGTGGTTCGTAGCTGTATCTTCGTAGCTGGCAGCCAGTGACGTCACCCGCGTAGCACAGCGCTTATGTAGGCGTCGTCGTCGTAGCAGTGGTTACCGAGCGTAGGGTGACAGAGACAACAATTATGGCGATTGCACTCCTCGCACAGACACTCCGCGTAGCGCGGGCCGCCTTTCACTTTTACGCACTGGATGCAAGTCACGAGTTTAATACTATTATTATAAGTTATAGTTTGGAATAACTTGGGACTAATTATACGATATTATTTGGTTAAAAACTGATAACACGTCTGCTCAGGACGACCGCTCGGACGAGAAAAAAAAAGAGTGAGAATATGTGAAATAAAAATATTGATTTTGATTTTTTTGATTTTGATTTTGAAGGTAAGTTCGAATTCCGCAGTCGTCCTCCGACTCGGAGCAAACCAAATTTAGTCTTGTTATACTTATTTTTATTTACAATGTATAGATTCTTTTACCGATTGTTTTGTGAATGTGTGAACATTGTAGGCCTTCTAGTTGCTAGTTAACATTTGTTAACTTTTTTATAAAATATATAATCCTTTTATTTTATTTTTTTAGTTTCTTACGACTTATTGTCATAAGTCGGGCCTACGTTGTCCCCACATGTCTAAGTACTAATGCTGTAACATGGAAATATTGTAAAACCAAACCATTTTTAAAAGAGTAACCATGGAGTTTCTTGCCGGTTCTTCTCCATAGGAAACGACCAACCCGAACCGTGCACCTTTTGTCGACGTTTTATAAGTGCCCATGTAGGCCTATGTGAAATAAAAATATTGATTTTGATTTTTTTGATTTTGATTTTGAAGGTAAGTTCGAATTCCGCAGTCGTCCTCCGACTCGGAGCAAACCAGATTGGTCTAGGAATGGATTAAGACGAGCGATTGAGCCTTTCAAAGCTGAGCATTTCTTCAGGGCTTCAATAGTCTGGTCAAAGTGCTCGGCTTGTACAGCACGAACCAACAACATCAGGGCCTCTTGGCGTTCATGAGGCGACAAAACAGAGGATAACAATTTATTATTAGGGTTCCGTCCGTTACTTATGAAACGCCGGACCCAGGCGGTAACGCCTAACAATTTCGACAAAGAACTGTATCTGTCCAAAAGATAATCCAATTTATATACAGGTTGCGTTTCCACAATTCCAATACGCAAGCCTGGCAGAACCTCTGGAGAGGGGAACCTATTCTGGGGCCAGGACGACTCGCGATGCGACAACCAGTCTGGTCCCCACCAAAGAGAATGGTTAACAAGGGCAGGAGCCTCGCAACCACGGGACGTGCAGTCTGCGGGGTTCAATTCTCCTGGGACATGTCTCCAGATCAGTTTAGTCTCAGAGTTCTGAATCTGTGAGACTCCATTCGCCACAAAAACCTCCAAAGTATGAGCTGAGGTGCGAAGCCAACAAAGAACGATCTCGCTATCAGTCCAAGCGAAAACGTCTGAGATATCAACTGAGCGACCCAGAGTGCTGTAAACATGGTGAAGGAGCCAAGTAAGAAGAGCTGCTCCAGACAATTCCAATTTAGGAATGGTTAACCGTGACCTAATAGGCGCCACCTTACTCTTAGCCATCACCAAGTGGACCTATACAGAACCGGATGGACTTGCAGTCCGTAAAAAAACTGCGGCCGCGTACCCTAGTTTGGACGCGTCACAAAATCCGTGGAGACTCACTCGACACTTACCAGCTGGTAGAAGGAGTCTGGGCAAGGAAATCCGGTTTACATCCGGATGGGAAGATACAATCGCAAACCATTCCCTCATCAACTCCTCCGGCAGAGGCTCGTTTCAAGTAATATTGGCTAACCAAAGTTTCTGCAAAAACCACTTGGCCAAGAATATGACAGGAGTGATCCATCCATTAGGATCAAAGGTCCGGGCTACAGTTGACAAGACTATGCGCTTTGTCCAGGTCTGGGGAGTATCCAATTTCACTTGACAGGTAATAACTTTATAACACGACGCGGGTCCGGAGAGGACCGCTCTGGGTCCCGCGAGGGACCTTCAAACCCAGATTGGTCCAAGAGGCGACATTCCTCATCCAGGAATTTCAACAAGTCATCGAAAGGGGGGAGGTATGTGGCATTATCCCCACCATACCTCTGCTCGAAGTGAACCTTCAAGTCGGAAGGCAACCTTGACAGAACAAGGTGAAGTAACATAAAGGACCATTGGTCAATAGGTAGGCCCAATCGTCTCAAGGCGTTCAAGGCCACCGTCAGTGGGTTGACCAAATCCTCTAGTAGGGTGGCAACCCGATGGATGCGAGGCAACGACAAAATCTGCCAGACGTGGGCGTCCGCTAACAGACTCACATTCGCATAACGCTTAATCAACAGTTCCCGGGCAGTATGATAACTTTGATCCGTAACAGTTAGGTGGCTGACTAAACCTAGGGCCTCTCCTCTTAACGTGGAGAACAAGTAGGGCTGCTTTTGACTAGGCGACAAGTCTGTCCTAGCATCCACCAAACTGTCGAAGTAGGCAGTCCAACAACCCAAATCTCCACTAAAGTGTGGCAAGTCTAGTGTAGGCAACCGTCCTAACAAAGCAGGATGGGTGGAGATTTTCTCCACCTTCAAAACATCCTGTGCAGAACCCCTCAATTTACTGGTTGCCTCAACAATATCATCAGAGAATCCGTAGAACGGTTACACTCAAATACAGTAACACTCTACACAAACTAATACGCAAACGAGTCAGCGCATGAGATGGACGAACGAATACAATGAAACACTTATTAGAATATATTACACTATCACACAATTAGAATCAAATAAAACAGCCTATAGAAAATATTTACATGAGGAATTCACAAATATATACCCAGAATTAACAAATATAACAGAGCAAAGATTATCTGACCAAGTGAGAGCGATAAAAAATAATGGATATATAGATAACAACAGATTAGAAAAAATTAAAAACCAGGTAGCTGCAGAATTCAGGAATAAAAACAGCAACATTCAGATTATTGATTATAACGATTTAGTTAATACACAATCGCAAAATGACTCCGAAACACCTGACAACATTACTAACTTTACTGACACGCCCAGAAATACCCTTTCAACGGATGTGTTTATAAATACCAGCGTAGATTCTAACTTTGTTCCTCAAACACTCGTAAATACAGGCGATGACAATTTTTTGAACAACATAGAAACTGGCAACTTTGAACCTGCACAAACAAATGGTAATACTATCAACCCTGAAATCGAAGCCATATTTCAAGAAGCTCAACATAATTTTACTGACACATTTCGCACTAATAGGCCTTACATTCCCAAACAGAAGACATCTAGGAAGTTTTCTGCCATAGTCTCATATATAAATAATGTCATACTGCCTAAGCAGGTAAATGTAGAAACCGAATTCATCGAACTGCAGACAATAATTTATTGTGCAGCATGGACGGCAGCTAAATACAACGGAGCCAAAATATCAGTATCCATACAAAATGAACGCGGCACATATAAACCGAGACAACCAAAGTGGCAAATTAGATTAGAAAAGAAAATCAAAAGTTTAAGAGCAAATATAAGTAGACTGACACATTACATTAATGGCAGTAGAAGCCGATAGTTAATAGCTGCAGTAGAACAAATAAAAATTAAATACCAACTACACGCGCAACACCAGAATTCCAATACACTGTCAGAACACTTTTTGGATACCTTAAAACAAAAGTTAAGCGCAGCATCTAGTAGACTTAAAAGATATATTACTTGCACGAACCGCAAAGTTCAAAATACAAAATTTACTAACAACGAAAGAATATTTTATAGAAATCTTACATCTAATAATAAAGACACCACTAGTCAATCGCTAGAAACACCTCCTCCCGAAGCATTACGGGAATTTTGGGCAAACATATGGGAAAACCCAGTATTTCACAATAACCACGCTAACTGGATCAATGACGCATCACTAGAAATCCCTGAAATGGACTTTGAATTAATTCCAATAAACACATTTATAGACGTCATCAAACGCTCTCACAACTGGAAATCGCCAGGCACAGACAACATTCACAACTACTGGTATAAGAAATTCACTAGCATACATCCATTCAAATTTAATCACCTAAACACCTTCATTAAATCACCAAATTTGCTCCCAACATACATAACACAGGGAGTCACATACATGCTACCTAAGGACATGAATGATACCACAAACCCAGCCAAATACCGACCAATCACTTGCTTACAAACGCTCTATAAAATCCTTACAGCCTGTGTAAGTGAAGTAATTTACGAACACTTAAATAAAAATTACATTCTTGCAGAGCAACAAAAGGGATGTCGTAAAAACAGCCAAGGATGTAAAGAACAGCTCACTATTGATGCGATTGCTATGAACAGCGCAGTTAAAAACAAACAAGATATTCACACTATGTTCATCGATTACCAAAAGGCATTTGATTCAGTCCCGCATAGCTGGTTGTTGCATGTCCTATATATCTATAAAATCCACCCCTCACTCAGATCGTTCTTAGAATCCACCATGCAAAATTGGCAAACTGTACTCAAAATAAATCAAGCCTCCATGGCTTTAGCAACTGAACCTATTCAAATAAAACGTGGAATCTTTCAAGGCGATGCCCTAAGTCCTTTATGGTTTTGCATGGCCCTCAATCCTCTCTCACACCTCTTAGATAAAGCTAACACAGGATTTACCTTGACAAGCGGTAACACCCATTTCACCTTAACACACCTTATGTATATGGATGACATAAAATTGTACGCAGCAGATCAAAACTCCCTCTTTCATTTAGCAGATACAACACAAGAATTTTCAAAAGATATAAGTATGCACTTTGGGGTAGATAAATGCAAAATTTTGTCAATAGTTAAAGGAAAAATTCAAAATAACAGTTACACACTCGAGTCAGGTAAAATTATTGAGCCTATGGATGAACAAACTACGTACAAATATCTAGGTTTCAAACAATCTAGACAGATAGAACAAAAAATAAAAAACAAGAACTGATCAAAAAGTTTACACATCGTCTTAACCTAATCTTAAAAAGTAATCTAAACTCCAGAAACACAGTTAAAGCTGTCAACACATTTGCAATACCCATCCTTACATACTCTTTCGGAATTATACGATGGTCAAAAACCGATATAAAAAAATTACAACGAACTATCAATACTCTCCTTACCAAACATAGGAAACATCACCCGAAATCATGCATACAGCGACTTACTCTACCACGCCAAGAAGGAGGAAGAGGATTGATTGACATACACAATTTACACAACAAACAAATACTTTCACTCAGATCTTACTTCCATAACAAATCAGAACATTCACCACTACATAAAAATGTAACAGAAGCAGATAAAAAACTTACACCACTCAACTTGCAAAATAAAAACATTCAAATTAATGAAAATATTATAAGCACAGCAAAAAATTGCAGCATGGGCTGGAAAAGCTTTACACGGAAGACACCAAGCTACCCTGAGCCAGCCACACGTCGATAAATTAAAGTCGAACGAATGGCTCAAACGAGGTGAATTGTTTCCCGAAACTGAAGGTTTCATGCTTGCGATCCAGGATCAAAAAATTGCAACAGGAAATTACAGAAAGTACATATTGAAAGACTGTAATCAATCGACTGACACATGCAGACATTGCAACAGTGCCTCTGAGACCATACAACACATAACAGGGGCCTGTAAATCTCTCGCACAGACAGATTATAAACACCGACATGACCAAGTTGCCGCCATTATACACCAACACCTAGCACATAAATATAATCTTATAGGTGAGATGATTCCTGATATGATAAATGAATCCCGATGATATTATAAATATAAACCTGAAATAATTTTAGAAAACAGATATCAGACAATTTATTGGGACAGGACAATAATTACAGACAAAACTATACATTATAATAGACCTGACATCACTGTACACGACAAAGTAAATAAAACAGTGTACTTAATCGATATAGCTATACCTAATTCACACAACATCCAATCAACAATATCCGAAAAACTCAGTAAGTACCAAGAACTCGCCATTGAAATCAAAACCCAGTGGAAAGTACAAACCGTCCACATAGTCCCTATAGTAGTTTCTTCTACCGGTGTAGTACCAAAATCTCTCACACAAAGTCTTGACACTCTACATATGCCTTCTCACACGCTATACATGCTCCAAAAATCCACCATTCTCAATACTTGTCGACTTCCTCTACATTGTCATCCACCTTCTCAATTTAATTTCCCCCTCACACACTTGGTCCTGGCCCGTGTGTAAGGTCGTATACTCTCTTAAAAGAGAAGA
The DNA here is from genome assembly GCA_964057195.1 of Orthosia cruda. Taxonomy (NCBI): domain Eukaryota; kingdom Metazoa; phylum Arthropoda; class Insecta; order Lepidoptera; family Noctuidae; genus Orthosia; species Orthosia cruda. Next base: position 280,154 of record OZ059836.1, read on the forward strand.
AAAATAAAGAACTCTATATTATAATAATAATAATTGTTTATTGTTCCAAAATGATTATATATGTGCATTATGAGGCAGCCCCATTAAGTTATTAATAATACTTGTGTTGGGGCTGACTCGCTACTTCCCCTATTTTACATTTACATAATGGAATAATGAACTAAACCAAAACACATAAAAGAAAAGAAAACAGAATGCAAATTAAAAACTATGATATATATATAAATGATACTGTCAAGATAGCAGCTCAATAGTGTATGTATGTGAGTGTGTGTGTGCGTGCGCGCGCCCGGACGTGTGTTTGTGTGTGAATGCGTGTGCGTTTGTGTGTATCTGTGGTCTGTTTTTATGTATTCCTTTTTAGCAAGGTCTGATCAATATTTTTTCAATTTCCTCCTATGTTAATGTTTTTAACCATTCAATTATGATCTTCTTGCATTGATGTTGAGGCTCTGGGTGGAAATTTAATTTTGAATTTATTTTATTATACGCAAAAGCAGATTGAGCAACATACTGACGCTCAGCAAAAGCCGTGCGAACCCGCGATGAGTGCGCCACCATATTATGACGTCATTTAACCTGGTCTGCTGGATTAAGTGGTGTAGATTTATGCAGGTATAGTGTCATGTGTAATAGATATAGCTGCCTTACTGTTAGCATACCACACATACTACATAGGCTGTTAGTCGGATATCTGTATGGTTTAAAATACATGACTTTTAGAAGTGACCGCTGGGCTCTTTCAAGCTCAAGTAACTTAGTTTTGGCGGCTCCTCCCCAAACCGGAATGCAGTATGTTGTAACAGATTGCGCCAGTGCAACATAAATTCTACTAAGTACGTCCGGAGGTTTTGAAGATCCATATTAATTTTCTAACACGAGATATATTAGAATCAATCTGTGCCTGCCACGATAAACACTCATCAATAACAACACCCAAGTATCTAGTAGAGGTGACTCGTTGTAGGTTTTGATAGTTTCTCTTTAAGAGGGGACTCGTCACACTCTCGCGGATTGTTATGTCAAAGTCCGCACCTGGTTTAGATTTTGCACTTGGGGAAAAACAGATGTAGTTTGTTTTTGTGATATTTAAGGTTAGAAGGTTAGCTTTTAACCAGTCTACAATAATAGTTAGGACAGATTCAGCTTTTTGGTTCAAAGTAATATTGGCTAACCAAAGTTTCTGCAAAAACCACTTGGCCAAGAATATGACAGGAGTGATCCATCCATTGGGATCAAAGGTCCGGGCAACAGTTGACAAGACCATGCGCTTTGTCCAGGTCTGGGGAGTATCCAATTCTTGTAGTCTTTTAGTCATCGATCTGATCAGCGTCACGATGACATATTGTGGTATGTTCGCCCACTCTTCAAGCACAGCGACTTTAAGCTCGGGAATGGATGAAACAGCGGTAACCTTGGCTCGGACTCTCCGTTTTAGCTCGTCCCATCGGTGATCGATCGGGTTCAAATCCGGGCTTCGTGCTGGCCACACCATTTGTTGACTCCCGATTGCAGATAAGTACTCCGTAACGATCCGCGCGGTATGAGGTCTTGCATTGTCATGCATAAAAAAGACATTTTCTCCGATAAAACCAGCATACGGCATTACGTGGTCTTCGAGAATGTCAGTTATGTATCGGTCAGCTGTTAATCCACATCTACCATTTCCATCGTTGACGGGGTCGACGAAGACAAGATCCATTTTTCCGTCTAGAGAAATTCCTCCCCACACCATACAAGAACCAATTCCAAAAATTACAGTTTCTCGAATGCAACATTGGCAAATCTTTCACCAGGTCGTCTATACACGTGAGCTAGGTGGCGCTGGTGATGTAAACAAAGTATTTGATTGTGCTCTCGTAAATTATATCTAAAAAAATATTAGAAGTGCTCAAAAGACCATAAACTGTGCATAAAAGTGAAAAAGGATACTAAAATCAACTATAGCAGTGTTATCAAGGAGGTCCGTGGAGCGAAAAACTACAAAAGTGATTTTTGAAACGAGTAAACAAATGACTTGCAAAATCAATGTGCGAAACTGTGATAAATGCTAATAGACAGTGATCAGAGATGTGTCAAGACTCCAATCCAGAGTAATAAAGGAAATATAAAGTGAACTGGAAGTGAACAAACTATTTATCCTAAAATTCAACCACAAAATCAAATTTTAACTTAATATGCATCCGTTTTTTATTTGAAATTTATTTAAATCCACGCCATCTCGTGTTTAACTTGCGAACTGACATGTCATCAATCAATACCTAATACAAAGTGTCGAAACTGTCACAAAACAATATATATTCATCACATACGCCTCAAGTAGCGACATCTATTGGCTAGGAAATAAAAATACTAATTCAACGGAATACGACTTGCTTTTTTTGACGTGAAACATACTGAACAGGTAGTCAGTAGGCCTACACATGACTTTGACGCAGAGAGCTCTGGTTCGCACCTCGTCACCCGAGATTATTTTGGTAGAATCATGAATTTTCTGGAGAATATTACGTTCCGCCGCACGCGCACCCGCTCAGAACCAGAAGACGTCAGCAATATGTCTCAAAATGTCACAATAAACAGCATGCCTGACATGTCTGAGGACGATGATGAATCACAACTCAAAGCGTTAAAAATCACAATTGAACGAATCACATCGCAATTAAACAGCGCGCATAGTGAAATTGAACTATCTCTGGAGAATAGCGAATTGAAGAAAAAATACAACGAACTGGCTAAAAGAAACGAACTCCTTAAAAAAATTAATAGCCCCGCCAAACCAAGATCTACGCCAAAGAAAACTATAAACAGACGTACAAATAGTAAAGAGACCCAAACAGACAATTTAACTACCTTATCTGAAAACACAAATGATGAGACTAATGTGGGTGAGATTACACAGGGACGTTCTAATACTACTCTAGTACCAACTCCAGGCAGAACCCATATCAAGCAGACTATTAGTATAGATAAACCAAAAATATGTTTATTAAGCAGCGAAACTTCAAATATATTATACACCGCTACAGAGGAAACTAACTTGCGAAACTACGAAATTTGCCACTATCGCAAACCAAAATGTGGACTGAAGCAAATACTTGAGGATATTGATGTAAAAGTTCAGAACTTAACAAGTAAGGACTACTGTATTATTTACATTGGCGAAGAGGACTTCCGAAGAACACAAAACTATGTAGAACTAGTAATGTTTATTCGAGAAAAATTAATTACAATATACCATACTAATATAATTATTTGTCTACCTACTTATAAATTTAAATTTAATAATAACTATTATGTAAAACAGCAAAATTATGGCAATACTCTGTACAATAGTAGAATAGAAACTTTTAGTAACCTTTTATATATGGATACACAGACATTTAATTACGCATTTCTACTGGATTCTAATCTAAATCTTTCACTGACCTCTATCATACATTGTACACTGTATAATAGAGGTCAGTGAAATCTTTCCTATAACTACGATATGTATAATCAGCGCACGGGCGCACTGAATAGTAGTGGCACGAAAGTTGTGGTATCAGACCTACAGGATCTTGTTATGACAATAGGCAACCTAAACAATGAAGATTTTGAGGTGGAGTACTCACAGTCGAATAAAACAGAAATATCTACAGGACTCACAACCACAAACCAGTCCTAAGTTTTTTCTTTAATAACAACACATCAGAAAATAGTACACAAACACATTTATGCAAAAATACAAACATGCTATATCAAAACATACAAAGCCTAAAAAATAAACGTTACCTTTTGGAAGCAATCACGAACGAACATAAAATAGACGCACTTTGTTTTACGGAAACATGGATAACAGAATTAAAAAAAGACCTACTGAGTTTAGAAGGGTATACTGTAGCCGCCAAATACTGCCGCCCAAACTATGCGGCAGGTGGTGTGTGCATATTCTTAAAAGACGATATTTAATTCAAAGAAAGACAAGATTTAACGGAAATGACAATTGAATTTATATTCGAAACGTGTGCAGTAGAAATTCCTAAAATGAATCTATTACTAATAGTTATCTATTGACCACAAAAAAATAGGGAAACCGAAATATTTTATACATCCTTGGAAAAATTGCTACTTAAAATCAACATAAAAGACAAACATAAACACATAATTATAGGCGGGGATTTTAACGTAAATATCCTTGAGAAAAATCGCAATTCATTTAATTTTCTAAATACTATGACCAAGTACAAATTTCGACAACTAGTGACGGAACCTACCAGAGTAACAACCTCAAGCGCCACATGTATTGACCTAATATTTACAAACGCACACGCCAAACTCCATCTAGAAATAGTGGAGCTTGGACTCTCAGACCACAGAGGAATAGTAATCACTATACCTACCCACGATCCAATAATTAATAAAAAACAAATATTAACTCTAAAAAGGTTCTATAACAAACAAAACATTGACTCGTTTAAACAAGAACTGAAAGAACTAGATTGGAGTAAAATAATAAACGAAAATCAAGACATAAATAATAATTATCAGTCATTTCATAACACCTTACAAAACATATTAAATCAGTGTATACCAAAGAAAACCGTAAAAATTAAAAAGAGATCATCTAAATCATGGCTAACGACTGGATTAAGAATAGCATGCAAGCATAAAAGGCAACTAAAAGCATTAATGACTACAACTAATAACAATATATTGGAAAAGTACTATAAGCGTTACGAAAAAATACTTAAGAGAACAGTAGCCAACTCTAAAAAACTAAACTATATCAGAATTATGAGTAAATCTGAAAATAAAACTAAAACAATGTGGCAAATAATAAAAGAGCGTACAATTAAAAATAACAAAAAGCCAATAAAAAATATAAAATTGCGTGTACAGAATACTGTGACAGAAAACGCGACTATCATTGCCAACGCTTTCAATGATTATTTTGTGTCAGTGGGAAAACCAAATACCGTGATAAACGGGAACATTGGTCCAACTGGCCGTCCTACCTCCTCCCAAAGCGAAAACTCCATTTACTTAAGACCTGTTGACCCCAATGAAATTAAATTTATTATAAAAAGGTTGAAAAACAAGCGAAGCTATGGGCATGACGAGCTACCGCCTATACTTATAAAAGCATGCGCTGAAGAATTAACGTTACCGCTAACTTATTTAGTAAATCAGTCTTTGGAAGAAGGCTCAGTTCCTGACCTACTAAAAGTATCTATAGTAAAACCAATTCACAAAAAGGGAGACCAGACTGACACTAGTAATTATCGGCCGATAGCATTGCTACCGACCTTCTCGAAAATTTTGGAGACTGCAATGTCAAAACGACTTTATTCTTATTGCGAAAGATATAAAATATTAAACGATAGCCAGAATGGGTTCAGGAAAAATAGATCCACCACATTAGCAATATTTAAGTATATCCAGGAAGCTTTAAATATAATCAATAACAAAAACTACGCAGTAGGGATTTTACTGGATATGAGCAAAGCCTACGACAGAGTTTCATACGAAATTTTGCTTAATAAATTATATGCAATGGGTGTTAGAGGTATAGCACACAAGTGGTTCCGTTCGTACCTAGAAAATAGGGAGCAATTCGTAGAGGTAGAACATAGCGACCCGCACACTGGCCAAATAACACGCTTAAGATCTAATAAAGCAAAAACAACAATGTCAATACCACAAGGCAGCGTTTTGGGATGCTTATTATTCCTAGTTTATATTAATGACCTTCCTAAAGAAATTGACGCTCAAAGTATTTTATTTGCTGACGATATTTCTATCATTTTTCCGTATACATATAAAGAAAACCTAAACTTAAGTCTGGATGATAAGCTCTCCAAAATAATAACATGGCTAAAAGATCATAACTTAGAATTAAATTTTGACAAAACAAAGCTAATGCATTATAGACCATACCAAAAACGCAATTTAGATATAAATTACTCATACAATAACATAAAGCTGCAATGCATAAACGAGTTTAAACTGTTGGGTTTGACTATTGATACTAATACAAACCGGAAAGCTCATATAGATACACTGGCAAACAAACTAGCCAGCTTTATATATGCCTTGGGGGAGCTTAAAAGAGCTACCGATTTTAAAACTGCTCTAACAGCATACTATGCCTACGCATACTCCTGGCTAAGTTATGGAATCGTGGTTTGGGGGAATGGTGTGGACAGGGATAGACTTTTTATTTTACAAAAGAAATGTATACGAATTCTTGCCAATATAGATAACGCAGAAAGCTGCAAGCCATTCTTTGTAAGATACAAAGTCCTTACACTAACTGGTATCTATATTTTAGAAGTTAGCAAATTTGTAAGAAAACACCAGGGACTGTTCCCACTAACTAAGGACCTTCGCCCGCAACATCGCAGTATTAGACGCCAAAACAAAAATGAATTAGCCTTACCAAGCTCAAAATTAAGTATATTCCATTCAGGACCTTTGGCCATGTGCGTGAAAATATATAATAAGCTTCCAAATTCAATTAAGGACATAGAATACGAAAATAAATTTAAAAACAGTCCCCAAAAATACCTTATTTTAAAATCGTATTACACTATAAAGGAATTCTTTGACGATAAGTAAATTTTGACATGGAAATTCATACCTGTACACAATACTCATAGCACTTACAATTTTGACTTACGACCTACCTATGTTATTTAATGATTATTATTGTTATCGCTGTTTGTTTTAATTTGATTTAAATTTTATCTTATTTTATTTTTTGAATGGAAATGATGAACAAATTGTTCTCACCCTATCCTATATTATATCATGACAGTTACTTATTTAAATATCAAATGTTGGACACTTGATAAACATGATAAAATTAGTGTTTGTTTAAGCACAGTGGTTTGTTCTATTATTGTGACACTGTAGCACTTTACACTATATATTGCTGTGCCCTAGCAGGGTTCATGTATGAAACCTATATACTTGTAAGAACTTTGTAAACTACATGAATGCAATAAATGATGATTATGATTATGATTACACTCGGTTTCTCCCGTCATTGCTAAACAGACAGATTCTCGACTCACCAGAATACAAAACTGACCTCCAGTCTTCTTAAGTCCAACTAATGTGTTCTCGAGCAAACTTCAGGCAGAGACGATGAGCTACAGTTAATTTTGGGCCAGTTGCCGGTTTTTGTGATATTAAATTTTGTTCCTTTAGTCTTCGTCTCACTGTCCATCTACAGATTTCGACACCTCGAACGTCACGTAACGCTTGCTGTAGCTGAACAGCATTAAGTCCACGGTCGCGCAACGAACTGGTTGCAATAAAGCGGTCGTCACGTTCTGTAGATGCCCGTGGTCTGCAGGTTCCAGGTCGCCGAACAAAAGCACCAATCTCCAGACTACCTGCGGTATACCCGCTGTACCTTTGAACGACTCAAATGAAGTATGCGTGCCACTTCACGTTGTCCGTGTCCAGCCTCAAGTAAAGCTACAACTTGGGCAGCTTCCGTAGTTGTAGTATCCATTTTGTCAGGCTTTTTGATTACACAGACAGAAAAAACAACAAGAACACGTCAATATGGGTATAATTAATAAAAACTCCAATTTAACCTTTTCGTAATGGAGTACAATCAAAATGTCAAAGCAAATTCAATAATTAAATTCGATAATTTAATTCTACCCTCTAAACTTCAATTAAAAATGAGAATTGGGCAAAAAAACTACCCTCATTGTAAAGGCTATTAAATAATCTGTTAGACGATAGGTATTTCGAATCGATGCGTTCCATAATACTAAAAATAATAACCATAATCCGTGAAAAAAGGAAGTGGCTCAATTTATTTGCTCCCAAGTGTATGTTCTTTGGCTTTCTTTTGTATTTGCTTTCTAATAAGCTTGTATAACTCTGATAAATGCTTCTTTTCTATTCCAGTTTTATTTTTCTTTTATTTTAGTCCTTTCCTTTATTAGTCTTGCTAGGTTTTCTTGGATAAGAGGTTTATTACACCTTTTGTTGTTGCTAAGTTTATTATTGCTGCTTCTAATTTTTGTGACTAAGGTAGGGTTATTTTTCCTTTTCTAGGGTTCATCAATAGGATGGACCCTAATCTTATTACAATCTAGCCTTATAAATAGACTAATAAGTAATTTAATTATAACCTAAACTATTACATTGCCTTTACTAAGAATGTGTCCAATAGCACTTTTCTTATTGTCTCTATTAAGGCGAATACACTTCGTTCTTGTGTTTATTTCGTAGCACTTTCGTACGTTACACTATTCACTAACACTAAACACTTACTCGAACGGTTTTGTTCTTTTTAGTCTTCTCACTATGTTTGTGTGGTCGAGAAGCTGGATTGCCTCGACGTTCACATGCTAATGAAGTCTCTTTTCGTGAGCTTCTGCAAATTTCTGGATCACTTTATCGATGAACTCAACTTTCAGGTCCCGATGAAGGTCATCATTTCGTATGTACCAAGGTGCATTTACAATGGCTCTTAGCACTTTGTTCTGGAATCGTTGTTTAATGAATATATTGCTATGTTTGGTGCAGCCCCATAGCTGAATACCTTAAGTCCAAACTGGCATCAGGACTTGTTTGTATAGCAATAATTTGTTTTGCACAGACAGCATGGAGTTTCTTCCAAGCAGCCAATACATTATTATATATCGGAAGTCGAGTTCTTCTTTTTTCTTCTTGACGTGGGCTTTTCAGCGTAACTTAGCGTCAAGGGTCATACCGAGATATTTGGCTGTATTCTCGTTTGGGGCTTGTTTATTACTAATATAAACTGGAGAATACTGGTGTTTTTTTGTTGGTAAAATCTATGTGAACAGATTTGGATTCATTTAGTTTAATCCTCCATTTTTTGGTCCAGTCATAAACTTGATTAACAGCCATTTGAACCTTTTCTACTGCTTCTGTTTCCTACAGCCATTATGGCTGTATCATCAGCAAAGGTCCCAATCGTGTTTTGCTCTAATTCAGGAATATCACAAGTGTATAGTAGGTACAGGACCGGGCCTAACATACTTCCTTGCGGTACGCCAGCTTTTATTTGTTTCAGTTCTGAGTAGACATCTTGTCTTATTCTAAGGACTCTGTTTAGAACGTAGGACTCTAATATATCAGCAAATTGCTTCGGTAACAAGCTCTTCAGTTTATGTATAAGGCCTTCATGCCATACTTTTTCAAACGCTTGCGCCACGTCTAGGAATACAGTAGAACATACTTTCTTGTCTTCAAGGGCGTTTTCTATGACATTTGTGATCCTATGCACTTGATCAATAGTAGAGTGTTGTAGTAGTGCCTGGTGATTTTCGTGTGCTTATATTGAATTTTATTTCCCGTGCGACTTCTCTCGGTGTTACTAGTTTTATGGTAACTTCATTTTCCAATGTCACCATATTAGGGAAAATGTGATCTTCAATAATTACCCCGTCGTTTGTTTGGAAGATATTTTCAAGGTGTTCTGAAAACCTCTTCGCTTTTTGCTCGTTAGTTACTGCCCAGTGTCCATTTTCACATTTGATAGGTGGGATTTGGGTAATCGGCCTTTTTAAGTGCTTAGTAGCCCTCCAAAGAGAGTAGTCTGTCCTTTGATCGTTACTTAGACTCTGAAGATAGGTTTTGGTTGACTCGTCTTGAATTAGTCTTCTTACTTTTTTTGTTAGATTATTCAATTTTCGTTTGTCTTCAGTGCAACTAGATTGATGCCATGTTTTTCTCTGTTTTCTTTTCTCCATAATGAGATGCTTGATACTGAGCGGGTAAATATTTCCCTTCGTCCTCTTGTTGAAGTCAGGTGTATTTTCCCACGCTGCTTGCTGGATATGCGTTATGAACTTTTCTACTTCGATGTTTAGATGTTCGGGTGTTTTTAATGGAACTTTAAGGTCTATCTGATCATTCAATCTGGACTTGAAGCTCTCCCAGTCTGTACATTTATTAACAAGAGTAGGCCTGTTTTCTTTATAAAAAAATAGTTTCGCTAATTTCTAGATAAATTGCAGAGTGATCCGAATTCATATCATAGCTTTGTTCCGATTTTATATAACTAGTTGATAGATGCTTGGTTATAAAAAAATCTATTAAGTCCGGTATTTTATTTTGATCTGTTGGCCAATAGGTCGGCTTTCCATTTGATATGACATCACATTTCAGCTCTTTTATGGCACTTAGTAGTTCTTTGCCTTTAGTAGTTGTCTGGAGCCCCAATACGTATTTTTAGCATTGAATTCACCTCCTAATATAAATCGACTTTTAAAGTGATTTAGAAAGTTCATATAGTGGTCTTTTTTTTATCATATACCGTGGTGAACAGTAGATGGCAGATACTGTTATAGGATATTTTTTGGTTTGTAGACAAATCGCCACTGCTTGGATGTCCTTCTCTTCGTATTTGAACTCTTCATAATGCTGTAGGTTTTCTTTTACAATGATTGATTTATTTATTTATTCAAAAATTATGTAAGTACCACCTTAACAGCTATATCGCCAATGCGATGTTACTACCACAAAGATATTATGACTTATAGAAATACAATTAAAAATACAATAAAATATTACAATTATCAATTAAAATACAATGAATCATACAATTATTAATACAATGAATCATACAATTATTAATACAATTAAAATACAATTAAACGCAATAAAAACACAATTAAATACCATTATAATCCAAATCAAAATTCAATTAAAATCCATTTATCATATTATTAAACAACAATAAAATACAATTCAAATACCATTATAATCTAAATAAAAATTCAATTAAAATAATTTTTCAACATTTTCAATGCATTTCAGTGCTACTCTTGTGAACTTCATCAGGCTACAGTGAAATATATCTAACTCCTCGATATAATATTTAAAAATCTTATGGCGCGCGACAAGGGGGTAAACTTGTTTAGGTTAGTCCTATAGGATACCTCCAGTAGCGTTGGCGTGGGGCGACGCGCGCCCCCGCAGCCAAGCGGCACGCACAGCCCCAGCTCCACTAACAAATCGGGGTGGTGAAGCCAGCCGCGCAGCACCCGAAACAAGTAACTACACAGAGCAATGTCCCTCCGCACCGCCAGCCTGCTGTACCCTACCATCCCTATTACAAAGAGACTCGGGTACATGAGTGGGAAGAAGGGATAGACACCGTACAGCTTCAAAAACAAAAAACGAGTGAATTTGTTTTGGATTCTTTCCACCATGATACTGTATTTAGCCTCATGGGGGTTCCAAACGATAGCACTCGTTTCAAGGCGGCTCCGTACCAGCGCATTGTACATAATTCTAACCACTGCCGTATTCTGAAAGTCCTTGCACTGTCTGAGTATAAAGCCCAGATTTCGGAAGGACTTGCCGCATATGTCTAAGATGTGCTCACGAAACGTTAATTCCGGAACCATCTCCGCCCCCAGGTCCCGTACATGCGTGACTCGTGACATGACCACGGCTTCCATCTCATACTGATGCAGCAGAGGTTCCCGCGCGCGAGTGTAGCTCATTATACCGCATTTGGAAACGTTAAAACCTAACTTATTATCTACACTCCACTGCACCACCTTATCAATATCCTGTTGAAGCCGTTCACAATCCGAAGTATTTGCTACCGATAGGTACAACTAGAGGTCGTCCGCGAATAGCAAACACTTCGCCTCCCTTACGACTTCCGGGAGATCATTGACCATCAGAATGAAATCTAATGGACCGAAATTGCTACCCTGACTCACCCCCGAAAACGTGAAATATGGCTTGGAGATGTATTCGACGTACTGCCGGCGATCACCAAGGTAACTCGCGAAAAATTACAGTAAGTGCGGCGTAAAACCAAATGCCGCAAACTTAGCCAACAGCACATCGTTGTCGACGGTGTCGAACGCCTTCCGAAAGTCGAAGTACGCGGTGTCCACCTGTCCCCCAGCGTCAACAACAGGCGCCAGGTATGTCATGAAAGACAACAAGCACTACCACCTCTTGCAGAATTGTCTGGGTGGATTGCATGGTATACTTTATATACTTTAAACTTAATGTGAGATTGCTTTGTGAAGTGACTTTCTGATATGAGGCACACATCAATCTTTTCTATGTCTAATATTACTTGTAACTCGTTCTGATGTTTTTGTAACCCATTTGAGTTCCACGCCATAATTTTTACTGTAGTATTCATTTTTGTGCCTTAGAAGTAGCAGCTTTGTTGCTATTTTAAATTTTTTTCAATCTCTCGTCGAATGTTGACATTAACTTTAAGATTTCATCCAACTTTTTGTCACTGTTCATATCAAACAAAGGCGCCTTGGCTATACCTCTTGTAGCTACTTGGGCATAAGATACGGTTTTTGTCGTAGTTTGCATTGAGCTTTGACTTCGTTTGTACTGGTTGGGGACTTCGACTCTTCCAGTACGTGTATTTTCTTGAGGGGCAGTATTATTGCCTTTCGATTTTTTGTCGTATTTGCTGGATTTCTTTGGCTACGATACATCCCCTGTAGTTAGCTGGATGTGGTGCTCCACAGTGGACGCACTTTGGCTTCTCTTTTGATTTACTGCAATCCTTCGTGAGATGTTTGCCTGTGCACTTTACGCACCTCAGCTCTTTGGAGCAGTACTTTTGCGTATGGCCGTACACTGAGGTACCAGTTTTGAGGATTTTACCGGTTGTATTTCCACATTACATCCCAATACAGTTTTGATGTTATAAATTTTGCTAGTTTCTTCATCGTTTGAGAATGTTAGCATGAACATATTGACTGGCTCTTTGGTTTTCCAACTCAATTTGTTGACTGCTTCTAGAATTTTGTAGCCTTTGCCACGCAAGTCTTCAACAATTCTCTCCGGAATGCATGAGAAATGCAATTTTTTTGCCATAACTCTAACTGGTCTCGTTTTTGTTCTCATACGAGTGCCAAAGGCAATTGTTCAGTGAGAGGGCCTTTGTAATTGGTCTGTACGAAGCATCGTTTTTGGCATTTACTTTGATTGTATCGCCGCTCATCAATTTTATGCTAAACGCGTCAGCTGGTTGGCTCACAGACAGAAAATCAAAGAATTTCTGGTAGTCCTGGATACCGTCTACTACAATAGGTGGTGGCAAAGGAGTTTTAATAGTATTTTTCTTTTCTTTATTATCTTCATTTCCTTGTTCATTCAGAATGGGCTGGGCGGGAGAGGTGTTCAATTTTCTTTTCTTCCTGCTTTTTTGCCGTATCCATCCTGTTTCTCGAGCAAGTTTTTCTTCATCCGTTGTATATTCAACAGGCGGGAAAGAAGTCTCAGGGGCGGTTGTAGTAGCTGATTGCGGTGGGTTCTCCGCTTGAAAACTAAGGTAGAGTATGTGTGCTGTACGTTTGTGAATTCTATATCATATAGTTCTTCTGAAAAACATTCCCTTAAATACTCATCCTCAGAAGGTGCAATATCGGTAATCTTTTTCTCTCCGAAATGTTTTCTTGAAGTAATGCGCTTGTTATGGAGTATTAGTGATGCACGCACCATTCTATGGTCAGTATGATGTGTAGTAGTTATGACATCGACGTTATGGATACTTTTGTTGTTTTTTGTTAGGATGAAGTCAATTTCATTCCGTGTAGTGCTGTTAGGGTGCAGCCAAGTCCATCGTCGTTTCGGTTCCTTCTAGTAGGTATTTGAAACATGTAATTGATGTTTAAACAAAAACTTATTAATTGTTTTCCATCGCTTTTCTGAGGTCATCGTAAAGTTTATCTATTTCTTCTAATGTTGATTTTTCTGTAGGGGCATACACCTGAACAATATGAATATTTTTACATTCAATGTGTATGTTTAACTTAGCCACTCTGTCAGACTGTTATAAAATCTTTAATGTTTACTTTAATTCTTTTTTTATTAAAAATCCAATACCGTTCTTGTTATGGGTTTGTCCGTGCTCTATAATTTCCTTGCCTTTAAGTTTTGTTTCGGAGACTCCAATAATATTCCAGTTTAGCTTAGCAATCGCATATTCCAATTCGGTAAATCTCGACGGATCAATCAGTGATCTCACATTCAATGTGCCAATGTAGAGAAGTAAGGATTTACGAAACTTTAATGACGTGTCCGATAAGTTTTAGCTGAATAAAGGGCTCGTGGGTAAATAACAGTCACACCGGTCATTCTATCAAGACCTCAGTCATGAAGCTTTGCAATAAGATCCATAGCGAGTACACTAGGGCATGCAAACCGGATACCCGGATAACCGACTGTTTTATAAACCGGGTTTTTTTTAGATAAGATAAGATAAGATATATTTATTTGCTCAAACATGGGTAACACATACAATATGCATGCAAGATAACAAAAAACACCAAAAGATTCCGACATGTTTGCCACATGCTATGGCGTGCAAATATTTTGCAAGTTAAATTATAAATGAATTCCATAATTATCAAAGCCAACAATAAGCAAAGTGAAAATTAATAATAATAATAACAGTTATCTCAAAATATCAAAGGAATTAAAATAATAATATAAATCAAAAATGTCAAATAGCAATAAAGTAAATCCATGCTTAAAATATAAATCAAATGTCAAAATGAAAAATAGTGCATGTCAAATCAATGTGAAAATTAATCAAATGTAAAATAGCAAAAACGCATCATTATCAAAACTATGCAAAAAAATAAATAAATCAAATGTCAAATAAAATAATGCATGTCAAATATAAAAATTAAGTAATCAAATGTCAATATGAAAAATATCAAATAAATGTCAAATAGAAATAATGTAAAAATAGAAAATCTATATAAAATCAATAAAATGTCAAACAAAAGTTAATACAAATCAAATCAATGTAAAAATTATCAAATGTCAAAATTGCAATAAAATCTATGTCAAACAAAGGATTCTTCCATAAATTCGTTAAAATTATAGTAGGCCCTTTTACTTAGAAGCGACTTTAGTTGCTTCTTTATTTCTACATTATTAAGCTCCCTCCAACTTTTGGGTAACTTATTATAAATCGTAGGAGCCATGCAAAAAACACTTTTGCGCATAAGTGCCGTCCTACTGCTATGCAGACAGAGCTGATTTTGATCACGCCTGTTTCTTGGAAATTTATCTTGCATACGTGAAAATAAGCTATCATTTTTTCTAACAAACATTACCGTTTCCAGAATATAAAGAGACGGCAATGTAAATATTTTATAGCGGATGAAATAGGGTTTACAACTATCAGTGGTTTTTAACTTAAACATCGCTCTAAGCAAAGATAATATAATACTACAGTACAGATACCCAATCCCATACAAAGAAATTTCACCTCCATAAGTCGGGCTATTGGTCGGGCTATTTTTTCTTTCTCCATATTTTTAACAGGCGGCAGCACCAGTGACTCTTTAATAGCCCGAGACTGTGGTTTTCTAACGCCATCTAGTAGTTTGCCTAGATACTAAATCATATGGCAATTTGAGCGAGGAATCGTATCATGTAGGTACTCAGAGACGTTATTTGCCAGTTGTCTTGTCCTTGAACGCTTACTTCGTATTCGTAATAATAACATTAGGTATGTTTATGTTTCGGTTCGGGACAGACTCCGCTCAGACCGCGGTAACTTCTTAAATCTAAGTGGTCGCATTGTGTAGCGAATTTCACAATATTCACGAATATTCCAAATCAATCAAAACTGTAGAATTCGTTGTAGAATTAAATGTAGGTAGTTAGCTTGCTTCCGCGGCAACGGAATGACAGAAAGTAGGTACCTACTTCATGTCATTTTATTATTCACTATAAGGGCTATCCTTTTTTACCCGGCTGCAAGGAAAGGGTTATGTTTTTCGCGCGTATCTTGTATGTAAGTATGTGTGTAATATGCTTTATTACCTCGTATCTTTCAAACCACATGACGGATTTTTATAATTAAGACATCGTTAGATAGGTCTTGGCCACCCAAATATTCTTAGATAAGTGCCATTAAAAAAAAATGGCGGATTTTGGGCTCCATATTGTAGAGGTTGCAATTTTTATCTTCGTAACCCGTCGAGTGGGGTATCAAAATTAAGGGCTTTTAGTGGTGATTACAAAAATACATACCACGTATATGTTTAAAACAATTTATAAAAAAAAAAATACTTAAAAGTTGTAAATAAAAAAAGCTAATTTAAAAATCAAAAAGGAAGCGAACTCAAAAGCTGTAAACAAGTAAAAATCGTGCTGTGCCGTCGGAGGATCAGGCAGTTCGCGAATATGTATCCTCCGACTGCACAGCTAGTTATTTTCTTGTTTACAGCTTTTTAGTTCGCTTTTTAAGCAGTCGGGTGTTTGATTTTTAAATTAGCTTTTTTATTTTAGGTTGGTACTTAGATATATAAAGAACAAGATGTTTTTACAAAAATAATTACTTTTAATACTTTAGTTAGGTACGCAGCATGGCAGTACACCCCCGCTGTCACATGAAATTGCTAGCGTGTAGTGGCTCACGAAGTGTTTCGAGCCGTTATTAAGTATGAATCAAACTGTACCTACTATGCGACACGTAAACTCGGACGGCAAGCGGCACACGCGTCGCGTTATCTCTTATTTTAGTACCCGTGCGATTTGAGTAGGCCCTAGCGCGATACGATTCCTGTTCCAGCGAGGTATCTAGTTAATTCGACGTGTAAACAAGCTTCACAAAAAAGTGATTTTAAATAATAGACCAAAACTGTAATATTTGAAATTACGCCTATAATAAATAATATCTTTTAAATTACGCCTATAATAAATAATAACTATCCTACAAAATGAATCTTACGATGGATATATAGTTTAGGACAAATTGTGAAACACGCCATCTATTGCAAAGAACTCAAAACAAAACGAAAAGTCGATGGCTACTTTCAACTAATTTAACATACAAAGTCTTCACTTATCTTTTTTGTTCAAAAAACCTGATTAATGAGTGTAAATGGATAAATTAACATTAAAGAAGCAAGTTTTGATTTTTACTAAACTTATTTCAGCCTGAATCTGCTGTTAAACATTTTTAATTGATTGTTACTTTCACATTTGTTACCTATGCTGCCATCTATGATCTTTTTTTAATACTAATTATAATTTGTATGAGTTGATACCCCATGCTCTAAGGCACCTCTTTTGTGCTTTAAATGCAACTTCTTTATCAGTTGATACATTTGACACTTGTTGGGTTAGTATGGGACTGAAACAAACAGAAAAAAAAGTACATAAATAATAAAATTGTTAACACATTAAAGATAGGTACGTTTTATGCCACATATATAGACGGTAGTTGAAAGGTTGTGAAACACTCATAATTTTATGTTATTGTGGCGGATAAAAATCATCAACGCCACAAGAAGTTCTGGGGAAGAATAAGTCAGAAGGGATGGGAAATTTATTGGAAGAGGGATCTTAAGTTTAGAGAGACGGCGGTATAAATCCAGTGAAGGGACATTATTTGGACATTCAAAAAATATGTGATCTAAGGTGCCCTCGCCTAATCCGCACTCGCAGAGAGAGGAGTCGCGTACACGGATTTTATGAAGACAAACAGGGGTGCAGCAAAAACCTAAACGGATTCTACAAAGGACAGATATAGCGGTTTTGAAGACCTTTCTGAAACCAAAGAACCATGGTTTTGGGTTTATGACTGGTTGGATAGCATGGAAAAAATTGCCTTTTTTCCTGCCCGACATATTCCAATGTGCCTGCCATGAATCCTGGAGACTCAATTTGGGAAGGGACAGCAAGTCATAACTCAGGTGAGTGTTATGTGAGATATCAGCCGTAACAGATGAACAGGCATCTTTAGCCAATACATCAACACATTCATTACCCTTGATGCCACAATGACTGGGTATCCAAACTAGCTGAACCTCTCTTTGACTACTAGCACAAGCTAGTAAAGATTTTTTAATTTTTAAGATAAGAGGACTATGTAATTTACTTCTAAAAGGACTTTGTTCTAGGGCCTGCAAACAACTAAGCGAATCTGTAAAGATGACGACTTTCTTAATGTTAGTGTGTGACTCTATAAAGAGACAAGCTTCCAATATAGCCACACACTCGCCTGTGAATACAGAAGACATTTTAGGACACTTGAACTGTAATACAATTCTAGAGCTTTGGTAATATACCGCAGCTCCAGTGTTGTTAAGGCTATTTAATTTCGAGGCATCAGTGAAGAATAATTGAAAACCATTCTATCTCTCACCCACCACCGCATTGAAGGTCGAATTAGCTGATGGGGATCTTTTGGATATACCAATATTATAGATAATTTTGGGGGTAAAAAATAATACTTCGTAAGCGAAGTCAAAAAGGGGTAATCTAGGATGCTGGAGAATCGGACAATCTAAATTTTGAACACTGCGAAAAGCTTTTAAAATTAATGGGATTTCTTTATTTCTCCAATAGTTGGAGCTTCTGCATAAGGCGTCTAGCTCCTACAATCTAACTATAAGGGGATGGGACGACCTAGAGATTAACCTAGATACAAAACGGGTGGCAAGATATTGCCGTCTTAAGGCAAGGGGAGGTTCGGCACATTCAACCTGCAATGCGTTAACGGGGGAGGACTTCATGCAACCAGAGATGATCCGAAGGCACTTGGACTGAACCCTATCTAACCCCGCCAAAGCACCTTTGTTACAAGGAATCAAGTGATACGTTCCATAGTCCAAAACGCTACGAACTAAGGCGTTATACACTAACTTCATGGTGTAGGGGTGAGCACCCCACCAGACACCCGCTAAGACTTTTAAAATTGAAACAATTCTTTCACATTTTTTAATGAGGTTGTTTATGTGAGGCTTGCCAGTTAATTTAGAGTGTAAGAAAACGCCACAAAATTTAACTTTATCGACTATTGGGATATTATGACCTAAAATGCTCACTGATATCTGAGGGAACTGCCTTTTGCGTGAGAAAATTACTGCCGAGCTCTTTGGTGCGGAGAGAGAAAGACCATGGCTTAAAAGCCACTGGCTCAGAGAGTGCAAAGAGAGGCATAGAGAAGAAGCCGCGTCAATGATGGAGGAATCTGTCACGTATAGAGCAATGTCATCGGCGTATTGTAGGATCTGACAATTGTTGTTTCACGGCTGATAATCTTCATAGAACGAAACGCTCGACGTAGCGCCATTTTGTTTTAATGATGTATGACGTTTCTGCTTGGCTGTGATTGGCTGTCACAGGCGCCGGTAGGCCGCCTTCGCCATTTGTTTTTGTTTTGTACCATTTGAATTTTAACATGACATTACAGGTATAATTATACTATGTTGATCATAATATTTTGAAATATGTGACTGAAGCATGCGGAAACCAATTGCATTAATTTGTGACCACGGAGCTGCTTTTCATTCTGCTTCTGCTATATGAAGCCTGAAAGCATACACAACACGTGACCAATTACTTGCAAATCAAGGACCAGGTTAGTTTTATTCAGTTAACTTTTCCATCCTAGTGATCCATATATTCAGAAACATTTGAGCTCCGCCCCTAAGACTGACCAACATTTGCGAATGTTCATCACTAAGGGTAAAATTGCTGGTAATAATCAACTGGCTCAGCGGTGGGCATGTTGTTTAAGGAACTTGCGTTGCAAAGATTTACAACAACCAATTTAACCATATTTATATGAATACTGTAAAACTTGATGGCACTTTGAAATTATAATTTGGTTCAAATTGTTTAATAATTTCAGATGGCACAGTCACAATAAGCGGAGTCAATCTGAGTATTGTATATGACCAAGGAAGGTGTGACGCCTTATAAAGGGACTGAGAAACAACTTTTTGAACACAAATATGAAAATGAATGGCAAGATATAGTAGATGTGTATGAAACGGATTGCCATAATGCAGAAGCCAGACTTCTGTATAAATTGAATGACCAGCAAGTCATTCCTGAAAAGATTAAAAATATGAAGGTTGGTTTCAAATTTTTTTATTTAGCTAGCTATTTATATTTTTTATTTCATATATACTTAAATTCACGCCTTTTTTCCCATGTGGGTACGCAGAAACTACAAAGCGTCACCTGCTATGATCTTTACATACGTAAGGTCTATCCACACATATCAGGGCTGTGCCCGGGATATGTCAGGGCTGGGCCCAGACATTGAAGCTCCGTCACAGACTCTAGCACAGACATGTGTGAACGATATAAAATATACGCACTGATTGTTTTTTGAGCCTCTGATGGGGCACGGTCTGTCCACGTCCCCGTCACGGCCTTGATATGTATGGATAGACCTTTATACATCTAGTCAGTAGATCTTATTAAGAGAAATCATTCCATAATACATACATTGTTTTCATATAACTCTAGAGCCTAAATCTGGGGGCAGGGTGGAGTGGGCGGTTTGGTTTATAATATTAAACATAACATCTTTTTTTTTTCAGCTCATTATGCAGATGGAAGACCTGTCAGTAGCACATTACAAAATACAGCAGAGACAGTTTTATTTTTTGACCAACTATTTGATAGTGTCAATGGAGCTGCAACCTTATCAAAAAGAAGTAAAGGAAAAATCCTGAGAACAGCAGTGGTAGAAAAATCACCACCACCAGCTTTGGAAAGAGGTAACTGCCTCTTTCCAAAGCTGGTGGTGGTGATTTTTCTGAATTTGGTGAATTGGAAAAAATATGTTATGTTAATTCCAATGGAAAGGAAAAATCTGTGTGTGCCCTCTAGTAAATTTTATTATAACACTAAAAAGTTACATGAGGCTGTGGCAGATATTTAAAATCAATAATATAAAAATAATCAGACCCAGATAATTTAATTCTGATCCTATAGAAAACTTTTTTGGTCAAGTAAGGGCATATAATTACCATAATAATGACCCAAGCTGCCACAGCACCTTCAATTAATTATTGATAACCAGAATCATAAAGTTCCACAACCAAACGTTTAATTGTGAGAATGACCTGGCAGACCAAGTAATAAATTTACAGTCATTGTTTACTGAAGAATTCAAAGGAAATGTCAAGCCAGGTCATTCAAGTACAGGTCAAAATATTAAAATGATTGTGGAGCAGGCTCTCCGAGAACGATTGAATGTCCACTCGCGAGCCTACACTGCTGTATGGGTATTACGCAAATTTTTTGATACATTTAAATGTAATTCTTGTAAAACTAGCCTAACGAGTAATGAAAGTAGTATCCACGACTGGATAAACTACAGGGAATATACGGCAGCAAAAAAAAGCCTAAACTACCCATCTGAAGGTGCAGTGCGGTGTTTTGGTACAGTAATAACTGAAAGAAATGCTTACTTGGAAAACGATGCCTATAAAAACAATGTAGCATCAAATGTAAATGATGTTATTGTTTCCAAGTATTCATTTGATTTTATTGACTGTACCGTACGTACACAAGACAATTGTCCTAAATCATTTCATTTCCTTAGTTGTGAGGTTTACAATAATGAATTGGTGCAATATGATTAATAGAATTTAAAGGGCATATTCGAAGAGTAATTTGCCGTAATATGCCTGCGATGCAAAAAAAGCATTTGAAAAATTAAAAAATATATCATTTAATAAATAATTCTTTGTTTTAATTACTTATCCGCAAAATTAATTCCAGAAAATTAATAAGTTTGCCCCACTTTGGGGCAGCAATAGCAATAATAAAAATAAATTGAGAACCTCCTCCTTTTTTGAAGTCGGTTAATAAGCACGGCGTCTCAGGCTGTATCCGTTTTATTCCTTCGCCATTGTCAATGTAAATAAAAAAAAAAAAGAAACGTCATGTATCATCAAAACAGAATGATGAGAATTTTTGTTCTAGAGTTGGCAGTCTGATACGTAGTATCTCTAAGTAGTCTGTGTGTTGTTTAAGCAAGACCCAATATCGGCTGTGTACAAATTGTACAGCAGAGGACTGAGGACAAAGCCTTGAGGGAGTCCCCTCCACGCCTGCCTCTTATCGAACTCCTCTCCTTGAACCCTCAGAACCAATGACCGGGACAGAAGAAGTTCACATATACACTGTATCATCTTTGCCGGTAGACTCAGCTGTTGCAATTTTTGCCTGAGTACGGGAAGAAGTACGTTGTCGTATGCGGAGGAGATGTCAAGGAAAGCGGCAACAACAGATTGGTTTCTGGAGAGGGCTAAACGGATGTCTGTGACCAGGATGCCAACACTATCCATAGTACTAAGCCCTTTCCTAAAACCAAATTGGAAATTCGGCAGTAAATCTCTCGATTCGACTAACCACTCGAGACGATTTTTTATAAGGTGTTCCAGTAGCTTGGCTAGGACTGAAGATAAAGCTATTGGCCTAAGGCCATTCGGATCATTTGCATGTTTGCCAGGTTTCAATAATGGAATGATGATCTGTAGCTTCCACTGATCTGGTACCCAGCCATGACTATAGCAGAAGTTAATTATGTTCAAAAAGTAAGTTTTCGCCTTGTCGCCAGATTGAGAAATAAAAGAATATGGCACACCGTCAATACCAGGCGCTGAGTCCCGGACATGACGGAGTACCACGTTCAGTTCTTCCAAGGTAAATGGCGCATCAAAAGGATCCGCTGCTGAATTGGATAAGGGGACATTTACACATTCAGAAAAGAGGGGAACATATGGTGGTGCTATTTTGTCAAAGAAAAGTTCAGCTGTTTCCCTAGTAACTGGTGAAGTGATAGAAGGAGAACAGCCTCGCCTAAATCTATTGATGCTTTTCCAGACTGCTGAGATTGGAGTGGAGGGGGACAAGGAGGTACAAAATTGAACCCAGCCAGCACGTTTCTTCTTGCGAAGAAGACGTCTGACCCTGGCATTACACTGAAGATATGCCAAGAGATTACAGGTACTCATATCTGCATTGTATCGCCTCTCGGCCTCATTCCTTGTTTTAACTGCTGAGGTGCATTCTGGATCCCACCACGGAGGTGAAGGGATTTTATTTCTGGCACTGTTTCTCAGGGGAAAAGTGGAATCTGCACTTGAGGTAACAGCTGTGACGAAACCCTCATAGCAACTTTTGGCATGGTGGTGACCAGAAGGATCTGGTAAAAATGAATTTAAATTTGGAAGAGAATCAATTTTATCCTCCAATAATGACACAAACTTAGTCCAATCTGGTTTGGACAGGTTATATTTCAAAAGTGGAGGAGAAGTTTTTTCTAAATAAGTTCTGTTAATTAGGGATATAACAATAGGGTAATGGTCACTACCATGCGACAAGGTTGTACATCCCCAGTGAGCAGATGCAGCCAATTCAACAGAACAAAATGTAAGGTCTACACAACTCTTTTGTTGACCGGGAGGGGAACGACGAGTTGGACAGCCATTATTCAAAATGCAGAGATCTAAATCATCCAACATCTCAACCAGAGCTACACCGAAGGCATCACAGCATTCAGATCCCCATCTATAATGGTGGCAATTAAAGTCACCCGTGACCATCAATGGGCCTTGCACATTGGTAAAAATGTTTCTTAAAACAGCTATGAAATCAGGGTGAGGTGCAATATAGATAGAAAACACTGTGATGCCCTCAACCCTTCCTGCTACAATACTCAAATTGCCCTCAAATAAAGGCAAAGAAAAGGGAGAAAGTAGGACCCGATTATTAACGAAGAGAGCCGACCCTCCGTACCCATTGGATCTATCACACCTAAGAATGTTAAAATGTGGCATACGGAAGCTGAGGCTTGGGGTGAGCCAAGTCTCAGCTATGGAACAAGCCAATGGCTTGTATTTATTCAAGAGGAATATGAGGTCGTGCTTTTTATGCCACACGCTCCTCACATTCCACTGGAGAAATATTTGGTGGGACGACATTTTTAAAAGATAATAGGAGAGATATTAGTTGATCGGCAACGTTGGACGGTATTTGAGAGTTACTAGAAGATGAAGTAATAAGTGAAGGTAACTGTTATATATTGTAAAGAATATGAAGGTATGTACAGGTACGTGAGTCTCGCATTAAACGTCAAAACGGAAGCACGTCTTTTATTCTCCACTGGCGACGAGGATAATCGGATTTTTTTGCAATTACGCGTTACAAAATCAGTGTCGAAATGTCTATCGGAAAAATACGTGAATTTAATTTACAATCCGGGAACTGGGTGGTGTATGTGGAAAGGATTGAAATGTATTTTCTGGCCAACAAAATTAGTGACGATGTGAAGCTACCTACACTTATCTCGCTAATGGGTGAAGAAACTTACGAACTATTATCTAGCTTGGCGAGCCCGACAAAACCATCAGCATTAAAATATTCAAAAGCCGTAAGTTTACTTCGAGAACATTTACAACCAAAACCATCGGAAATGGCAGAAAGATTTAGATTTCGGCAGCGGAGACAGCTAGCCGGCGAATCAATTGCAGATTACGTGGCCGAATTAAAGAAGTTATCAAGACATTGTAACTTCGAAACAGTTTTAGAGGATAACTTGAGGGACCAATTCGTGTGTGGGTTACAAAGTGAATACACAAGACAACGGTTATTTGCAGAAGAAAATTTGAGCTATTCAAAAGCGGTGATATTGGCGACTACCCTCGAATCGGCGGAACGTGATGCATGCGCTGTTGAAAATAACGGTCACGAAGTAACTAGAACTACGAAACTAACCGAGACCGTTAATAAACTACAAGTGCAGTTGTGTACAGCGTGTGGTGACACCAAGCATAGCAAACGAGATTGCCGATACAATAACTTCGAATGCAGTATTTGTCACAGAGTTGGTCATTTAAGGAGAGTGTGTCCCCAACGGTCAGATGGTGCTTCAGATAAAGCGAGACGGTCAGCAAAAGTCGTCGGGAATAACGGCGATAGTAATCAAATACGCAGAGGGAGCGGGATGGCTAGCGGACTACGACCAGAAGGCGCAGGGCGTGCGGATCGCGCGGGGCGCAGCGGTCGCAGCTACCGCGGCGGAGGCGCTGCAGGATGGCGCGCAAGCGGACAGCAGCGGCGTACATATTGGGTGCAGGAATCTACAGAGGAACCACTGCAAGCGCGAATAGAGGATACCGAGTCAGGTGACGATGACGTCAGTGAAGGTGATCTCAACGAACCAATGTATCAAATGTCGTTATCAAAGTACAAGGCGGTGCGTATTACACTATTAGTAAATAACAGTTATTTAAAAATGGAGGTGGATACCGGTGCTCCTTTGTCTTGTATTAGTAAGATTACCTATGATAAATTCTTTAGCAATCTGGTGATAAAACCGTGTCGTATTAATTTTAGTTTCTATGACGGTTCCATTGTTAAGCCGCTTGGTTATGTAGAAACAGAGGTACGATATAAAAACAATACAAAAACATTAGACTTATACATCTTTGATAACGGAACTACGAACTTGTTAGGACGCCAGTGGTTGGCGGAGTTGAATGTGGACATACCAAAGATCGGCGTAAACTGTATTATTAGTGAAAAATGTAATAAAAACGAACTAATAAATTCAATTGTTTCTAGGTATAAATCGTTATTTGATGGCACGTTGGGTCGGTACACCGGAGGTACAGTGAGCCTCTGTGTACGACCGGGAGCGCAGCCAGTGTTCTGTCGTGCCCGACCACTGCCGTACGCGTTGCGCGACAGAGTGGACGCGGAGCTGGACGCAATGCTGCGCGCGGGCGTCATCGAGCCTGTTGACCGCTCCGACTGGGCCACCCCCTTAGTAATAGCACGTAAAGCAGATGGTGGCATAAGGATATGTGCCGACTTCAAGGTAACACTTAATCGTGTCTTAATGATCGATAGATACCCGGTTCCAAAGATTGACGACTTGTTTAGTGACCTAAGCGGCAATGTTTGGTTTACAAAGTTAGACCTATCTCAGGCCTACAACCAGCTAGAACTCGATGAATGCTCTAGAGATTATACAGTCATTACCACTCATCGTGGGTTATTTAAATATAACCGTCTAGTATATGGATTAGCTTCTAGTCCCGGTATTTTTCAAAAATTTATGATAGAACTTTTCAAAAATGTACCAAATGTAGTAGTATTTTACGATGACATTTTAATTAAGAGTAAAGAATTAAATAGTCATGTAGAAACAATAAACAAGGTGTTCAATATATTAGAGACCAACGGGTTAAGAATAAGACAGGATAAGTGCGAATTTTTAACAAACGAAGTTAAGTATTTAGGATATATAGTGAGTAAAGATGGAGTAAAAGTAAATATGGATAAAATAAAACCAATTGTGTCAATGCCTAATCCTAAAAACACTACAGAACTAAAGTCATTCTTAGGTATGGTGAATTTTTATGGCAAATTTATAAGAAATTTGAGTACATATTTGGACCAACTTTACGAATTACTAAAGAAAGGGACTCATTTTTTGTGGACAAAAAAGCATAGTATAGCTTTTAATCAAGTAAAAAAACTGTTGTGCAGCACAGATGTACTGGCACATTATAACATGTCGTTAGAAACAATAGTCACATGTGATGCGAGCGCGCACGGCCTGGGCGCAGTGCTGGCGCAGCGTACCGCTGATAAAGGTGAACAAGTGGTAGCGTACGCATCGCGAGCTCTTACTTCCGCTGAGAAACATTACAGTCAAATACATAAAGAAGCGTTGGCCATTATTTTTGCGGTAGATAAGTTTCACCAATATCTTTATGGCAGGCAATTTACACTTCGTACGGATCATAAACCGTTAGTGAGTATTTTCGGCCCAAATACAGGCATTCCTAGTACAGCGGCTAGTAGATTGCAGCGATGGGCAATAAAACTATCAGCATATGATTTTAACATCGAGTATGTTAAAACAGATCAAAATACTGCGGATGCCTTATCCCGCCTAATTAAGACGCATAAAGGTTCTTCTAACCTAAACGAAGAGTTACCAGAACAAACTTACTTACACTTCGCAGCGGAAGCGCTTCTATTAGATTATAATACTTTAAGAAAGGAAACATCAATCGACCCCGTACTTAGTCGAGTTATTAGTTACATTAATGATGGCTGGCCGCAAGAAGTAGACATCAAGGAACTTAAACCGTATTTCAATCGTAAGAACGAATTATATACGGAACTAGGATGTATTTTGTGGGGCCATAGGATAGTAATACCGTTACCTTGTAGAAACAGGGTTCTTAAAGAATTACATGATTCTCACATGGGGATCGTAAAAACCAAAGCAATAGCTCGAAGTTACGTATGGTGGCCAGGGATTGACGAAGACGTGACAGCGGTATGCCAGGGGTGCACCGTGTGTGCTTCGGTGGCAGACGCACCACACCACCACGTGCCTAAGTCATGGCCGTGGCCCAATCGACCTTGGTCAAGATTGCACATAGATTTTCTAGGGCCCATTTCTGGATTAACTTATTTCATTATAGTTGATGCTTGTTCGAAATGGATAGAAGCAATTAACATGCGACGCACAACAGCACAATCCGTTATATCTGTATTACGCGATATTTGGGCTAAGTTCGGTCTACCGAGGCAAGTAGTGAGCGATAACGGACCCCCATTTACAAGCGTAGAATTCAAAACCTTTTTGTCAAATAACGGTATTGAACAAATATTTACTGCACCGTACCATCCTGCTTCTAACGGGGCAGCCGAGAACGCGGTAAAAATATGCAAGCGTGTAATAAAGAAAGCGTTAAAACAAAAAGTAGATCCAGATACGGCGTTATGTAGATATCTTTTAACATATAGGAATACTGAACATTATACATTAGGGGATAGCCCAGCAAAAATTTTACAAGGTCGGAATTTACGCACAAGATTGGACATACTGAAGCCTGATCGGGAATCGCGAGCACTGGCGCGACAGAAACGTAGCGAATGTCTGGCGGGCGGATCGCATAGGCAGGTAGAACCCGGGGATAAGGTATGGTACAGGAACTATCGTGGGACAGACAAATGGATAGCAGGGCAGGTTATAGAAAAACTAGGCAGTACCGATTACAATGTAAAATCAGACTTTGGAACCGAGGCACACCGTCATGTTGATCAGTTAAGGCGAAGATCAGTGTTACCCGAAATAGCACATCCACCACCTTGTAAAAATAATAAAAAAGCAAGAAGTTCACTTGTGTTCCCTGCTATTAATGAGGTGGGGTCGAGCGGTGCTGTCGACGGGATCGGTACACCAGGGCCGAAAAATGTGTCGGATTCGGAGTTAAATACATCGGGCACGACAGAGAACCGGCCTGAGTTACCCGGCTCGACACAGTCACCTGACGTGCCAAGTCGAAATATTAACCCACAACCTCCAGTAGTAACACCCATCGAACGTAGATATACATTAAGAACTCGTAAACCTCCTCAACGATTTAGAATAGGAGAAATAGATTAAGTAATTAGTTATAAGTAGGTACCCATAAGCATAAGAATGTAAGTTAGTGTTATGTGTAATATAATATGAGTCATTAGCATTGTGAGTTAGGTTACATTATGATATAAGTAGAAATAAGCGTAGTAATTTAAGTTAATGTAAAGTGTAATATAATATAAGTCTATAGTATTGTAAGTTAGGTTAAGTTTTGTCTGTGGTTGTATTATGTGTGTTGTACTTAGTAATGTATAGTAATAATTAAGGGTGGAGGTGTTATATATTGTAAAGAATATGAAGGTATGTACAGGTACGTGAGTCTCGCATTAAACGTCAAAACGGAAGCACGTCTTTTATTCTCCACTCAATTAAAAGTTCAATAACTGAAACAGTATTATTGGTGGGGACATTATCGTTAAGAGCACAGCCATTAGACTGTGAGGATTGAGGAATGTTTACTATTTGCTGATGAGCAGCTTTATTATCAGATTGAGAAAGTGGGGCATGGGTCCTAGGCTTGAGAGTGACAGTTTTTCGGTAAGACTGTGATTTGGTGACATTGGCATAATTGCGGGAAGCTGCTGGGATTGTTTTGCTTGCTTCAACATATGAGATAGATTTTTCAGCCATGACTGTCTTGATGGCTTTCTGCCTACCATGCTCAGGACAAGACTTGCTATTAGCGAAGTGGTTTCCCGAGCAAAGCACACAGAAGGCCTCGCCCTCAGAAATGCTGCAACCATCACCAGGGTGATCGTGGCCACATTTACTGCAGCGTGGATTCGACCTACACACATTTGCAACATGCCCAAATCGACAGCATTTACGGCATTGGATACTGGATAGTGGGGTAGATATATTGTTCGACAGGGAGGGATGTGTAGCAGCAAAACACTCGTTTAGGTAAGGCCTGTCCGTCGAATGTGAGTACACAAGTCTCTGTAGGTTTCCACTCTACTATACCTTCAGTGTGAACCTTCCGGTTGATTCTGCGCACTTTTAAGATTTGGCCAAAGCCCGAGGGCACAGTCAAATATGTTAGAGCCTCTGCTTCGGTTAAATCTGAAGGAACTCCTGTCACTACGCCCATCCTGGTAATATTAAAGGTCGGAATCGTGGCTGTATAACCGTGCTTAGATAGTAAAGCATTGACTATAAAAGCGTTTGCATCCTGAGGGGAAGCAAACTCAACGGATACCCTGTTTCTGCCGACTTTGTTAACTCCGCCACGAATAATGTTGGCTATTTTATTTAAAACTAGCTGACCCTCGGGGCTTCGCTCCCGTCAACTGCCTACCTACCCTGGCTACCTTGCCTATCCTGCCTACCCTGCCTGCCCTGCCCCTACCCTGCCTTCCCTGGCTACCCTGCCTACCCAGCCTACCCTGCCTATCCTGCCTACCCTGCCTTTCCTGCCTACCCTGCCTATCCTGCCTACCCTGCCTTTCCTGCCTACCCTGCCTATCTTGTCTACCCTGCCTACCCTGCCTACTCTGCTTACCCTGCCTACCCAGCCTACCCTGCCTTTCCTGCCTACCCTGCCTTTCCTGCCTATCTTGCCTACCCTGCCTAATCTGCTTACCCTGCCTACCCGGCCTACCCTGCCTTTCCTGCCTACCCTGCCTTTCCTGCCTACCCTGCCTACTCTGCTTACCCTGCCTATCCTGCCTACCCTGCCTATCCTGCCTACCCTGCCTACCCTGCCTACCCTGCCTACTCTGCTTACCATGCCTACCCTGCCTACTCTGCTTACCTTGCCTACTCTGCTTACCCTGCCTACCCTGCCTACTCTGCCTACCCTGCCTATCCTACCTACCCTACCTACTAATTTGTATCTATCATCAATAGTTTTCTCAGCGCACGCCAAATAATGTATTTTACAGACAACATTTTGCTACCTTGGGTTACATTATTGCAATTTTCATAAGGATCTCTATTTTTTTTGAAAATATTTTATAGCCTATGACACTCAGGAATAATGTAGCTTTCTACCGGTGCAAGAATTTTCAAAATCGGTTCAGTAGATCCAGAGATTACCCCTTACAACGTCACAAACTCACAAACTTTACCTCTTTATAATATTAGTATACACTTGGGAGCAAATAAATCGAGCCACTTCCTTTTTCACGCATTATGGTAATTATTTTTGGTATTAAGGAACGCATCGATTCGAAACATATATCGCCTAAAAGGGTATTTAATAACCTTTACAATGAGGGTAGTTAGTTGTCAAAATTTCATTTTTATTAAAGTTTAAAGGGTAGAATAAAATTATCGCATTTAATTTGCTTATGACATTTTTATTGTACTCTGTTAAGAAAAGATTAAATTTGAGGTTTTTGTTAATCATACCCATATTACTTGTTATTGTTGTCTTTATCTGTGTCTGTGTAATCAAAATAACCTGATAAAATGGATACTACACCGACGGAAGCTGCCCAAGTTGTAGCTTTACTTGAGGTTGGACACGGACAACGTGAAGTGGCACGCAGACTTCATTTGAGTCGTTCAAAGGTACAGCGGGTATACCGCAGGTATCTGGAGACTGGTGCTTTTGTTCGGCGACCTGGAACTGGCCGACCACGGGCAACAACAGAACGTGACGACCGCTTTATTGCAACCAATTCGTTGCGCGACCGTGGACTTAATGCTGTTCAGCTACAGCAAGCGTTACGTGACGTTCGAGGAGTCGCAATCAGTAGGTGGACAGTGAGACGAAGACTAAAAGAACGAAATTTAACATCACACAAACCAGCAACTGGCCCAAAATTGACTGTAGCTCATCGCCGATCTCGCTTGGAGTTTGCTCGAGAACACATTAATTGGACGTTAGAAGACTGGAGGTCAGTTTTGTTTTCTGACGAGTCAAGAATCTGTCTTTTTAGCAATGACGGGAGAAACCGAGTGTATAGACGTCCTGGTGAAAGATTTGCCCAATGTTGCATTCGAGAAACGGTGAGTTTTGGTGGTGGTTCTTGTATGGTGTGGGGAGGAATTTCTCTAGACGGAAAAACGGAACTTGTCTTCGTCGACCCCGCCAATGATGGCAATGGTAGACGTGGATTAACAGCTGACCGATACATAACTGACATTCTTGAAAACCACGTAATGCCGTATGCTGGTTTTGTCGGAGAAAATTTCTTGTTTATGCATGACAATGCGAGACCTCATACCGCGCAGATCGTTACGGAATACTTGTCTGCGATCGGGATTCAACAAATGGTATGGCCAGCACGAAGTCCCGATTTGAACCCGATCGAACACCTATGGGACGAGCTAAAACGGAGAGTCCGAGCCAGGGTTCCCGCTGTTTCATCCATTCCCGAGCTTAAAGTCGCTGTGCTTGAAGAGTGGGAGAACATACCACAATATGTCATCGTAACGCTGATCAGATCGATGACTAATAGGCTACAAGAATGTATCAGGGCCCGGGGGGGTAATACCAGTTATTAAGAATATTTTTTTTGCAATAATTTTGTTTTTTATTGTTTTTATGGACTGTTTTAGCCCTACTAAATTTTCTATCAAAATTACCATTTTTCTTGCAGAGCCAATAATTTATCATTCAATAAGGTTATTATTCAATAATTTACCCTCATTGTAAAGGTTATTAACTAAACTTTTAGGCGATATATAGTTCGAATTGATACGTTCCATATTACCAAAAATATTTACCATTTTACGTGAAAAAGGGTAGTGGCTCGATTTATTTGCTCCCAAGTGTAGATTAGAAACTTCCCGAAGTTCACGGGATGCAAAGTGGTGCCAGAAATAATCTGGGTTTCCACTCGAGAGACGTGAACAATAAATGGTCCCTTATCCATAGCTGAGTATTTTGCACGGCCAATTTGGCTCTTGGTTTTTTAATCATTAGGTTTTCATTCATATTTTTTGGTATTACGGAACACATCAAATTAATCACACATTTTCAATAGCTAGTATTGCTGTCGCGTCAAGCAAATGTCAGTGTGCGTGGTCGCACTGCTCACGGTTGTGTTTGTGTATCGTTCGTACGGGGTTTGTTTGGGGCACTTCGGGTTTGATTCGGGTGTGTTTGACTGCTTGTTGTACTACTGTTCTGTCAATTGTTTGTTGTCAGTATTAGAATATTTCTTTACTATGTTTTACGTGCGTGTTTATTTATTTTTTAAATTGTACTTATTTTAATATTTCTGACACTATTGACTTATGCTATGAACTTGGATTTAGATTTGCCTTGTGATTTGAACTTTGGTATTGAGTAATCTACTTTCTTACAAACTTTGCGTTGTTTACTGACTTTGTTATTATTTACTATACGGTTCGGTTGCCGACATGGTCTCCGAACGTTGGGATGTTTCTCACAGGAAGTACCTATTTTCCAATGACATAATACAATAAGTTAAATTAATACGTAACTTAGTATATCCATACTAATATTATAAAGCTGAAGAGTTTGTTTGTTTGAACGCGCTGATCTCAGGAACTACTGGTTGGAATTGAAAAATTATTTTCGTGTCCATTTATTGAGGTATAAAGAGACATCACGCTACGACCAGTATGAGCGGAGCATAAATGTTGTTTTTTGCTAAAACGGGTGTTCCAATAAACTTTGATAACTGGCAGATATTTACAGAGACACGACGATCAAATAACAACGCCTTTTGCCATCAAATTTCAGAAAGAAACACCGGAAAAAAAAGTAAGAAAATAAGCGTGTTTAGTGTGGATCTTTGACACGAAACCTAGTATTAAAGATCCACACTAAACACGATTACCATTATTGTATTTTTTGTTTTTCGTTCGGTCGATAATATAATTATGGTCACCCTACACGACTTTATCAAATTTATATTTATATTTTTTAAACAGATGAATGATAATCTATAAAGTAAGACCATAACAAAATAAATGTTTATTCAAAATCCTTGTTTTTAGGGTTGCGTACCTAAAGTTTAAAAACGGACCGCGGAGTCTTAGTAATAGGGTCCCCCTATTACTAAGACTCCGCGGTCCGTCTGTCTGTCTCTCTGTCTGTCTGTCACCAGGCTGTATCTCATGAACCGTGATAGCTAGACCGTTAAAATTTTCACAGATTATGTATTTCTGCTGCCGCTATAACATCAAATACTAAAAACATAGTAAAACAAATATTTTATTTTTAATAAAAGGGCTCCCATACAAAAACCTGATTTTTTGCCGTTTTTTGCGATAATGGTACGGAACCCTTCGTGCGCAAGTACGACTCGCACTTGGCCGGTTTTTTTTTAATATTCTTAGCTCAGAGCGCTGTTATTTATCTATTCCTACCTATGCGTAAATAGGCATATGTAATACTTGCATTCATTATCTATACTAATATTATAAAGAGGTAAAGTTTGTGAGTTTGTGACGTTGTAAGGGGTAATCTCTGGATCTACTGAACCGATTTTGAAAATTCTTGCACCGGTAGAAAGCTACATTATTCCTGAGTGTCATAGGCTATAAAATATTTTCAAAATAAATAGAGATCCTTATGAAAATTGCAATAATGTAACCCAAGGTAGCAAAATGTTGTCTGTAAAATACATTATTTGGCGTGCGCTGAGAAAACTATTGATGATAGATACAAATTAGTAGGTAGGATAGGCAGAGTAGGCAGGGTAGGCATGGTAAGCAGAGTAGGCAGGGTAGGCAGGATAGGCAGGGCAGGCAGGGTAAGCAGAGTAGGCAGGGTAGGCAGGGTAGGCAAGATAGGCAGGGTAGGCAGGAAAGGCAGGTGTACGGTGCACGTACATGAGTTTAAAATTGTTTACTAAGTAAGAGTTGTGCAATAAGTAGGCTCGCACCTTTGCACTTACACGTGCGACCTACATTAGATATTATGATAATCACGCAGCAGCAGCAGCGAGCAGAGCATTGATGATGCATTGTTTCAATATTAATTTTAGTGTTCTAATAGACGCGGTTTGGATCGGACAACTTGAATTTTTTATTTCTTGATTCCAGCCCGTTGGCACTCATTGACATTTTACATTACATTGACATTTGCATTGCATTGACAATAATTAATGTTAAGGTGTATTTGCATTTGCACCCTACATTATTTTTTTTGGTCCTTCGAAATTATTGCAAGTACCGTACAGTCCGATTTGTCGGTCAGTAAAACGTCGCGTGTGACTTGTGTCTTGGTCGTGTGTTGCCGTGCAGAAGCAGTCGCAGCGATCCAGGTTCCAGAGCGACGCGTTACATCAGCGTAAAGGGAGAGTTCCTGAGTTTCAAGTAAGATCGTTCATTTTTTGCTTACTTCGTTAACAATGGAGGGTTTAATCGCGCGTCAGGCTGAGATCCTGGAGGAGATGAAGAGGGTCCATACCAACTTCAAGAAGGATTCAGCGAGCAGGAAGACCCCCGAGTACATTCAGCAAAGGCTTGAGCGGTTAGATCAGCTTTGGGCGGAATGTAAAGAGAAACATCAGGAGCTGAGTGCGGTAGAAGACAAAACGCATGAGTACTTCACCAACAATATTCACGAAGTATTAAGGGATTGGTACCACGGTGTGCGGCAGGAGCTTACAGCATGCGGGACCAAGGTGCAGAGTGGACCCGGCTCTAGCAAGGTACACGTGGAGTTTGACAGGACCTTGTTCGGGAGCTCCTCGGGAGCAGAGGACAAGCTACTCGAGCTACAGCAGCTGCAGAACGCGAACTTCCGTGCGTTCGACAGGTTAGTGACGAGTAAGATCATTGAAGAGGTCATCGAAAGATGGGAGATAGAAGACGCTTTGAAGACGTTAGGGTCTCGGTGGTCAGCGATTGACAATATGCATCTGCGAATCGATGGTTTGTTAGACGGGGCGCCTAATGAGTACTATGACGAGTTTTGTCGCCACGAACGGGCATTTGTAAAAACAAAGCGGGCGCTGAACGTAAAACTGAACGCCTCCGTGCACCAACAACAATCCGTGCCCAAAATAGACATTCCCATTTTCAACGGGAACTATTCGTTATGGCCTACTTTCATGGATCTGTTCGTAGAAGCAATACACAATAACCCTGCAATTGCAAAAGCACAAAAAATGCAGCACTTAAAAGGGAGATTGCGCGGCGAAGCGGAGAAACTCGTCCAACATCTACACATCTCACCCGAAAATTACGACACGTGTTGGGAATTCTTGAACCATAGGTACAACAACAAGTTTATGTTGTTCACTAAGAATTTCCAGAGTTTCATGCGTCAGCCACATCTGCAAAAACAATCTGCATTCGACCTTAAGCGGTTATATGACACGAGCAATGAAACCATAAATGCGATACACAATTTGGGGGTAGATACAGGTTCATGGGATCCTATTCTAGTCTACGTGTTATGCGAGAAACTAGACTCCGAAACGTACGCGGAATACATGCAGTCTAGGGCGGATCCGCGAGAGATACCTACGTTCAACCAGTTTATGGATTTTATTGAGAACAAATTCATGGCATTAGAACCTTTGCATAGAAAGAAGCCAGAAAACAGTAGCAAGCCTCCTGCAAAACCACAATCCAACGCATTTCATCCATTCAGCAAAACCCCCAAACCAGCAAACTCTCGAAACTTCCATGCATACAACGCTGGTCAATTTAATAAGATCATTTGTGCATTATGCAACACCAATCATGCATTGTTCCAGTGTTCGAAATTCACTGACATGGCAAGCTCGGCGAAACTAGAATTCATAAAATCAAACAATATTTGCAGAAACTGTCTGTATGTGCATAGCAAGGGCTATTGTGCGTCACAAAAAAGATGCAGAGAGTGCAGCGACCCACACAACACGCTATTGCACAACGACATCGTCCAGTCAGCGCAAATGCCCTCAGCAACACAAGCGATGGATAAACCGTCGAAGTCAACTGCAACTAGGTCACCTAAAAGTATGC
Organism: Orthosia cruda; assembly: GCA_964057195.1. Lineage (NCBI taxonomy): Eukaryota > Metazoa > Arthropoda > Insecta > Lepidoptera > Noctuidae > Orthosia > Orthosia cruda. Next base: position 316,230 of record OZ059836.1, read on the forward strand.
AAAATAACTTCGCATCGAATAATGATGACGAAATACTATTGGCCACTGCATTATTGCAAGTAGAAACAGCTGATGGCGATTACATCACACTACGGGCGTTAGTTGATCAAGGCTCACAAATAACCCTGATCACTGAGAATGCAGCTCAAAGACTGGGAGTAAAGCGTCAACAGCTAAACGCGAGCATAAGTGGGATCGGCACACTATCCAACAGGAGCAAAGGAAAGGTGAACCTACTTTGTCGGTCCGTACACAACGACTTCCAGTTCACCACGGAAGCATTAGTCATGCCACGGGTGGTAAACAATCTACCTAACGCCACCTTTACAAAAAGAACTTGGACTCACGTAACAAACATCACATTAGCCGATCCAGAGTACAACATATCAAGGCCCATTGACATACTTCTAGATGCACAGGTATTCTCTGAAATCCTAATGAATGGACTGATTAAGGGAGAGACTAATGAACCCATAGCTCAACAGACTCGCTTAGGGTGGATTCTGTCAGGCAACGTCAGCAAGACATTCAATTGCAACGTGGTGATAAACCAAGTGGATGACTTGACAAAATACTGGGAAATGGAAGACATCAGTGGGGATGCATGCAGTTCAATGACGTCAGCGGAGAGATACTGCGAAGAGTTCTTCACTGCAACAACAAAACGTCTGAAAAATGGCAAATATGCAGTTCGTTTGCCAATGAAGCCTAATTACGATCAGCTATTAGGAAAATCAAAGCCACGAGCAGTGGCACAATTTATGCAATTAGAAAGGCGATTATGCAGAGATGACAAACTGTCAGAAAACTATGTCAAATTCATGCAAGAGTACTTGGAAATGGGACACATGAAAGAGAGTAAGCCCGACTGCAACCCGTCATGTTACTTACCTCACCACGGAGTCCTTAAACAGGACTCATTGACAACTAAATTAAGGGTTGTTTTCAACGCCTCACAGAAGACTGACACAGGTTACAGCCTGAACGACTTGATGGAGTGTGGCCCGAAGCTTCATCAAGATCTACTGACACTACTCATGGGATGGCGGCGATACAAGTATGTCGTTACAGCAGACTGTGAGAAAATGTATCGCATGATCTTAGTGCATGAAGAAGATCAAGAATTGCAGAAGATAGTATGGAGGGAAACTAACCAAGGTCCCCTTAAGGAGTACAAGCTATGCACAGTGACATATGGAACCAAGGCGGCACCATTTCTAGCACTTCGGACGCTAAAGCAACTAGCAAACGATGATGCAGAGAAATACCCGTTAGCAGCTGACGTCATTAACAACGAAATGTATGTCGATGATGTACTAAGTGGTAACAACTCCATCGAGCGAGCACAAGAAATGCAGTACCAACTCATCAACATGCTGAGCGGAGCAGGACTAACGCTACGGAAGTGGTCAAGCAACGAGCCGACCTTGATTAAAAGTTTATCATCATCAGACCTAAACCAAACCACAATGCATTTTACAAACGATGGAACTACAAAAGCCCTGGGTGTACAGTGGAACCCTACATCTGACACTTTTGCATTCACTAACAAAATAAACTTTGACAACAATAAACCATTGACAAAACGGAAACTACTGTCCGAGATATCAAAAATCTTCGACCCACTGGGCTGGCTGACACCTCTGACATTGAAAGCAAAACTGATGTTCCAAAGCGTTTGGCTGTCAGGATGCAACTGGGATGAAACCTTACCTACAGGCGTACAAGAAGAATGGAAGCGGTTTACAAGCGACTTGCACAACATAACGCGATACGAGATACCGAGATGGTTGGGCGATACAACTAAACCCTTCCAAGTACATGGATTCTGCGATGCCTCAGAAAAGGCCTATGCATGCACTATATATCTACTGACATTAGACAGCGAAAACAAGCCCTTAAGTCGATTAATAGCAGCAAAATCTAGACTATCGCCAATCAATAACAAATTGACATTACCACGGCTTGAACTATGCGGAGCCTTATTACTTTCCCGATTAATGAAAAAGGTCCGGAAGGCATGCAAGTGGGACAACATCGACAACAACATATACGCCTGGACGGACTCCATGATTGTACTAGGCTGGCTGCATGGTGACGTCACAAAATGGAAGTCGTTCGTGAGCAACAGAGTGCAACAAGTGCATGAAGTCATCCCGAAACAACACTGGAGGTACGTCAAATCAGAAGAAAACGCAGCAGACTGTGCATCACGCGGCATCAGTTGCTCCCAGCTATTGCAACATCCTTTGTGGTGGCAAGGACCAGAATGGGTGAAAAATTACAATGACAAAACAGCTGATAAAGTTGAAATCATACCGACAACATGCGAATCAAAACAAAAACAAATGAAAGCGTATGTTGTGAAATTCGAGCCGTCCTCAATTGTAATTGAGTTATTAGATCGACACAGCGACATGGCTCACATTACAAGGGTCACAGCGTGGATAAAACGATTCATAAACAACTGTTCGAAATCCAGCACAAATACAACTGCATATTTAACATCAACAGAACTACAAAACGCTGAAAATCTTATACTAAAACAGATCCAATTACATACCTTCAAAGACGAGATTATGAGACTGAAGGAAAATAAGGGTTTAAGCAACAAAAGCAACCTTTTGAATTTGAACCCATTCCTCGACAAACATGACATTTTGCGAGTAGGGGGAAGGTTGCATAACTCGAACCTAAATGAAGACACGAAACATCCAATTCTGCTACCACATGACCACAAATTGACAGAATTATTAATTTGGCAAGCACACAGTACAACATTACACGGAGGTCCGAAGCTAACCCTAACACATCTACGCCAATGAGTATGGATAGTAGGAGGATATCGCGCCGTTAAGAAGGTTTTACACAAATGCGTACCATGTCGCCGATTTCATGCAAAAACCTCAAACCAGATTATGGCAGATCTACCAGAGCCGAGAGTGACAGTTTCTCGCCCTTTTACACATACAGGGGTTGACTTTACTGGCCACATTGAGATCAAGGCAAATAAAGGCCGAGGCGTCAAAACATTGCTGGCGTACGTTGCCGTATTTGTTTGTCTGGCAACAAAGGCTATACATCTGGAACTTGTGTCAGAGCTGTCCAGTATAGCATTTTTATCAGCCTTCAAGCGCTTCTGCGCCCGTCGAGGTACGCCACGTGACATGTACAGCGATAACGGCACGAATTTTGTGGGTGCTAACCGGATTTTACTGCAACAATATAAATGCATTGTAGACACCATTGACAACCTTTTCTTGGGAAAAATATCAGAGATGGGAATTAAATGGCACTTCAATGACCCAGTATGGCCAAGCGCAGGCGGACTATGGGAAGCTGCCGTGAAGAGCATGAAGTATCATCTAAAACGGGTCATTGGAGATCAGCGCCTGACGTACGAAGAATTTACCACTCTACTATGCCAGATTGAAGCTTGCCTGAATTCACGACCACTTTGCACCGTAACAGAGAACGCCGAAGAAATCAACTGCTTAACGCCTGGACATTTTCTAACCGGCACATCGCTAATGACTATTCCAGAACCGGACATTGACAATACGTATAATTTAGGCAAGAGATGGCAAATTGTACAGCAGCTCAGTAAGGATTTCTGGAAAAGATGGTCGCAAGAATACCTTCAACAACTCCAAACAAGGCTAAAATGGAAACGACAAACTACCGATCCTCGAGAAAATGACATTGTTTGCATCAAGGATGAAAGATTACCGGCAGGCAAATGGGCTCTGGGTCGTGTAGCAGAGCTACATACAGGAAAAGACGGCCACACGAGAGTTGTCACATTACAAACTGCAAAAGGAGAAGTTAAACGGCCGATCACAAAACTAGTACCACTAGTTGAGGTTGAAGAAGAAAGACTTGGCGATACCATCACATCTACAAAAAACAGGCACAGCTTGATATGCTACACATTGATGCTGACCATGGCATTTATAACGCCCACTGTTCAACAAGACATGAAGCTTACCCCACTGACAAAAAATCAAACGATTTACTTTGACAAGATTGCAGACTTACAAGAAATACGAGATGAATGGAAATTAGTATTCTACTACAACATGACAAACTACTGGCGAAACGTTGACACTCTGCAAAAATTCGTGTCTCATATAAAAGGATATCGTTGCGAGGACTGGATGATGCAATTCCACATTTTAATCAACCAACTCGAACAGAGCATGAACGAACTGGACTATTACAATAATCTGCTGAAGTCCCAACGATTAATTCAACACAGATTCAAAAGAGGATTAATCGACGGAGTGGGATATGTTGCCAACTCACTATTTGGAGTACTAGATCAGCATTTCGCAGAAAAGTACGAACACGACATCAATTCCATTCAACACAATGACAACCACTTATTACACCTTCTCAAAAATCAGACAAGTATTTTGGAAACCGAGCATAACATCGTACAACGCAACGAAGCGACAATGGTAAAGCAGTTTACCTTGATGAATGACCACCTTACCAATCTGGAAAATAAAACAGAAACGAATAAACATGACACCGCTAATGCATTCTACATCATTACATCGGCAATAGCTGCAGAAAAAATGGCCCAAAATCTAAAGGAAATCCAACAAACCCTCATCAATACGCTGACAAACATGTACCAGGGTCATATGGACGTACACTTACTATCACCAACTCAAATGCAAACCGAATTAGATAGAGTAGCTAGACAACTACCCCGCGATGCCACGCTGCCAGAAGTCCAGAATGATGTACGAGACATCTACAGAATGTTCAGAATACATGCACGCATTACACAGCAATATTTACTGATGGAAGTAAAAATACCCATTCTGAATGATGCTCTATACGAGCTGAATAAACTTATAAGCATACCTCAACGTATTGGCATAAATCGGGTGATGTACGTCATCCCAAATTCGGAACTAATAGCATTTAACGCCAACCAATACTCATTCATACCTCTCGAGCAATCTGACGTTCAAGAATGCCAAAAGATCCAGGACAAAACATTGATGTGCAAATTAAACCACCCTATCTATCGCACCGGTGACCGACGCAAGTCAATTTGCGATGTACAGCTGATCCGAGACAATGAAGAACACAGTGTGTACTGTCACACGGAAATAAGGGAATGCGCTGACAAGTGGGTAAAACTACACCAGCAAAACACATGGTTTTATTATTGTCGTGGCACGTGCGAAGTGCAATTAGTTTGCGGCGCTCAAATGACATCGGAGTCGTTACATCACTCGGGTCTGATTACACTTAAACGAGGATGTAACTTGCAGGGTGACTCATTCATGTTGCACGCATACATAGAACATAAAAGTGACGTCATAGTCAACGAACCATTCGCCATGATCATACCCACGATCTCTCCCATCAACAACATCATCAATACGTCGATCCGCAACTCGTCATTGCCTATCGAAACGCATGAAGAAATGTTCCAGAAGATTGACACACAACTGCGCTCGATTAAAGAGCAATCAAACCTGGAAACGTTATCCCCCCATGACATTCACCACTACACCGCAATCTATGTCGTAATAACGATTAGTATTGCTCTGTCTGTAACATCGTACGTGTACTTTTGGAGAAAGACGAGCACCAAAAGACAGGGGGAGGGTTCGCGAGATGCGATAAGCAGAAGAGGACGAGAAGAAGAAGATGACATCGAGGGCGGGTGTAGCCAAATCAACAAACGGGTTTCAAAAGTGAACGAAGTGATAAGTGTTGATCGCGCCTTAAGTGAAGTGAAATTTGACACTGAAAAACATAGTGACGTGTGTGATTAGGGAGTTTGACAATTATATTTATGGATTTTAAGTGTACAGTTACATAATATCTACATTAGTCATACAAATATTTTACATTACATATTATACCTAGTACCTACTACATCAGTGCTCTGCATTAGTTTCTACAGCCGTTCTTGTCTTAATTTTATTTGATTAATTTTTAGTTCAGTAGTTGTTAGCAGTCTTGTGGTGGCAATATGTACGGTGCACGTACATGAGTTTAAAATTGTTTACTAAGTAAGAGTTGTGCAATAAGTAGGCTCGCACCTTTGCACTTACACGTGCGACCTACATTAGATATTATGATAATCACGCAGCAGCAGCAGCGAGCAGAGCATTGATGATGCATTGTTTCAATATTAATTTTAGTGTTCTAATAGACGCGGTTTGGATCGGACAACTTGCATTTTTTATTTCTTGATTCCAGCCCGTTGGCACTCATTGACATTTTACATTACATTGACATTTGCATTGCATTGACAATAATTAATGTTAAGGTGTATTTGCATTTGCACCCTACAGCAGGGTAGGCAGGGTAGGCCGGGTAGGCAGGGTAAGCAGAGTAGGCAGGGTAGGCAGGATAGGCAGGTTAGGCAGGGCAGGCAGGGTAAGCAGAGTAGGCAGGGTAGGCAGGGTAGGCAGGGTAGGCAAGATAGGCAGGGTAGGCAGGGTAGGAAGGGTAGGCAGGAAAGGCAGGGTAGGCAGGGTAGGCCGGGTAGGCAGGTTAGGCTGGGTAAGCAGAGTAGGCAGGGTAGGCAAGATAGGCAGGGTAGGCAGGAAAGGCAGGGTAGGCTGGGTTGGCAGGATAGGCAGGGTAAGCAGGATAGGCAGGGTAGGCACGCACAGCGCACCGCGTGTGCGTGCAAACCGAGATAGCAATACTCCGAATGAATTTTTCACTCGCTTCGAATTGCATTTGCGAGCTTTGTTCGCCGCGCCCTTAAATAATTACTTTCGTGGAAATTAGATCGCGTTATTTTTGGTTCCTAGTCACAAATGACGTGTGCGAGACGGACGATACCGGTCATGTGCCACGTGCCTAATCTAAAGCAGGAGAGTTCGATCACTTGACGGACAGGGCGGATTTTTTATGGATACAGTGTTTGCTATTAAGATACGGAGCTCTAATAAAGGTTACCAAATGATAGGCGTGCTTATTTATTCACTTTATTTATTAATATATTTTTATGTAAAAACACTTGAAGAGATTTGTAGGTCAGTACTTGATGTCGGGGTTATATCGATGGTATGAGATCAGACGGTTGCGGCGGCGGCGCGATCTCGTCCAGCAGAGTGTGCGCGCGCAGTCCGCGCGCCAGCAGCACGTCCGCCAGCGCCGCCGCCTGCGCCGGGCACCACGCCGCGCCGCGCACCGCCAGCCACTGCAACACGTCGGCACGTGTCACTGTGTGCCGCACTCCCTGAGCACGCCAGTGTCTCCAGTGCGCACTCACCTTGTTCTGCGGGTAGCGGTCCAGCGCGCCGTACACCGCGGCGGCGGGGCGCGCCTGCGCCCGCGCCTCACTCTCCAGGTGTAGCGCGTGCAGCAGCGGGCCGCCGGCGCCGGCGCGCGCCGCCCGGGCGCACGCGGCGGCCACGCGCGCGGCCTCGGCGGGCGCCCAGGCGGCGCGCGCGGCCCGCAGCAGCAGCGGCGTGACGTGCGCCAGCGCCGCGCGGTGGGCGGCCAGGCCGCCGGCGAGCGCCCGCAGCCGCTCCTCCAGCGTCAGGTCGCGCTCCCAGGCCCACAGCGGGGCGCCACTGCAAGCTGCACACGTCCGGACATCATTATTACGTTTCTCATTCGTGGCATGTCTCGTGAAAATACGTCAGAGTGCATAATAATAATATTGTTAGTAACAGAAGGTTTACAAAAGAGGAAAAATGCTAATGGCGCCATCTCGAATCGAGAACAATCTCGAAAGTACTTCTTGAATGTCTTTCTCAGCCGAACATGTTGGAAAGTCCTCTTCGTGTCTAGAATAATCTGAAATGTTCCAGAAAAGTTTCCTGTGTTATAAAGATGAGTTTTCTCTTGGGCGTGGATGGAAATTATGAGGCATAACAATATGATGGAGTACCTAGAGCGAGCAGAGCGTTATGCGGGAAGAGCGGCGCCAGCGCGCGCGCGTACTGCGCCTGGCGGTGCTCGGCCGCCGCCGCCAGCACCAGCGCGCAGGCGCTCTGCTCCTGGTAGCGCAGGCGGGCGGCGCCGCGGCCCCGCGCCTGGCCGCGCAGCGCCCGCACGAGCTGCGCGCGGCGCGCCGGACAGGCCAGGCGCGCGCGCGCCGCCGCCCACTCGGCGGGCGCGGGCAGCGCGGCGTGCAGCACGTGCGCGGCGCCGGGCGCGTCGTGCGCCTCCAGCGCGGCGCAGCGCTCCTCGCACGCCAGCAGCGCTTGGCGCAGCAGCTCGGGCGGCGGCTGCTGCGCCAGCAGCTCGTCGCTCGGCAGCTCGCGCAGCAGCGCGGCGCACACGGTGCCCCAGGCGCCCACCGCGTCGTCGCACACCTCGCCCGCCACCCTGCGGCCGCACACACCCCAGTTTAGCGAATAATAACATTTTCACTAAGTTACATATTAATCGATACATAACCATCATACAACTGTTTACCTTGGCAAAGTTATCAATATATATCTAACCCTATATACATAGAACCCTTAAGGTGAACGCGCACCTCCCCGCGCCGCACTGGCCGCACGCGCCGCACTCATCGCATTTTCTCAAGGCCCCGCGCTATCCGCGCCGAACGCGCCGCACGTATTTTATCCACTTCTGTACATCTTGAACTTTATTTTCAAATCAAATCTTTTTATTGTGGACATAGTTTATACAGACAGATGTTAGGTAAATTTCAGTTCCATTATGTCCTGCCTAGCAGGCATACAATAATTAAGTCAACATGCAAAATAATCATAGATATCACATATAAACCAAATCTTACAAAATACGAATTAGGTGCATGGTGACAGATTGTAGTAGATACTAATTATGTATTAAGAAAATCTTGGATCGTGTAGTAGGCTTTGTCAATAAAAAAATTACGTAATTTATATTTGAATAGTGACAGTTCCTTAGTGTTTAAAATGTCCACAGGTATCCTATTGTAAATTTTAGATGCCATCCCGAAAAGACTTTTGCTCAGAAGAGCAGTTCTATGTGGTATACTAGATATTTTAAGTATATATCTTTTTGATTTTAGTTCACCGAATAGATTTTTATTAATTTTAACAAATACCGCAACTTCATAGATGTAAGCTGATGGAAAGGTTAGAATTTTAAACTTTTTAAAATATGGTTCGCATGATTCAGGAACAAAGATACCAGCAATTGCGCGAACGCATCTTTTTTGCGCTTTAAACACTGATTCTTTATTTGTGGCGTTGCCCCAGAATATTATAGCGTATTTTAGGGTTGATGATACGTAGGCATGATAGGCAGTTAATAGAGCCGATTGATCGACAACTTTAAACAATTTGTAAAGAGCATATGAGTACTGGTTCAGTTTACTGCATACTGTGTCAATGTGTGTTTGCCAAGTCATATCATTATCTATCCATAGCCACAAAAATGTTACGCAGCTGACTTGTTCAATTACTGTACCATCATGTTGAATGTTGAAATTGTTTTTACTCTTTCGAGGGAATGTGACTAATTTAGTTTTTTTCTAAATTGATGACCAGGTTGTTATTTGTCAGCCAGTTAATTATTACATTAAGGGTACTATTTACATCTGCTTCAAAAGTACATACGGATACGGATGATACTTCCGCGCCGCCCGGATCGCCTGCCGAATCTGATGACGTCATCCGCACGCACTAGTGGAATCAGTATACCTACAGCATTTAGCTGAAATGCGGCTCGTGCGGCGCGGATAAGTGCGCGAGGTTGCATACGAATTTATATAACAATTTATAAAATGCGATGTGTACGAGCAAACCCGTACATATCAATAGTATTATTTTTATGCTGACATAGACGCGCAGCGAATGAATAAAAATCACACATTAGAGTAAAAGTAGTAGTTGCATAGCATCGTTGTTGGGTTGAGTCATTCGCGCGGGTCGATCATATATCAGTTGTTCGGGTGTTTATATCAATACATTATTTGCAATTAAATCAGTTTATCATTTAAATGTACCTTACCCGTACATTTTTGGTCCTTCGAACCAGATGTCGCGTGTGTACATCACAGTGTAGCAATCAAGTACTGTAAAGTGTTTCACTAGTGACGTCAAAAGAACTAGCAGTGAGGGTGTTTTGTACTGCCAGCAATAGTGCAGTACATAGCAGCAGCATCAGAAATCAGCAGGGATCAACAGGGATCCGCATTTCGTGAGCAACAAAGCTCCCGCTTGGACAATCAAGTAAGATCGTTTCATTTACTATCATTTCCATCAACAATATGTCTTCAATGGAGGACGTTCTCGCCCAACAACAGCAGCTACTCAATCAGATAGAGCAAGTTTACACCAACTTCAGAAAGGATGGCTTCGATCGCAAAACCTCGGACTACATACGCCGAAGGTTAGAGAATTTGGATGCATGCTGGCAAGAGTATCAATCGAATCATATAAGATTGTGTAGCATCGAATATGCCAGATCGCATACTTACTTCACTTCGAAGCAATTTGACACTGTGAAGGAGAGATATGAGAAAATCAGAGCGGTTATTCAGAATCATCCGCCAACAAAGGAAAGACCATCAACACCGCTTCTAAAGCCTGCTACTCCTTTAGCTACCTCAAGCACCTTACAGCAACCTTCAGGTCAATCTGTAAATTCTCAGGGATCAAACAGCAAGACCGATGAGATGATGAGGAAACAGTTGACATACTTCAAGGCTTTTGAACATACTGTTTCAAGTATCGGCATGGATACTGTAACGGAGAAAAGGGAATTGGTCGAATTCCCTTTTCTCTGTTGAGCATGGTAAGGTCTCGCTGGGAGACCGAAACCAAGAGTATTATCGTATGTACCTCAAATACGAAAGCACATACAACGCTGCTATCAAAGCAATCAATAAGAAGATGTCGTCCATTTCACATAGAGAGCATACTACGCCAAAAATAGAAATACCTACATTCAGCGGTAATTACCATCAGTGGACATCTTTTAAGGATCTCTTCACAGAAGCAGTTCATAGCAATACATCATTATCAGGAGCTCAGAAGATGCAGTTCCTCAAATCGAAAGTAAAAGGTGAAGCAGAGCGTCTCATACAGCATTTCCCGATCAGCTCAGACAACTACATTATAAGTTGGGACATATTGAGCCATCGTTTTGACAACAAAAGAATGATATTTACATCGCATATTAACATTTTATTAAATATGCCCATTTCACCAGTGCCGTCTTTACCCTATGGGCACACGGGGCCCGTGCCCAGGGCCCCCATCCTCAGGGGGCCCCAACGGACCGATAATTTATCTCACATTAAATTCTCAAAACATTGTCGTCGGGCACGAAAATAAAACTTACTATTGTCTTAAAATTCAAGTCAAAATTATAACGATTTTAATTAAGCAAATTAAGGCAAAATCAAAACAAACTTTGCCTTTTTCTTTTAGAATTATAAAATTTCCATAACATTTGATTTGATTTTGACTTATTTAGCTTAGTTAGAATCGATTTATGACAAAAAGTCATATTCAAGCCTACACTTGGCTTGAAATCTGGCGAGTTGACCAAAAAATGCAAAGAATTTGCAGAATTTTATCATGATGATATTAATACATGTGAGCTCAAAACAGAATGTTTACATTTAAGCCAATATTTGAAAACATAGCAAAGCAATCAGCGTATTTTTTATCTCAACCTAATAAAGTCATCTAAATTAGATGAAACTTATCTTTGGATAAGTTTCTTCTAATTTGATGAAGTTGTTTCAAGAAGGGTTCATTTTCGCAGCCTAAGAGAATAAAAAACCGGCCAAGTGCGACTCGGACTCGCGCACGAAGGGTTCCGTAGCATCATCGCAAAAAATCACGTTTGTTTTATGAGAGCCCCTCTTAAATATTAATTTTATTGTTTTTAGTATTTGTTATTATAGCTGAGGAAGCAGCCCGGTTATCTGATCCAAGACCAGAGCGTCAATTCTATACCTAGGCTGCGAGCAAAACCGTGAGCTGAACGTAAGATTCACTGAGCCGCGAACGGGCTGCGATGTGCCACCAATACCACGAACGGTAGTTATTGAGTCCGTATGTATAGTAAGACCGAGCATACGGCAGCAACGCGATGTCATATAATTCTTATGCGACCCAGGGTCCAAAAGACATCTAACCACCACGCCCTTACCCTTCCTACCCGCCACTAACACCTTGGCAGTAGCCAGAACTTCGGTACTACGTGTGGCCTGGACTTGAGCAAAAGAATGCGTACACAACGCCACACGATCAGAAGTAGCTGGGTTGGCCGCAGAAACGGAGGCTGGGTCGCTAACGGGCGCCAGCGCAGGGGCTTGCGTCGATTGCTCAAAATGCAATAAGGAATGATGCTTACCGTTGCATTTCCTACATGTTGACTTAGATAGGCACTTAGAGACGGTATGTTGGCTACTTAGGCAGTTAACACATCTGTTATTGTCTTTTACAAACTTAAATCTATTATCCGCGCTCACTTTTGAAACGCTTTGCACGTATACAAGTTTTTATGCGTGGATCGACAAAGCGAACATTTAGATATAGTAGCCACAAACACCTGCGAGACCTTAGGTGAGGTGCTGGGTCTACCTGCAGGGGCGGGCTTAGTTGCCGCAGGAGAGATACGATATAAGATTTTTACTTGTTCACGAACAAACTTTACGAAATAATCATAATCCAACTCTTGTTGATTACGAAGCGACATTTCAAAATGTTTTGCTGTATCTGGGTCTATTAACTTAAGACCCCAATGAATAAATATAAAATAATCCAAGTTATGTATTTTCAATTGTTTGAGTCCCGCAACCGTAGAAGTTAATTTATCGAAACCTTGTTCAATATTAGCGGGTGTCGGTCCGAACGACTTCAATGAGAACAGTTGATTTAGATAATTAGTGGCGAGCGCGCGAGTATCCAGGTAGTTTGCGATAAGCGCACCCCAGACAACGCGGTAATTATCGCCAGAAGGTACAATACCTACTGCCACATTCCTAGCCTTTCCCTTTAGACAACTCAACAGATAATGAATGCGATCAGAATCTGATAAATCTGCATTCGTATGTATAATACGTTTGAAAGTCTCATAAAAGAACGGAAAGCTCTGAATATCACCGTCAAAGGCAGGCAGCTCAATTTTTGGTACCTTTATATGATGAGCATTAGGGCTCGCCGTCGGGCTAGGTTCCTTGGAAACATTTGATTCAGTTAATGAAGCTAAAGTATTTTTTATCTCGCCGACCAACTCATCAAATGAATGTAAGGCACTATAGCTTACTTCGCACTTTGGATCCAATGTCAATTTTAACATATTTATCTCGTCCATTATCTCATTGAATTCGCTACGTTGGCCGTCAATTTGTATAGCCTGAGCAATAAAAGAATTACGTAATCTTTCTGTTGTTAAAGATTCTGTTGAATTCAAAATCCTTTGAACCCGCGCGAAATACGAGTCGCGTTTAGTTTCCAACAATCTAAGTTTAACCTTGTCCGTCATGGTGAACAGAAGTTAAAATATGGAAACAAAAAAATCAACAAATCCTTATCTTTTACGGAACCCGCGTAAGTGAAATTAGTGGTCCAACCAAACTGATAACTCAACGAAAGATTTTACAACTTAAGTAAACAATAGTACGGAACGATCCGTACACGCGAACCCTAACAATAATAAATTGTAAGGTGAAAAAAAATAATAAAGCTTACAAAGTTTGAACCGCGTGCAAGTAACAAAGTCTAATACAAATAAAATAGTAAGCACGCGTAATACCTTATGAACGTACAAGAGGCCATTATACTATTTACGAGGCTCATTCAATAAATACTTAGCCTACAAAAAGTAAACGAAAATTTTGGAAAAGTGGCAATTTATTTTTCAACATAGTCTCCTTTTAGTTCGATACACTTAGCCCAGCGATGCTCCAACTTTTTTAACCCGTCGGAAAAATATTTTTTGTCAAACTCTGCAAAATAGGCCTCCGTGGCGGCGATGACCTCCTCATTCGATCCATATCTATTCCCGGCGAGTGATTTTTTCAGATTAGGAAACAGAAAGAAGTCACAAGGGGCCAAATCTGGAGAATACGGTGGATGGGGCAGCAATTCGTAGCGTAATTCGACCAATTTGGCCATGGCAGCGGCAGACGTGTGAACCGGTGCGTTGTCGTGGTGAAACAGCACTTTTTCTTCGCCAGATGGGGTCGTTTTGTCTTTAATTCGGCGTCGAATCGGCCCAATAAATCGGCATAGTAAAGCCCTGTAATTGTTTTACCCTTCTCGAGGTAATCGATGTAGATCACACCTTGTGAATCTTGTGAAAACGGTGGCCATAACTTTGCCGGCCGATTTTACAGTTTTCGCCTTCTTTGGAGCACGTTCCCCGGTCTGGATCCATTGTTTTGATTGCTCCTTGGTCTCTGGTGTGTACCAGTGGATCCAGGTTTCATCGACGGTCACAAAACGACGCAAAAACTCCGCTGGATTCCGCTTAAACAGCGCCAAACACGTCTCCGATGTGGTCTCACGGTTGCGCTTGTTTTCTGGTGTGAGTAAACGTGGCACCCATCGCGCCGACAGCTTTCTCATGCCGAGTTCCTCGTGAAGAATATGATGCACTGTTCCTTCTGAAATGCCTACAGTCTCAGCTAGCTCCCGAACCTTCAATCGGCGATCTGCCAATACGAAATCATGGATTTTTTTAATGTTTTCCTCCGTAGCAGCTGTTTTCGGTGCACCTGGACGTGGTTCATCAAAAACCGACGTACGGCCACGTGCAAACTCGTTGAACCAATTCTTGACGGTGGCCATCGATGGAGAAGAGTCACCGTACACAGCATCCAAGCGCTCTTTGATTTCGATGCGCGTTTTCCCTTCCAAAAATAGGAATCGAATCACCGAACGATATTGCTCTTTTTCCATTTTTGTAAAACCGATCGACACGTTCGCTTCCATAAGTTGTCAAATTAAAACAAATGATGGGATTGGAATGAAAATTTGAAAAAAGAATTAAAAAAGAATGTGCTACACTGTGGTAAAACTCTTTTGAAACTACAGCGCCCTCTGGCGATGAGGCTAGGTACTTATTGAATGCACCTCGTACCTGCGCTACCTAAACCTACCTAATTTATAGTTAGGTAATCAAAAAAAAAGTTTTTATATTTATCGGTATCTACATCACTAACCGTATGGTGTCGGGCGTAAACAATTTCACCATCCCATGTTTGCCCGTGGGTGTCGTAAGAGGCGACTAAGGGAAAAACCAGAGAATGGGCAGCAGCGTTCTCTGTGCATTTGTAACAACCATACTGCGATCGCCAACCCGCCTGCAAAGCACTCCCCATGAATAGCACAAATAAAACATAGCCCCTATTGCCCGGCAGCCTGTACCTTCGATTACGGTAGGGTTGAGGTTACGGTATGGCAAGGGGTGCTAAGAATCCCGTCGAGATCCGGCTACCCCAACAAATACCGACGACTGGACCTGGCAACGTACAACACACCGAACTCGAAGAGGAATTAAGCAGCTTACGATGGAGTATTAAAGGGTTATCTGAAGTCCGAAGAGAGGGGGAAGACACAATAATCCTCAAATCCCAAGTCTCTTCTAGTTTCATTTTTCAAGACCATCATATAGATTGGAACAAAAAGCTCTCTGATCCTACTCTCAAGCTCATGAAGGAGAGGCGTTAGATGACCCTGCAGTCTTCTGAAGGTGCTTTGAAATACCGGCAGCTAAATTTACCTCAAAGGATCTCTATAATTTCACATATTGTCCAGTAGACAATTGAGAAATAAAACTACACCAATTGTTGCGTATTCCACTAGGAATCAATTTGCAAATAATATTAACAGCCGCTGAATTTCACTCGAAAAAAATCCGCCAACCACCATCCTACATTTAGATTACTAGGCCCAAACATTTAAAAGTACTACTCTTACTCAGTATTAATGAATATTTTTTTAAATACAACGATTTGATTAAATATAGAAACTGTAGAAATATTTATATACTTTTCAAGAAATATTTATATACTTTTCAAGAAATATTTATATACTTTTCTAGAAATATTTAAATAAGTGTCAAAGTCTATGAATTGTTCGTTTTGGTATAACATAAAAAGAAAAATATAAAATTTTCTACCATTTCTACCAAACCCAATGATTAGTTGAGCTAGCAAGAGGTCAGACAAGGACACACTACTAGCGGAAACCCTCTCGCCAGGACCGCTTTTGGTTAGCTACTGCTTATAAGGAAATAGATAACCTAGGTGTATGGTGATAGATTTCATTTTACCTAAACAAAATATTTTGGTACACAGTCTAGTAGTATAAAATACGTATAAGGTCTTTGACATATCGTTAGACATTTGACACATCTGCAGTACTACCAACTTAACGGACATAACTATCAAGCGTTCGTCTTCACTCATCTTGGAGGAAACGTTTAGTTATTACAACTATCATGGACACATCAGGAATGTCAGCAGATATGTTATTTCACATGATGAAAACGGAATTGGAGAAACAAACAACAATAATAACTCAGAATGTAACTGAAACTTTAATGTGCTCTTTGGATGACAAAATACAACCATTAATAGAAGAGAATAAAAATTTGAGAGTGGAAGTGGAAACATTAAATAGAAAAATCAAGCACTTAGAAGACTCGAACAGGAATAATAATATATTAATACACGGTGTCAAGGAAACAGATAGATCCTATGAAGAATTGTTTACCACAATTAAAAGTATTTTGGTGGAAATAAATGTAAACATCGAAAAATTCGAAATAAACAAATATCACAGACTTGGCCAAAAGTAAGAGGGTAAAACTAGACCGATATTGATCACCTTCACGTCACAACAAAAGAGAGCAGAAATTATGAAACACAAGAAACAAATGCCTAAACGTACATAACTGAAGATTTTTCAAAGGAAACACTAAAAGCGCGTAAAAACTTACAACTCCAGTTAAAGCAAGAAACCGAACGTGGAATATAGCCTTCATTAGGAACAATAAGCTTATAATAAAGGAAAAATCAGAAGCTGAAAAAATGAAAAGGGAATCTTCTATGTCACCCAACAATATACATACCCCAAAACGCAATACAGGAAAAAATACTATTATAGCTCCTTCCAAGATGCATAAAACGCGCAGGTGCAAGGTGTGCGCGCGCGACCACTGTTTGCTGTAACCTCTTGTCGATCAAACGCGGGCTCGCGAGCACCCCTACGTCGTCTTACCACTCAGTTCAATAAAATTTTCCAGGATATTGAGTTCTTTGCTGTCTCGGCTGGGAAATTTAGAAGTATTGCTCTTAAAACCATAGCAGACTTAAGTACATAATAATTTAAAATCATAGTTCAATTCTTTCTCTGTTTTTTCTTTTTTTTTTCTTTTGCATGTATAACTTTCAGTTTAGTTTTATTTTAACATTTATTCATACCTTAAAGTCTACCTTACATCGCACGATGTTCATGTTAGTTTAATTTTTTTTTTTGTATTATGTGGAAAATGTTGTTGGTTATACATTTATAATACCATTTTAGTTTTAAGTTCTTAACCATACTGTAATGTGTAACCGTTTATTTTCCCAAATAAAATAAAATAAAATAAAATAAAACTGACGCTTTTGCATTTATGAGCGCCCGATCTTTTTCGGAAAAACATACACAACAAAATAAGGCATAGGAATTAATTGACACCCGATACGCGAAGGAGATGAATAACACAAAAAACACACAAACAAGAAACAACCAGATCTCCAATACGGTTGGTCACCGCGGGGTGATAGACCATACCCCCCAAAAGCTTGAGAAAAGTAATGCGAAGAAAACTACAATAACAAACCATAAGTCTAAGCTAAATATAGCTACGCTTAACACAAGATCACTAAAGTCTAAGGCATCTCTATTAGAACTAGAACACGCTTTAGAAACAATCAACTGGGATATTTTAGGATTAAGCGAGACACGAAGAGCAGATGAGAAAATTGAAGAACACGAACGCTACATATCTTAATATATATAAATCTCGTGTCACAATGTTTGTCCTCAATGGACTCCTAAACCACTTAACCGATTATAATAAAATTCGCACACCATGTGCAGTTCGATCCAACTTGAGAGATAGGATAGGGTAGAGTAGGTAGGGTAGGGTAGGTAGGGTAGGGTAGGTAGGGTAGGGTAGGTAGGGTAGGGTAGGTAGGGTAGGGTAGGTAGGGTAGGTAGGGTAGGGTAGGTAGGGTAGGTAGGGTAGGGTAGGTAGGGTAGGTAGGGTTTTTTTTTTTTTTTTTTTTTTTTTTTTTTTTTTTTACTTAATACTAATCCCCACCAACGAAATTGGCGCCTTATGTGCTTAACCTCTGTCTTTCCGGTCAATCTTTTATGCCTCTCGTACATTCATTCCTCATACTAGTTCTTTCTTACATTCATCATCTTGCATTCTGTGGGTAGGACTCCCACTTTTATTTAATCTATTCTAAGGGCATAATTTATTTATTTAACAGATAAAAGGTTCTCAATAAAACACAATAAATACAAGGGTTATATTAAAACGATTTGAGCAAAAGTTGCTATTATAAAACATTGCGCAAAAGGTGCTATTATTACATAAAATGGTACAATAGTGCTATTTATCACAGTATACAAATGGTTATCACAGTGAAAATAGGTACAAGATTTACAGCTAGGGATAGAAACACAATAGTGCCGTCTATCACACAATCAACACAGAGACGACATTCAGTAAACTTAGGTACTACTTAATACTTTATAGCCACTGCAGTTTTGTGCGTGTTTTCCTATGCTTCTAAGCTATTATTGTTACAAAATAAAAGTGAAACATAGTGACGCTTCAGCTTTTGTTTCGTGCAATGACTACATTTGCCAAGTTAACGCAATATACTAAGAACTTTTCCCTTGTTTTCTTGTCCATGAGCCCATGCAGGCTCTCCTTCGTTATTTTCCTGTCCAGCTCACATTCAAGTTGGTAGCGCTCCCTGATAAATAACGGGCATTCTACAAGTATGTGCTGGACAGTCTCTGCCACGCCTGGATCGCAGACGCACGATGGGCTCTCCTTACATTTGAAGCGATTCAGGTATTCAGAGAACCCACCGTGCCCCGTCAAAACTTGTGTGAGGAGGGTAGGTAGGGTAGGGTAGGTAGGGTAGGGTAGGGTAGGGTAGGTAGGGTAGGGTAGGTAGGGTAGGGTAGGTAGGGTAGGGTAGGTAGGTAGGGTAGGGTAGGTAGGGTAGGGTAGGTAGGGTAGGGTAAGTAGGGTAGGGTAGGGTAGGTAGGGTAGGTAGGGTAGGTAGGGTAGGTAGGGTAGGTAGGGTAGGATAGGTAGGGTAGGTAGGGTAGGGTAGGGTAGGTAGGATATTTAGTAGATGAATGTTTGGTGTTTTTATGGCAAAACAAAGTTTGCCGGGTCAGCTAGTTATACTATAAAAAACTTTTTAACAAAAAATACAACCGACTTCCAAATAAAAACACAACAAAGTGAAAAATAACTTCAATTTCGGAAGTCGGTGTTCCTGTTTTGGGATCTTCGTTTTTTTGACACCGACTTCCGAAATTGAAGTTATTTTTCACTTTGTAGTGTTTTTATTTGGAAGTCGGTTGTATTTTTTGTTAAAAAGTTTTATTTTTATTTTTTACTTTTTAGTTGTGGGTACATAACGGACCAATTCTTCAAAGTGAAGCCAGAATAGATTAACCCAGAAACAAGAAGCTTAAACAAAAACGGTGGAATTAGAGTATACCAGGCTGAACTGTTCACACCTGCGTACCCCTTTAGAGCGTGCTAGTGTGATGTTATGTTATGAAACGATGTAAACAATAAACAGACATCCGATTGCAGCTATCCCGAGTGATTTATTGAAGAGTTCTGATGTATATCTCCGAAGTTCTTCATCAGATATTAATCAAAATTAAATGGGACCACATGACAAGCACCAGCTTTCATATAAAAAAAGAATCATCAAAATCGGTTCACCCAGTAACAAGTTCTGAGGTAACACACATAAAAAAAAAAAAAAATACAGTCGAATTGAAAACCTCCTTCTTTTTTACGAAGTCGGTTAAAAAATGAAACAGCTGGGCTGTATGGAGTTGGGTTTATGGTGAAGAAATACCTTAAAATAATATAATTGAATTCCAAGGAGTGTCAGATAGACTCGCCGTATTGAATATTAGGCTCCCTGGGCATAAACAAGTAACATCAAATGTCCAGGTAACATCATATGCTCCAACCGAGGTTGCCAAAGAAGAGATAAAAGACGAATTCTACACCCAGCTTAGCAAAATTATCACAGATCTGAATACTACTGTAATCATAATGGGAGACATCAATGGCCAAATCGGAAAAAGGGAAACAAATGAAGACAAAATAATTGGACCTTATACTACAGGAAAAAGGAATTATAACGGACAAAAACTGGTAAACTTCGTTTTGGAAAATAACTTCTACATTATGAACACTTACTTTAGAAGAAAGAAGAAAAGAAAGTGGACATGGATATCGCCTGACGGAAAGACAAGGAACGAAATCGATTATATTATTACCAACAAACCAAAATTAGTCGCAAATGTAGATGTTGTCAATCTAATCATAGAATGCTCAGAGGCCAATTATACACATTAGAACCAAAAAAGTCAAGAAAAACCATTCATAAAACTAAAAAACCATTAACTTTACCAATTCCTGAAAATATTTTAGATTCTCTGAAAAAAAAAATCTAACATAATTACTAAACATAGAAGATATTCAAGGAAAATACGATGCCCTAGAAAATGAATTAAAACAAATTAAAAATAATATTATAGAAAATAAACCAACAAAAGACAAATTAGGACCGAAAGCCAGGAATTTAATCGAACAGAGAAGGATCTTGTTTAAAGATAAGGAGACCAACAGAAAGGAGATAGCAAGACTAAGCAAAGAAATAAATTTACAAATACGCAAACATCGACAGAGCACAAGAACAGAAACAATCAACTTCTACATAGAAAAAACTGGTGGCACTAGAAAGGCTTGGCAGCAGCTGAGAGACAACTCAGATTGAAAAAAAACAAAATTAAAGCTAAAAACAAACTATAAAAAACATTGGCTAACGAAAGGCATAAAAACTTCTTGTAAAAATAAAAGGCTTGAAAAAATACTCTCCATTAAAACAAATAACCTTTTACTTAAACAACACTACAAAATATATGAAAAAACTTTAAAACAAATAGTAAAAAAAGCTAAAAAACTACAGTATATAAATAAATTAATGAAATCTAATAACAAAGTAAAGACTATGTGGAAAATTATAAACGAACGAACGAATAAAAACGTAAAAAAGGTAAAAAAAAACATAACGCTACATCTAAATGACAATGCTATCTCGGACCCAAAGCAAACAGCAAATATATTTAATAACTTCTTTGCGTCTATCGGAGAAGGATATGTGCAAACCCTCGGCAAGGAACCACGAAACATCTCTGTGGTCCACCGCACAGAAAATACCATGTTCCTAAGTACAGCAGGTCCCAGTGAAATAAATTTAATATTGAAAAGCCTTAAAAACAAAAACAGCTATGGAATAGACGAAATACCGCCAACCCTAGTCAAACAGTGTGCAGATGAGTTGACCCTACCCTTCTACTTGCTAGTCAATCAGTCTTTTGAGGAAGGAAGATTTCCAAACTACCTAAAAAAAGCCATTATAAAGCCAATTCACAAAAAAGACTCAAAAACCGACCCCTCTAATTACCGCCCTATTGCTCTTTTACCTACAGCCTCGAAAGTATTCGAGAAAGCAATGTGTAATCGCGTCTATTCATTTTGCGAAAAATATAAAATTTTTAATGAATCCCAGAATGGTTTCCGCAAAAACCACTCTACAGTTCTAGCAGTATATAATTTTATCCAGGAAGCCATTAATATAATTGATAAGAAAAAATATGCCGTAGGTATACTGTTAGACATGACTAAAGCTTACGACAAAGTGCAATTTGACATCCTACTTAATAAGTTACAAGGAATAGGGATCCGCGGAAAGGCTTACGAATGGTTCAAATCATATTTAGAAAACAGAGAACACCAAGTCGAAGTAGAATATTACAACGAACATACAAAACAAATCCAATACGTTCGGTCGGATAGCAAGCAAATTAACGCCTCAATCCCCCAAGGGAGTGTTATTGGATGTCTCCTATTTATAATCTATATAAATGACCTCCCTACAATCATAAATGAGTCATGTGTTCTGTTTGCCGACGACATCTCAGTACTAACCTCCTGTCACGACAATACCAACTTAACCGAAATACTTACAGGTATACTCAACAAAATTACAACTTGGATGACAGAACATAATCTTGAACTAAATTTCAATAAAACTAAAATCATATCCTTCTATCCACATCAAAAAACTCCTTTAGACATAACATTTACTTACAATGACAAAAAAATAGAAACAGTAAAAGAATTCAACTTACTTGGCTTATCCATAGATACACATTTAAATTGGAAATCGCATATTAAAAAAATCAGGACAAAGTTGTCAAAATTTGCCTATGCCCTCCGTGAAATAAAAAAATCGACTAATCTCTCCACTGCTCTGGTTACGTACTATGCCTATGCATACGCATGGTTAAGCTACGGCGTAATATTATGGGGAAATAGCACAGACGCATCAACACTTTTCATACTACAAAAACGACTGATTAGAATACTAGCCAATATAGATAACACAGACAGCTGCAAACCCCATTTTCAAGAATATAAACTTCTAACCCTACCTTGTATTTATATCTTGGAAATGTGTAAATTTGTTAAAAATAATGAAAAGCTCTTCACTACACGAGAAAACATACAGACTCACTACACACTACGACACAAAAATAGACTAAACCAGCCAGGTTCTAAACTAAAAATACACTCCACAAGCACTTTAGTAATGTCAGTTAAAATATATAATAAATTACCAGATGACATTAAAAATGAACAAAAATTTAATATCTTTATAAATAAATTAAAACAATTTCTAATCCGTAAATGTTATTATAATGTACATGAATATTTCAATGATAAATTTAATAAATAAATAATAATACCGAAAAACGCAATAATAATCTATAATACAAATAATATTAAAACATGTATAAATTAAACAGTTATTGATGCATAGATTCAATATTTAAGTCGCAAAAATTATGTGATACATTTAATTATAAGCCCACCTACCTACATTATATTAATTGAAGTTGTGAACAAATATTTATAATAGCCCTCCTCCTAATTTTTATGTTGTTATGCCCGACAGGGCCCACAATGCTCCAAAACTATTGTATGTATCTTTATGTACCTACCACCTAAGTTCACATTGTGGAATGCAATAAACGAATTGAGTATTGAGTATTGGATTGAAAACTTTACACACCGAAAAACTAAAGAAAACAACACAAATAGAATCGAAATACTAAAAATCGCAACAGATTATTACCGAGAGCTGTACAGTGACGAAGAAATGTTTTCTGAACCATGGCAATCCACTAGCTACGAGGACAACAAGAAGGAAGCGGTCCCAAATATAATGCGAGAAGAAGTCAGCAAGGCAATTGAATCACAAAAGAGAGGAAAAGCACCAGGTGAAGACACCATATCTAACGAACTCATAAAAGGGACATCTTCCAAAACACTAAACATCATCACAGACTTATTCAATCAAATTCTATATACAGGATATATTCCTCATCAGTGGACATCATCAACAATAATACTTATACATAAAAAAGGAAAGAAAAATGATATAGTAAATTATAGACCTATTAGCCTGATGTCGAACATATATAAAATATTCGCTAAGATCCTACTGGACCGAGTAACGAAGATTTTGGACGAAAACCAGCCAAAGGAACAAGCAGGTTTTTGAAGCGACTTTTCAACACTTGACCATATCCACACCATAAAACAGGTTATCCAGAAAAGTAACGAATATGGTAT
Source organism: Orthosia cruda (assembly GCA_964057195.1). NCBI lineage: Eukaryota > Metazoa > Arthropoda > Insecta > Lepidoptera > Noctuidae > Orthosia > Orthosia cruda. The sequence goes on from OZ059836.1 coordinate 340,158, forward strand.
CAATTACTACCTAGCATTCGTAGACTATATTAAAGCGTTCGACTCACTTAAGGGCCTACCTGCGCCTTAGTGCCGTAAAACGGTAACTTTCTAAAGCATACTCCTTAGTAACGGCTAGGTTAAAAGGTTTGAAAAAAATATATATATATTATTGATTCATGTACATAATTTGGAACACAAGGTTTTTTCGTGTAAAGTTTTGCTTTAAAAAAATAATTAACAACACCATATTTTTTCGCAACTTTTGGAAACTCCTCCAAAACGACTTAGATGTTTAAAAATATTTTTAGATAGACGGATTGGTGTTTAGAGGTTCTTTCGATGTAACTTTGCTTATTTAAATCAATCAATATTTTGCAAAGAAAGTCTTGCAAAGTAAGGTCCAATGTATATATTGTGGCTCTCTACGGGGGCGAAGCCAGTCGCGCGTTAGCATTGGCACGGGAAGGCTGTGTCGCTCGCTGCTCCGCCGCGCTATCGTCTGACAAAGCGCATTCGCACGTGTTAGTGCAAATATGTACTTAGTTTCTGTATTAGTGTGCGTTCACAGACTAGCTCGCGCGCCGCAGAGGACCCTACGTAATCTTGCGCGTGGACGCTTTATTTTTATTTTTTTTTGGACTATTTTTTATGGGAATTTGTAAATACTTTTTATTTATATTGTGCATTGTGTAAATAAATCATAATGCCAAGACCAACTAATACAAGAAAACTTAGAATTCTAAAGGCTAAGGAAAATGCATCTGGTTATGTAAGACATACCTACTTAATATTATACCTTATGTATACTCTATTCGCTGGGAGAAAATAAAAAGTAAACAAACCATAAAAAAGATTTTACAGTGTCTCCTTTCCTGTCACTAAAATCTAAAGTAAAATAAATATCATGCGGAGCTGTTTATTTCATTGAACAACAACGTGCACACTTTTCAAACGTTTCAACTATTATTTTCTTATTTATAACTCTATTTGAAATAACATTAGAAATTTCTACAACCCTTTTAGGGTCCGTTCAACCGATTTTGAGTTCTACCCCGTAAATAGCATAATAAGCATAAACCTGTTACCAAAACTAACTCTTCACTACAGCTGCCTTTATGTGCAATTTGGTGTGGAGAATCAAAAGACATAAAAATTGAGTGGATAGTAAAAGATGAAAATTTTTGGAAACGAGAAATGGAATCAAAACTTGTTCCATTTTATATGGAATTTTTGCTTCCTGAGTTGGTAGATCCCAGGTTGCCAAGAAATATGAGAATAAGAGATATATATACAAGAAGCGATTATAGAAAAAGAAAAGAAAAAAAAACAAAATCGGATCAAGAAAATGAAGAGCGAAGTATTGACCCAATAAATAGTCAAGAAAAACCGGCCAAGTGCGAGTCGGATTCGCGCACGTAGTGTTCCGTACCATTATCGCAAAAAACGGATAAAAATCACGTTTGTTGTATGGGAGCCCCACTTAAATATTTATTTTATTCTAATTTTAGTATTTGTTGTTATAGCGGCAATAGAAATACATCATCTGTGAAAATTTCAACTGTCTAGCTATCACGGTTCATGAGCCTGGTGACAGACAGACAGACAGACCGCGGAGTCTCGGTAATAGGGTCCCGTTTTTACCCTTTGGGTATGGAACCCTAAAAAAGCACAACACAAGATGAAGTAAAATCAAATGAAAAGAAACATAAAAAGCAGAAAACGGATAAAAAAATACAAGTTTTAGCAGAACAAAACTGTACAAGAGTATTAAAATTTACTGATTTTTAGGGTTCCGTACCCAAAGGGTAAAAACGGGACCCTATTACTAGGACTCCGCGGTTCGTCTGTCTGTCTGTCTGTCCGTCTGTCCGTCTGTCTATCTGTCTGTCACCAGGCTGTATCTCACGAACCGTGATAGCTAGACATTTAAAATTTTCACAGTTTATGTATTTCTGTTGCCGCTATAACAACAAATACTAAGAATATAATAAAATAAAGTTTGTCTCAAACATGCTTGGAAATGTGAGCATTATTTTGACAACCTTCTTCGAGATAAATCGAAATTGTTGTACTGGCCAAATACATGCGAGCAGCGGCCGGCAAAAGTTGTATGAAAATCCATATCTGTCGTGTGTAGCGGCCAAATAAATTACATAGTAAACTCATATCTGTCGTGTCATTTAAAAATGGAACGATCTTTTACTCCGAAACATGGCAACCAAGGAGGTAACTTATCAAAGGTTTTATTTAAATTTCGAACTGGCTTGCAAATAGAACGCTGTTTATTGAAAAAAAAACAAAAGAACACTAACGCGAGAACCACAGACTACTAAGAGATACTACGTGCGGGAACAATTATTGTTGTTCGTCATTGATTTTGACAAAATGAGATCTAGGTACTACTTAGTTTTAATTTCCGCGCATTATTTGAGAAAAGCACTATACTTACGTATGTGTGCCTCGGCTTCGCCTCGGCCCACATTTACACGTTCGTCCATCAATGCCTCTTTTGCTGGCCGCTGCAGTAATGTACTATAAACCTCATTAGCAATATTTACAACAACATGAGCGCTTAAGTACGAACAGAAAGAGTGGGTGAGGATTTCTCTATAAAAAGAGGAGTTCGACAAGGAGACCCGCTGTCATCCAAACTTTTCTCGGCAGTTCTTGAATACGTATTCAGACGTCTCGAATGGAACAACTAAGGACTAAATATTAACGGATCACAACTAAACCACCTAAGATTTGCGGACGATTTGATACTTATTTCGGGCGACGCGAGAAGTCTACAGGAAATGCTCGAAAAACTGGTATTCGAAAGTGGAAATGTTGGATTGTCAATGAACACCTCAAAAACGAAACTAATGACAAACGTAGACAAAGTTCTATTGCAATCAATGGTTCACAAATAGAATACGTAGAAGAATACACGTACCTTGGTCAAATAATATCTCCGAAGGACCTCATAACTAAAGAGATTAACGACAGAATTAATCTGTCTTGGAAAAGATACTGGTCCTTAAATGAAATTATGAAGAACCCCGATATACCACTTAAATCTAAGAAAACAATATTTGACTCGTGTATCTTGCCCGTGATGTCATATGGCTGCCAGACATGGAGTTTAACAGAGCGTAATCTACGAAAACTAGAGACCTGTCAACATGGAATGGAAAGGAGCATGCTCAATGTTAAACTAAGAAACAAAATAAAACTTAAAACAATTCGGAAACAAACTGGAGTTACAGATGTAACGTATTTCATTAAAAAACTAAAGTGGAGGTGGACAGGCCACATGATGATAAACAAAAAGGATAAATGGGCCAAAGAGGTAACCGAGTGGTGCCCAAGACAGTATAGAAAAAAGAAATGCAGACAATGTCGTAGGTGGGAGGACGACACAAAAAGAATAGCAGGAATCACATGGAGAAGGTTCACATGATCGCGTTCTGTGGAAGGCTTTAGGGGAGGCCTATGCTGGGAAGCAAGAAAGTCTTCGCGAAACGGGTGTCAAATAAGAAAATATTGTATTAAAGAAAACATGTTTTAAATAAGATTGTTAAATAAAGGCTATTATTATATAACGTCATAGAATAGCGGCTATTCATTCACGCATCCAAAAATAACAAATACAGGGCCACAGTCCGGGCAAATATACAAAAAAAAAAGAAAGAAAGCAGCGTTCGAAAAAAATCACAGAGATTTTCCGAAAAAGAAAACTGACGTATCCCAAAGACGGGACGAGCAAAATAAAAAGATGTTAAATTTATAACGAAATTACATATTTAGTACAAGTAGCGACATCTACCAGTAACTGTGTCAAGCTTTGTTTAAGCTGTTATTTCAATGTATTGTCTTTGAAGTTATAATAAAGTTTCATTAGTCTGTGACAACTCCTCGTGTGTTTTAATAGGTTATGGGCCCAGTCCCAATATTTTCTGTAAAAAGTAGTAAGTCCAAACAGTTTTTTTGTGCAGTGAAATGGCTGGTAGTTACATCGTAAATGTTCCCAAACTCAAGGGACGTGAAAATTACGATGAGTGGGCGTTCGCGGTTGAGAATTTTTTAATTTTGGAAGGCGTTGATATTAACGAAAAAGATGGCAAGGATGCAGCAACTAGCGTCGAAGATCAAAAGGCAAAAGCGAAATTACTGATGACCATCGATTCATCCTTGTATGTGCATATAAAGGGTGAAAACACAGTGCATGGTGTTTGGGCAAAGCTGTATATGTGCAGTGTTGTGCTCGGGAGACACACGAATTACGACTGTTGTTCAGGATACAGAACATGATATTGTGGTCAAAGATGTGTTATGTATACCAAATCTGACTACTAACCTGTTGTCCGTCAGCCAGCTTATAAAGAATGGTAACAAAGTATGTTTCCTAAAAGAACATTGTTTCATCAGAAATAGGCAGAATGAGTTGATTGGCATTGCACAGGCGGTGAATGGAGTATACAGACTTAACACCAGGTCAGTATGTGTGTTAGCAGCTTCAGCTACAACAACCTCAGATATATGGCACAGAAGACTAGGTCATATTAACAGCACAGACATGAATGCAATGAGAAATGGAGCTGTAGAAGGTTTAGTGTTTGAAAAAAAAGCTGTTATTAGTAAATACAATTGTGCGGTGTGCTGTGAGGGTAAACAGAGCCGACTACCATTTCCACAGAGCAGTCACAGAAGTGAGATAATACTTGAGATTGTGCATGCAGATGTGTGTGGCCCAATGGAGACTAGGTCGATCGGTTCATCCAGATATTTCTTGCTATTCGTGGACGAATATAGCAGGATATTGTTTGTCCATTTTTTGAAAAATAAAAGTGAAGTTTTTAATTGCTTCAAAGAGTTTAAAAATATGGTTGAAAAACAGACAAGTTCCAGCATTAAGACTTTAAGGACTGATAATGGCACAGAATTTTGTTCGAATGAAATGAAGGATTTCCTGAAACAAAGTGGCATAATTCATCAGAGAACTAACCCTTATAGTCCGGAACAGAATGGGATGTGCGAACGATTTAACCGAACTATAGTTGAAAGAGCAAGATGTCTATTATATGATGCTAAGTTTGAGAAAAAGTTTTGGGCAGAAGCAGTGCACACAGCTGTGTATTTAAAAAATAGGTCTCTAGCATCAGGATTAAATCAGAAGACTCCCTATGAACTTTGGACTGGTCGAAAGCCGAATGTCAGTCATATACGAGTATTCGGTAGTACAGTATTAGCACATGTTCCTAAGTAAAAACGCCTGAAGTGGGACAAAAAGGCTATGAAACATTATCTTGTTGGATATGCAGATAATGTGAAGGGCTATAGACTGTACAACCCTGCAACTAACAAAGTTATAACAAGTCGAGATGTTACCATCATGGAGTCAAGCTCAGAAATGCTGCAAGCAGTAGTTGCTGATAACCCAGAAACACCAGCAAGTCTTGAACAGCATGGAGACTTAAATAGCTCCGATTCAGATGAATCTACTTGTACAGTGATATCAAAGAATGATAGTACCTATGTAGAAGAGGAAGCAGATACCAGCAGTTCCTCAGAAGGGTTTTTTGAAACTATACCATCTAAGGAGTTGAAGAATATTACTGAGATGAAAGAACTACAGCCAGAAGTACGAAAAAGAAAGAAGCCAGACAGATTTGGTTATAGCAATATATGTGTTAATGCAGATCTCAATCTGTATGGAGACCAGATAACTTACAAAGAGGCTGTAAGTGGTCCTGAATCGCAAGAATGGAGTAAAGCTATGGAAGAAGAGCTGAAATCTTTTGAAGAAAATAAAGCATGGGAAGTGGTGGATAAGCCTGATCAAGCTATTGTGGTTAAGTGCAAGTGGGTGTTTAAAAAAAAGTTAGACCAGAGTGAAAAAGTGAGATATCGTGTGCGCTTAGTAGCTAAAGGCTACACCCAGAAAGCTGGAATAGACTACAAAGAGACTTTTTCCCCAGTTCTTCGTTACTCAACACTAAGACTTTTGTTTGCATTAAGGGCGCGGCGAACAAAGCTCGCAAATGCAATTCGAGCGGAGTGAAAAATTCATTCGGAGTATTGCTATCTCGGTTTGCACGCACACGCGGCGCGCCGTGCGTTGTGTGTGTGTGTGTGAGCAGATAGACATCGCTACCTAATCATCCTATCGACTCGAAAGACGGCCGACGCGAACGGCGCCCGCGTTCTTTTGTCTTATTTATGTAGGTATTCCTTTAAGAAACCTCAAACATGTATTGTTATAATAAATAATGAATGCAAGTATACTCGTTTACTAACCCATATGGATGTTACTTGTCCGAAATAAAGATTATTTTTTTATTTTATTTTATTACATATGCCTATTTACGCATAAGTAGGAATAGATAAATAACAGCGCTCTGAGCCAAGAATTAAAAAAAAAACCGGTCAAGTGCGAGTCGTACTCGCGCACGAAGGGTTCCCTACCATTATCGCAAAAAAACGGCAAAAAAAATCACGTTTGTTGTATGGGAGCCCCACTTAAATATTGATTTTACTATGTTTTTAGTATTTGTTGTTATAGCGGCAACAGAAATACATAATCTATGAAAATTTCAACGGTCTAGCTATCACGGTTCATGAGATACAGCCTGGTGACAGACAGACAGACAGACAGACGGACCGCGGAGTCTTAGTAATAGGGTCCCGTTTTTACCCTTTGGGTACGGAACCCTAAAAACAAGGATTTTGAATAAACATTTACTTTGTTATGTTCTTACTTTATAGATTATCATTCATCTGTTTAAAAAATATAAATTTAAACTTGATAAAGTCGTGTAGGGTGACCATAAGTATATTTTCGACAGAACGAAAAACAAAAAATACAATAATGGTAATCAGAAAACATAGTGTCAAAGATCCACACTAAACACGCTTACTTTCTTACTTTTTTTCAGTGTTTCTTTCTGATTTCTGAAAATTAATTAATTTATTATTGTAAATAATTTGCACGCTTGCTTGCAGGCAGAATACAGTGACCTTTGGGCTTTAAGATCTTCCCTTGTAAACAATGTATTTTTTATGGCAAATAAACATTTTGATTTGTTTTGATTTGAAAATTGATAGCAAAAGGCGTTTTTTACATGATCGTCGTGGCTCTGTAAATATTTTGCAGTTTATTATGTAGTCGATTAGCCAGCCAGTTATAAAAGTTTATTGGAATACCCCAGGGTAAGGCTAACTGAAGTCCAGATAAAAATACCAGAATAATTAAATAAACTAGAACGAATTTGGCTTTTTAGTTTTAGTTTTTTGACAAAGGAATTTTACAAAAAAGTCCAGCAAAAACTGGACCGAGGGCATAAAGCCGCACTTGTGCAGGCAAGTCCAATCGCATGGTCACCCTACGCTGCGTGAGCCCAACTGGCCGAACTAACGTCACAGTAAGTAAAGAGGAACAATTTAGGTAAGTCTTAGCGGTGTCCTTGAGATAATTACCTACGTCCGCTTTGTCTCATGACATGAATAAACAAACGAAAAAAACAAAGCTTCGTAAGTTGATGAATAGGTAGGTAGGTAGGTAAATACTAATTTATACAAAACTAGTTGTCCCCCGCGGCTTCGCTCCCGTCATCTGGCTACCTAACCTAATCTACCTACCTACTCTACCCTATCTAGCTACCTACTCTACACTACATACATGATACGCAACGCACGCAACGGAAGCTCTCAAAAAGAAATATTTTGGCCGTTTTTGCAAAAAACAACATTTATGCTGCGCTCCTATTGGTCGTAGCGTGATGTCTCTTTAGCTTAAAGCCTTCACAAAAATATTTTTTCAATTCCAACCTGAGATTAGCGCGTTCAAACAAACAAACTCTTCAGCTTTATAATATTAGTATAGATATACTAAGGTACGTATTAATTTAACTTATTGTATTGTCATTGGGAAATAGGTACTTCCTGTGAGAAACATCCCAACCTTCGGAGACCATGTCGGCAACCGAACCATATAGTAAATAATAACAAAGTCCGTAAACAACGCAAAGTTCGTAAGAAAGTAGATTACTCAATCCCAAAGTTCAAATCACAAGGCAAATCTAAATCCAAGTTCATAGCATAAGTCAATAGTGTCAGAAATATTAAAATAAGTACAATTTAGAAAATAAATAAACACGCACGTAAAACATAATAAAGTAATATTCTAATACTGACAACAAACAATCGACAGAACTATAGTACAACAAGCAGTGAAACACACTCGAATCACACCCGAAGTGCCCCGAACAAACCCCGTACGAACGATACACAAACACAACCGTGAGCAGTGCGACTACGCACACATTGACATTTGCTTGATGGGACAGCAATACTAGCGATTGAAAATGTGTGATTAATTTGATGTGTTCCGTAATACCAAAAATTATGAATGAAAACCTAATGTTTTAAAAAAAAAAAAAACGATTGTTTGTAATTTGATACTATGAGCTATGTTCCTACTACGACATTATTATAGATATTGTTTTTTATAATACAGAAATATCAAAAAGAAAACATGTCATTTACGCTGTAAAAATATACAAAATGAAAATCGCTAAAACTTCACTTTAGGTAAGAATTTAGAAAAAAATAAGACGTAGGAACCTAGATAAATACTGTCTCAATCCGAATATCATCATAATATGGTGGAGATATGCTAAAATTACAAATAATTTTGGTATTACGTTTGTATGGACAATTCATGCTTCGCCGCGCTCTTAAGTGTCAAATACAACCTAAATATAACTCATCTTGATGTAACCACAGCATTCTTAAACGGTTATTTAAATGAAACAGTATATATGCACTTACCAGAAAAATTTGTATGTAATGATAGAGAAAATAAAGTTCTTAAGTTGAATAGGGCAATTTATGGCTTAAAGCAATCTGCTCGGGCTTGGTATAAGCGAGTAGATGACTGTCTACAAAGCTTAGGTTATAAAAAGTCTTTATATGAACCTTGTTTGTTTGTCAAACAGAATGAAAAAGTTAAAACATTTGTAGCTCTATTTGTCAATGACTTTTTTGTTTTTTCTGACTGTAAACATGAAACTGAATGTCTCAAGACTGAGTTAGGTTCAAAATTTAGGTTAAAAGATTTAGGAGAACTCAGACAATGTCTAGGTATGCGAATTAGAAAAGAGAATAATGCTTTAATTGTAGATCAAGAACAATTTGTTGAACATTTATTAAATAAATTTAATATGAAGAATTGTAATCCAGTAAATACACCAATGGAGGTAAATTTAAATCTTGAAAAGGAAAATAATTGCTCTACTCAGTATCCTTATCAGCAATTGATAGGAAGTTTGCTTTATTTGTCGATACTTACACGTCCAGATATATCTTATGCAGTTTGTTACCTCAGCAAATTTAATAACTGTTTCAGTGAAACCCACTGGAAACATTTAAAACGAATATTAAAGTATTTAAAGAAAACAAAACACTTTGCTTTGAAATATGTTAAAGATGATTTAGATTTAATAGGGTATGTAGATGCTGATTGGGCATCAGATTGCTTAGATAGAAAATCTTATACTGGATTTATGTTTAAAATGTCTGGTAGTGTAATCTCATTTGAATGTAAGAAACAGACAACAATAGCTTTGTCCAGCACAGAGGCTGAATACATGGCCATTTGTGAGGCAACTAAAGAAGCAGCTTATTTAAAAAAATTGTTGTTTGAATTAAAATGTAGAAATGAGTTACCTGTATGTCTTTATAATGATAATCAAAGTGCACAACAATTTACAAAAAATTGTGTATTTCATAGAAGAAGTAAGCATATTGACGTGAGATTTCATTTTGTAAGAACAGCTGTTGAGAATAATATTGTAAAAATAGATTATTTAAATACAAATGATATGCCCGCTGACATACTGACAAAGAGTCTAAGTCCCCAGAAACATTATAAATTTATTGAACAGTTTGGTATCACAGATTTGTAATTTAATTTGCTTGATTTGCTTATTGTAATGTGATATCATTTTTTGTTTTATTTAATATGATTTTATTTCGTTAAGGGAGTATGTTAAATTTATAACGAAATTACATATTTAGTACAAGTAGCGACATCTACCAGTAACTGTGTCAAGCTTTGTTTAAGCTGTCATTTCAATGTATTGTCTTTGAAGTTATAATAAAGTTTCATTAGTCTGTGACAACTCCTCGTGTGTTTTAATAAAAGAACTACAGAACCTGTTAAAATTACGGTGGCTTAGAGTAGGAAGGCTTTTGGATTTATATAAATTAAAAGAAAAATAATTTCTTGAAAGATTGCTCTCAACTAAGGATGTTGAAAGGAAAACAATGGGGGCCAAAGCGATAATAGCTTATGGGCAATTTAAAGACTAAATAGGCTTACGGCATCGAATTTTGGGCGAATATGTAAGATGCGGTCGAAAACATCGGTTCGCGAAATATTAGGAACGTTATTATATAACAAATTTTAAGGAACTGTGGCTACCAATTATGGCAAGGAATAGGAATCTGAAGTGATCGATCAATTTATCAAGGACATGGGGCTACAGGTATTAGAGTGTGGACTGTAAAAATGCAACGCAAGTCGCGAAAAAAAATTGCGATGTTTATGGACCTAGTGCAGTGTCTGTGAGAGTAGCACAAATTTGGTTTAAGGGTTTTCAATCCGGAAATTTTGATGTCAAAGATGCACGTCGCTCTGGTCGCCCTATTACGGATAAAATGGATGCCATTTTTGAAAAAGTGGAGCAAGATCGGCATATCAGTAGTTACGACGCAGCTGAAGAACTGGGAATTGACCACAAAACAGTTTACGCGCATTTGAAAAAAACTGGGTACACAAAAAAGATCGATATTTGGGTACCTCACGAGCTCACTGAAAGAAACCTAATGAACCGTGTACTCATTTGTGATTCTTTATTAAGATGTAATGAAACCGAACCATTTTTGAAGAAGCTGATAACTGGTGATGAAAAGTGGATCACGTACGACAAGAACGTGCGAAAAAGGTCGTGGTCAAAGGCCGGTCAGGCTTCACAGACTGTGGCAAAACCCGGGTTAACTCGCAACAAGCTGATGCTGTGTGTGTGGTGGGATTGGAAGGGCATTATGCATTATGAGCTTACCACCGGGCAGGACCATCGATTCTGAACTCTACTGCAAACAACTGATGAGATTAAAGCAAGAAGTTGAGAGAAAGCGGCCGGAATTAATCAACAGAAGGGGTGTGGTTTTTCATCACGATAACGCTAGACCTCACACATCTTTAGCCACTCAGCAAAAATTAAGAGAGTTTGGCTGGGAGATGTTAATGCATCCGCCGTATAGTCCTGACCTTTCACCTTCAGATTTCCACCTGTTTCGGTCTCTCCAGAATTCTTTAGGCAGTGTCAGGTTAACATCACGAGAGGACTGCCAAAACCACTTGTCGCGGTAATTTGATCAGAAGTCCCAAAATTTCTATAGCAATGGGATCATGTCCCTACCTACAAGATGGCAAAAAGTTATCGAACAAAATGGTACCTACATACTTTAGTTTAATGTAAATAAACTATATTAAAAAATGTTTTGAATTTTCTTAAAAAATGCGAAGAAACTTTTTCCCCAACCTATTACATACGCTGCAGCAAGTTATACAGAAGACCGAAGAGTATAACCTGCCTCTCTGTTTAGCGTTTGTGGACTACGAGAAAGCCTTCGATCGAATCGAGACTTGGGCTGTACTGCAGTCTCTCCAACGGTGCCAAATTGACTACCGGTACATCGAAGTGTTGAAATGTTTGTACAAAAACGCCACCATGTCGGTTCGACTTCAGGATCAGACATCCGAACCTGTACTTCTGCAGTGAGGTGTGAGACAGGGAGACGTCATATATCCGAAACGGTTCACCGCTGCACTTGCGGATGTCTTCAGGGTTCTGGACTGGAGAGGGTTAGGCATAAATGTCAATGGCGAATACATCACTCACCTTCGGTTTGTGGTCATAGCTGCATGGAGGGCCTCAGTACAATGCTCGATGACCTCAGTAGAGCTTCCGAAAGAACCCACTCTTAGGATGAACAAGGAAAAAACCAAGGTGATGTTGAATGCCCATGTTACACCCACCAATTAAGGTCGGATACTCGACACTCGAAGTTGTGGGCGACTATGTCTATCTGGGACAAACGATTCAGTTGGGTAGGGCCAACTTCGAGAAAGAGGTCAACCGTCGAATCCGACTTGGCTGGGCAGCGTTCAGAAAGTTGCGCGGTATCTTCTCGACCAACTTACCACAGTGTCTCAACACGAAAGTCTATGACCGTGTGTGTTGCCATGTGGCAAGTGAAGACATATGGATCTGAGGCATGGTCGCTTAGAATGAGCCTCATCGGAAAGCTTAAAGACACCTAAAGGGCAATGGAGAGGGCTATGCTCGGTGTTTCCTTGCGTGATCGAACAGAAATGTAGAGATCTGCAAGAGAACCAGTGTTACCGACTTAGCCCGAAGAATTGCCAAACTTAAGTGGCAGTGGGCAGGGCACATTTCTCGCAGAACTGATGGCCGATGGGGCAGAAAGGTTTTGAAGTGGCGATCGCGAACCGGGAGGCATTGCGTTGAAAGGCCTCCCACCAGGTGGACCGATGACTTGGTGAAGATTGCGGGGATCCGCTGGGTGCTAGACGCACGGGACCGATCAATGTGGTGACGCTTGGGGGAGGCCTATGTCCAGCAGTGGACGTCTTTCGGCTGATATGATGACGACGATGATGATGAAATAGATTTCGGTACGTTTGAAGGCAAAATGTTACAATTAAAACAGAATTACAATTACTTCTACCACGTACAAGGCCAACACTACACATAAATCGTCGAGATTTTTGTTATTTTATTTTATGGAGTCCCAAGGGCTTTTATTTTCCAAAAACTTAAGAGGGACGATGCATTCTGGCAAAAAAAGGAACCATTACTAGAAAAGTTCTACCACATTAGTGGCAAGCCTAAGGCATTAGCCTTTTGCCAGAAATCATTGACGGTCGGATACCAAAAAATAGACCAGTGAGAGAAAGCACATCGTCATAATATGCCTAGCTTTTTCCCATCTACGTTGGAGTCGGATGCAGCTGAATACCAGTATTTTACATGGATCGTCGGCCTATCTGACCTCCACAACCAGTTACTTGGTAATATGAAACCCCTTGGTAAAATGGGTCAGATTTTAGGGCGGTCAAAGCCGAAAATAACAGCCGGGACTAACGGCTTAACGTGCTTGCCGATACACAGACGGGTCTTGGTATGTAAAGATGGTCACCCATTCACAGAGCAACCGCGGCAAGCATAGCTTAACCTGGTCGATGGACCCGTGCGGCTAACGTTGAAATAAGTTTAATTTCGCTGATGTACCTAGAAGGCGATCTAGAGACTGCGGATACCTATCCTATATATAATTTACTGTTTTGTATTGAAAGCTTTTTGTAATAATCATTTATAGACATGCACTTAATTTTATTTTGTATACATTAATTTTAAAGAATTATTTGTATTTCCCACTAAACAGCACATGCAAAAAATATAAATGTGTTTATCCGTAACTGTTTACAACATTAGTATATCGATATTATTTTCACCTAGTACGCATCACCTTTCCGTCTTTGTACGTATTAAGCAGACCCCTTGCGTCTCGCTCCGCCCTCATTCGTGCGATAAGGACTGTAGATCCGATTTTTTTTAAAGTAAAAAGTCATAATTTGGTCATAATTGAGGTTTGGCTCTCGTCTGTTTTCTCCTCTAATATTGGACTGATTTAGAAGATATTTTATAAACTGAATAAGATGGATATTTACTATGCCCCATGTTTTATTTTTTCATTAATAGTTATCTAATTTGTACACTAGGGCTCTGAAGACAGCGACTCAATACAGACCATTTTGAGCTTTTTGAGAGGGTTCTATAGCTTATATGGATAGTATATCATCAAAAAGGAAATCATAGGGGCATAGAAGAAGTTGATATTTATTTTACTGTAAAAATCATTGCTAAAGGTCATAAATCAGAGAGAAAGCAGACGAGAGCCTTTATATGGAGAAAAGACCACCCCTGTTTCTTCTTAAACCCGCGATAGTTTGTGTTGGTATGTTAATAAATTCAATAAATGTTTGTAAAAACGTCTTAGTTAATAAAAGATTTTTTTTAAAACCAGCAGAAAATTAGATGAAATAAACTGCTATTCTGACAGCTTTTGATTTATTTGAACGTAGGTATGCGCATGCCTTTTGGATTATTAAATGCTGTGCAATCTTTGCAGCGTAGCACGCGTCATACAGTTTTACAAGTCTACATTTTTTACGTGACACCATAGCTGCCAGACAATAAAACACTAGAAAATTTATTATTTGTCAGTCACCTAGCAGTTAGTGTTAATTACCTAAGTTGATGACGTCATCATTGCATCAGACAGCGAAACAGAATTTCGGCAAAGAAAAATTAGATGAATCAGCGGGCACCTGGCGACGTAGAGGCGCTGGTGGAGCGGCGCGGTGACGTCACGCAGCACTGCGCGCAGCGCCTGCAGCCCGGCGCGGCGCGCGGCTAGCGGCACCCCGGCCGCCTGCTCCACGCGCGCCCACGCCGCGTACGCCAGCGCCGACGTGCCCGCGAAGCGCTTCAGTGCGGCGCGCGCCGAGCCGCGCATGCGCCGCGACTCGCGCTTCCCTGTCTCCTCCTGAAAGTTCCACCATTAACGCAAAACAACTCGAGAATCAACACAAAACAAATAGCGAACACCGACCAGCGGGTCCAGCAGCAGCATAAGCGCGTGCACCCAGCGCAGGCGCCAGCACAGCAGCGCCACACGCTGCTCGCCCGACAGCCACTCGCACGCCGCGTCCCACAGCGCCGACAGCCACGTCAGGTAGCCTGCAACACACGCTCGTCAGCACTCAGCGCGAGGAGCCGGGCGGCAGCCGTCTGAGCGCGTCGTACCCGCGTCGTCCGTGAAGTAGTGCGGCGGGTCCAGGAACATGGCCACCAGGCGCGCCGAGTCCGCCGCCCGCGGCCGCGCCGCGTGTGCGCGCGGCAGGCGGCGCGCGGCTCGCAGCACGCCCAGCAGCCCCTCCGCCCCGTCTGCCTCGCGCCAGTCGCCGCGCGCGTCATTAGCGGCGTCGACAGACGTGAGCGCGTACTCGCTGAGCGGCAGCAGCGGCACCTTGGCCAGGCGCAGCGCCTGCACCAGCAGCAGCGCGGCGGCCGGGCCGGCGCACGGGCGCAGCAGCTCGGCCACGTCGGCGGGCTGCGGCTCGCGCTGCGGGTCGTCACTGGGCGCGGGCCCGGGCGGCGCGCGCCAGTGCTGCTCGGCGCGGGCTCGCTCCACGCGCACCCACTGAGTGCAGCACGGCAGCCCGCTGCCGCTCACCTGTACACACACGATACACACCTACAATACACATCAAAACACTCACCAGAATTTTTGATTTGATAAATTGCACAGTGATCCCTTTTACACAAAGACTAAATAATCAAAATGAGAATAGGGGAAGGAGCCTTTATAAATAAATCTCACAGTGTACCTTATCCTCGAAAGTCTGCAGCTGGCACTCCTGCTCGTGGAGACGCTCGGGCGTGGTGGTGGGCGGGAAGGCCGGCGCGGGCGGGAAGTTCATGCTGAGCACCAGCTCCAGCAGCAGCACCAGGCGCTCCCACAGCCCCGCGGCGCGCAGCTGTCCGCCTGCAACACGCGCGCTGTAGTGACGTCACGCAGTAGGCACGCGCCACAGGCGCCACACGCGCCACACTCACCGTACACGTAGAGGACGTGCGGGTAGGCGTCGGGCAGTCCGCGCGTGGCGGCCAGCGCGGCGGCGGCGGCGGCGTCCAGCTCGGCCAGGTCGCAATCCGCCAGCACGCGCAGCCACAGCTCGGTGAGCTCTGCGCCCGCGTCGTCGCCGTGCTCGCCGCTGACGCCTGCATCATGGCACACATCAGGTACTGCTACTCAGCGTCAGTTAGCTTGCTCTTCATTTAGTCACAACACAACAGCTCGATGTGTCTCGTTTACTTGGATGTTGTTGTTGTATGCGAGGAGCTCATAACATCATTACGAAGCACATTCATTCATTTATGCAGCACTGGCACTCTTACAATCCTTACATGCAACCGTGTATCCACACTTTTAAATATATTTTTTTTAGATATGTTTACTTAGTTACAATTTAATATTTTACTAGCTTCTGTCAGCGGCTTCGCCCGCGTGAAAGTCTAAAAATATCCCGAGGAAACATATTTATTTATTTATTTATTATATAGTCCAATAGCCAGAAGAATATGCCCTTCGATAATTCAAAAGTTTTTTTATTTTTGCTGAGTGGATACCTTATATGAATTCATTGCTATCTACAAAAATGCAAACAGTTTGGAGTTATGCAATAGGTATGACGTAGGTATTTCCTATTATTGCGTGTTATAGTAATAATATAAAGTATAAATTTAAATAATTTGCTGTTTCTTTGTTAGTACTACCTAAATTTTATGTTAGTGAAAATGCTAACAGATAGGTACATTGGAATAATGGAAAACTGAAAATGGCTCGTAACTCTTTCAATAAAAGATTTAAGTTTTAAAATTATTTCCTATATGCATAGAGGGATTAGATATACCTTACAATAAAAGTTCTAACAATGCTGCGCAGGCAATTAAATTTTTACTTTGCGATATGCGAAATATTGAATTTTAGTTTATAATTTTGCGCTACATATTCGAAATAATAAACTCTCCACCATACAAAAGTTTAAACACTTACGTGCTAAGCCTAATAAAATACAATTTGGGTTTGCGGGGCGCGGTGTAGGTATGTACGATCAGTATTAAATTCTTTGAACTATAGTATTAACGGGATCAAGTAGAACAGTTGACAATCGACATCTGAGGTTTTAAGCTACGCCCACTGTCATCGATAGCTATGAGCCACACAGCCACACATAAATTGCAGCGAAAACTTTATGAAAATTAAATATACAAGACCAACCACAGAGGCCGACATCATAAACGGACTCTTCCGATGATTTTTTGAAAACATTACCACGCAAATTTTTATTTCAAACTGGCGTCTACTATCTGACTTAATCTGACAGACCATTCACTGTTATTTTGCCTATGAATGCAGCCTTATTGCTATGAAAATAAAGATCACTAAAATAGGTAATCTGCCTTGCGAATTGCAAATCAAAATTTTGTCTGGTACTTTAAACGCAGTAGGTGGTATTTTTTAGCAGCGATGGACTGTGTGATTTTAACCTGGGAATTTAAAATTTAAATAGAGATTTGGTGCTTTAACTCATTGATTATATCATTATTCACAATAGGAAATTCTATTCAAATTGTAAAAAAAACCTTAAATAACCAAATATATTTATAAATATAATAGGTAGGTTTTGAATTGTCTTGTTTAGAGATATGTATAATATTCAATAGATTTATAACACTATTAATATGATTTGTGTTATTTATTACGTACAGTTCTTCCGTAAGCCTTATTTAGTACTCGCTTAATTTTTATGTTTTCGTTTTTTTTTATATTAATATTCTACCGCGGACATAAACGTCCGCGCCCTTTTTGATTGGTTTTTATATGTTTTTTTTTTTCATAAGAATTACAATTGTTTGACTCCTACGTCGGACATTATTTCTAGGCTTACTTAACTAACTTTAGTCTACGTGAGTTCATCCCTCACTAAATACTATATAAATATGACACACATCACATCACATCACCAGCCTTTTTTAATATTCCCACTGCTGGGACTCAGGCCTCCTCTCATAGAGGGAGTGGGCTATAATCCACCACGCGGGCCCAGTGCGGATTGGTAGATGTCACATGTCTTTGAACTTTTGGTTCTAGGACATGCCGGTTTCCTCACGATGTTTTCCTTCACCGTTTTGAGAGCAGTGGTGATGAAATAAATTACACAAAGTAAAGCGCCTGCTCGGGTTCGAACCCACGACCTACAACTCGTAAGTCGGGACCGTAACCACTGGGCCACCACTGCTCAAATATGACATATATATATATATTTGTTTTATTTTTTATTATTATTTTATGTTACACACTGGCATTACAATTTCATATTTCTATTTACTACTTATCTTTATGTTAATAACTATTTTGTTTACTTATTTCTATTGATACTGTACGGTGAACCCGCACATTAGTACAATTAAGTAGGTTTTGCTGCGTTTGCACACGCGCGACCATTTTATATAGTTGTTACTAAGTAAAATAAATTAGTGATTTTTCTACACTCAACACGGGCGGTTTTATTATCATCCCCGGTTTCTATCTTTTTACCATAAGTGTGCAGACTATCGTCGTACATATTTTTGGTCCTTCGAGCCGGATCTGATATCACGCGTAGTAACAGTCCGTCGGGTATATATATCAAGGTGCGCGGGTGGTTCGGATTCAGAACCCCAGACTTGATAATATTCGTTGTTAATTTCGCGACAGTTCCGTAAAGTTCAATTATAAGTCCATTCAGTGAACGCGTAGTGAATCGTTCATAGAAGACATCAGTGAGACTCTGAGTGCCTTCATCCGAGTGCCAGCATCTGCAGATCGCTGTTGGTATTACATCTCATCGGTGACCAAGTAAGATTGTTCCTTTTGTTTAATCGTCATGGCAGTGTCAAGCGCTCGTCAGTCGGAAATATTAGAAGGACTTAATAGGATAAAGGTCAATTTCGGTAAGGATCCATTATCGAGAAAAACTCCGGATTATATCCAAAAAAGAATTGAGTCGTTGGATAACCTCTGGGGAGAATTCGAACAAAATCACCTGAAGCTCTCCGAGTTCCCAGACAAGGAACCACAATACTTCTCCTCAGACATATTTCATCAGGGTAAGATTCTCTACCAGTCTACCCGTAACCTGCTTACTGCGTTTGGCTCTGATGAGAAAGGAAGCCAAGCAAACACGGAAGCCAATGAACTGTTGGCTCAACAAAGAACCAACTTTAGGGCCTTCAACAGGTTGGTGAAGAGCATCAGCGTGAACGAAATATCGGAAAAATGGGAACTTGAAGACGAGCTTAGGGCTATACAAACCAAGTGGAACACTATTGACTCGTTGCATCTGCGTATCGATCATTTACTTCAAGGCGGTGACGTATTGTACGAAGATGAATTTAGCATGTTGGAGCGTAATTACAAGGACATCAAACGTTCACTTAATAAGAAAATATCGTCCATGGTACATGTACAGCAAGCTACGCCGCAGCTCGAAATTCCTACTTTTACGGGGAAATACACGCAGTGGCCAACGTTTTGTGACCTGTTTACAGAAGCTATTCACGAAAACAGCACCATTACCAAGGCTCAGAAGATGCAACACTTGAAAGGGAAGCTCAAAGGAGAAGCTGAACGCCTTATCCAGCATCTTCATATTTCGGCAGAAAATTACGATACAGCTTGGGAAATCCTAACTCACAGATATAATAATGCTCAAGTTCTCTTTACTTATCAAATAGAGATATTTTTAAATCAGCCTTCTATTTCCAAGCAAACCGCTTATGAACTGAAGCGGCTATATGACACCACCACGGAGTGTATCCACGCTATACACAACCTTGGTGTGGACACAAACACATGGGATCCGTTGTTAGTGCATCTTCTCAGTAAGAAACTGGACCAGGAGACGTACTGTGATTATAAGGAGGCGCGTACAACACCACGAGAACTACCATCCTTGTCAGAATTTATGACGTTCCTCGAAAACAAATTTATTGCTTTGGAACCCTTACACCGTAGAGAGAGAGAAACAGCGAAGCCTGCGGTTAAACGGGAGCCAAGTTTGCAATACCAAACCTGTTAACCAGGGGAACCACTATAAGAAACAATATCAAGCGGCCGCTACTCAAGGACCTAACTGTCCGATTTGTAATACGCGTCACTTCATATTTACCTGTAGGAAATTCATGAAAATGACTCCAGAGGATCGTTTGACCTGGGTGACAAAGAGTCAATATTGTAAAAATTGCCTCAACTATCATCCAGACAATGATTGCACTAGTTCCAAACGTTGTAAAAGGTGTAACGCTAGCCACAACACCCTACTACACGACGTTTGTGTACCACAACACCAAACCACCGTAACCACGAGCTCAACCGTGCAGCCTTCCTCGGCACAACATAACGTTAACCACGTCGCTGCTGACAATGAAGAAATCCTGCTAACTACGTTGCTGCTCACAGTTTTATCAAATAATGGTACATACGTTACGTTAAGGGCGCTTCTTGATCAGGGGTCTCAAATTTCACTGATTTCGGAAAATGCGACACAAATGTTAGGTTTACAACGGCGGCAATATCATGCCTCCATTTCAGGGGTAGGGCCGGTCTCTAAACAGAGCAAAGGCATTGTAACCCTAGATTGTAAGTCTATCTACGGAGATTACACCTTGCAAACTCAGGCGTTAGTTGTGTCCAAGGTTATAAACAGTCTACCTAACTCATCATTTAGCAAACAGGCCTGGTCACACTTGAAACATCTTCAGTTAGCAGACCCGGAGTATAATGTATCTAGACCTATTGATCTTCTTCTGGATGCCAGTGTATATTCAGAAATCATATTAAGCGGCCTTATAAAGGGTCCAGCTCAGGCTCCGATAGCTCAACAAACCAAAATGGGTTGGATCTTATCAGGAAATGTCAAAAAATTCAATTGTCATGTCGCCATCAATAACCTTGAAGAGATAGCCAAGTTTTGGGAGTTGGAGGATATCCATGACTCATCATCATCAAACGTAACTATTGGTGATCAATTTTGTGAAGACTTCTACAAAAACACCACGACACGTTTAGAGAATGGAAAATATGTAGTTGGACTACCTATGATGCCAGGCTTCGAACAGCAACTCGGATCATCAAAGTTCAAGGCTATAGCGCAATTTAAACAATTAGAGTCTAAGCTTTCCAAAAATAAATCATTTTCAAGCCAATATAAACAATTTATAAACGAATACCAGGAATTAGGTCATATGCGACAAGTCGAAACAACCGCTGATCAGGCGTATTATCTACCGCATCATGGTGTATGGAAACTTGATTCGACAACTACGAAGCTGAGAGTGGTTTTCAATGCGTCATCCAAGACTACATCGGGTAACAGTCTAAACGATTTGATGTACAGTGGACCAAACTTGCAACAAGACTTGTTAGCACTGATAATAAATTGGAGGCAGTACCAATATGTAATCACTGCGGACATCGAAAAGATGTTCCGCCAGATATTAGTCAGGGAGCAAGATCAGACTCTGCAAGCAATAGTGTGGAGAGATTCAATGGATGATCAATTGAATCAGTATAACTTAACCACTGTAACGTACGGGACCAAGGCGGCGCCCTTCTTGGCTATGCGGACGCTGAAGCAACTTGCGACTGATGACGCTGAAAAATATCCCTTAGCAGCAGTAGCTGTGCAAAACTCCTTCTATATGGATGATCTGCTGAGTGGACACAACTCAGCTGATCAAGCCATGGAGCTACAACAGCAACTGATCAAAATGCTCCAGGGTGCTGGTATGAATTTGCGGAAATGGTCCAGCAACAAACCAGAACTCTTGCAGCATTTGACAACTGAACAATTGAACATTCCTTACGAATTCAAGGGTCTCGAATCCAGAAAGACTCTTGGATTAAAATGGAATCCATCATCTGATTCATTCTCGTTTCAAAGCAATATAATTCCTGATGATAAAGTCGCGTTTACAAAGCGTCAATTATTGTCAGAAATATCTAAGATTTTCGACCCACTTGGCTGGTTATCACCGCTTACAATCAGAGCGAAGCTACTGTTTCAACAAACGTGGTCCATGGAAACCAGCTGGGATCAAGAACTACCCGAGGTCATACAAGATAATTGGCCTAAACTAAAGGAAGACTTTAACTGCATCGATAAACTCCGCATACCAAGATTTTTAGGTAACACAGAAATAAACAGTCAATTACACGCATTTTGCGATGCTTCAGACAAAGCTTACGCTTGCGTTATTTACCTCATCACCAAGAACCATAAGGGCGAGTACACATCGACTATTGTTGCTGCAAAAACAAAGTTGGCACCAGTTGCAAAGAAAACATCTCTGCCCAGACTTGAACTCTGCGGTGCTCTACTTCTATCCCAACTAGTGAAGAAGGTCATTGATTCCTTACCAAAAGCACGTATGACTCTTCATGCGTGGACGGATTCAATGATAGTCTTGGGATGGCTACATGGAGATATATCCAGATGGAAATCATTTGTAGCTAACAGAGTGAAGCAGATAACCGACATAATACCGGCAGAACGCTGGTGTCATGTCAGCTCGGAGGAAAACGCAGCTGATTGTGCCACACGAGGAATAACATTTCTTCAGTTATTAAACCATTCCTTGTGGTGGGAAGGGCCGAAATGGCTAAAAGGTTACGAGGGAAAAGATGAAACTCATCTCATGTACCAGTCCCTCATCATAGAAATAAAAGCAGCTTGTGTGAACACAGCCTTAGAACAAAATAATGTAACATTCATCAGTGACCTACTGCAAAACTGTAGTTCATTGACTCGAATTGTGCGCATTATTTGCTGGGTTTCACGTTTCGCCAAGCGCATTCGCGACAAACATATTTCAACATACCATAGTTACCTATCGTCATCAGAAATAAATAACGCATATAATTTAATTATTAAAGAAGTGCAATCACTGGAATTTCATCAGGAATTGCAACATATTAAATGTAAACAACACGTGAGTTCGAAAAGCAAGATTTGCAGTTTAAACCCTTTTCTAGATGAAAACGGCCTATTAAGAGTTGGTGGACGGTTAAATCACGCCAGTATAAGCACATCAGCGAAGCACCCTATCATTCTGCCCAGCCACAGTCGACTTACTGATCTTGTTATTAGCCAGGCTCACATAACAACTTTACATGGTGGCCCCCGACTAACCCTTTCATACATAAGGGACAGGTACTGGATTATCAGCGGAATCAGGACGGTAAAACGGCAATTAAGACTTTGTGTTAAGTGTCGTCGATTTAACAACGAAGTACAACAACAAATTATGGCGGATTTACCACGAGCCAGAGTTACGCCGTCAAGGCCATTTACGCATACTGGTGTCGACTTCACGGGCCACGTAGAACTGAAAGCCAATAAAGGGCGCGGGATCAAAACGACGAAGGGATATGTAGCAGTCTTTGTCTGCCTGTCAACGAAGGCCGTCCACCTGGAACTGGTATCTGATCTGAGTACGGCCGCTTTTCTAGCTGCATTTCGCCGGTTCTGCTCCCGGCGTGGATCACCAGGTCACATGTACAGTGACAACGGTACAAACTTCGTGGGAGCTAATCGACTCATGAAAAAGGAGTATAAGGAGATCATCCAGAACATCAACCCGGACTTCTTTAACAAAATCGGTGAGATGAACATCCACTGGCACTTCAATGCCCCTGCCTGGCCTAATGCAGGTGGGCTTTGGGAAGCCGCAGTGAAGAGCCTGAAATACCATTTGAAAAGGGTCATAGGTGATCAACGTCTTACGTATGAAGAGTTTTCAACGTTACTTTGCCAAATAGAGGCGTGTCTGAATTCCAGGCCACTATGTCAACTTACTGAAACCTCTGACGACGATTGCTTAACTCCAGGACATTTCCTCACTGGGACACCAATTGTGTCAAGACCTCAAACTGAACCGGAGTCTACATCGTTAACCACGCGGTGGCAACTCGTTCAAGCTTTAACCAAAAATATCTGGCAACGGTGGTCATCGGAATATCTTCAACAACTTCAAACGAGAACTAAATGGCAAAAACCACGAAGTAATCTTGAGGTCGATGACCTCGTCCTCATCCGGGAAGAGAACGTACCACCGGGTAAGTGGGCAATGGGTCGAGTAAAGCAGCTGCATCCAGGAAAGGATGGGTATGTGAGAGTTGTTACCGTCAAGACGAGTAACAATACCATACAGCGTCCAGTCAACAAGCTTGTATACTTACCCGTAAATGAGCAGAGACCCTCATCCGAATCCGCGGCACAGTGCGTGGATGAGTCCTCTCCACGATTACCAGCTGAACCTGATGCTAAAAGGCGTTCCCCGCGACTACGAAAACAGAAACCTTTACAAGTCTTTTTCATGTCCGCTTTACTAATGCTTTTGTTTGTATCACCCAGTGATCAGACTCAGCAACTCAAATCGACGCCATATAATGTTACGCAAATTTCGAGCAACCAAGGTCTTTACTTCGACAAGATGTCCAACCTCCAAGTTATCAAGGACGAATGGAAACTCATTGTGTTTTACAACATGTCCACGTTCTATCACGGAGTAACGAACGTAAAGAGCTACATAACGCACTTGAAATTCACCGCCGATTGCATGGGCTCGCAATACGATAGCGTCATCCTACAACTAGAACAGGAAGTAAAAGAACTTGAGCATTATCAAACACTCCTCGAAAAACCTAACGCAAGAAGGCAAAAACGTGGCTTGATAAATAGAGTGGGGTATCTGGCAAATACTATGTTTGGAGTATTGGATGACAGCTTTGCTCAACAATACAAACAGGATATAGAAAAGATAACCACCCATGAGAATCATCTCCAAAAATTACTCAGGAATCAAACACTGGTCTTGGAATCAGAATACAACATTCTACGACGCAGCGAGGAGACAATGAACAACCAGTTCCATTTCATCAAGGAACATCTTCGAAACGCCACTGCTGAAATCAATCGGGTGCGTCTAGACAATAGGAACGGTTTATATGTAACATCTACCGCCTTAGCCGCGAGTGTCATTCTGGCAAATCTAATGCGCATACAGCACACACTTATTGACACCGTGACAGACATCAGCCACGGTCGTATTGACCCTTACCTCCTGTCACCAGAACAACTGGCTCAACAGATCAATATCATCTCCGGGCAATTGCAGGGAAACTTAATGACCCCAATTGAGTCAACAAACCTATCTGACATGTACAAAATCATGAAGGCGTCAGCAACGTTATATGAAGGCTATCTTATCATAGAGATAAAGATTCCATTGGTGAGCAACGACATCTTCGAGTTAGACAGGATCGTACCTATCCCTCAGAAAAGGGGAACGAATCGCATCATTCGAACAGTCCCAAGCTCGCCATTTATTGCCTACAACATCCAAAAGGACCTCGCTCTCTTCTTATCAGATAGTGACCTGCAGGCTTGCATACATGTTCTAAGGAGCAAAAAATTATTGTGTACATATGACAAACCTGTCTATAATCTAAAAATAAAACAATCGCTGTGTGATATTCAAGATGCAAGTGATATCAGAAACGTTTGTAAACAAGAAGTATCCACGTGCCACAATTATTGGGTCAAATTACATAATGTGAACTCCTGGTTTTATACCTGTTGTGAGTCATGTGAACTTCGTATTTCCTGTATTGCTGATACAACAACTACAGTCATTCAAGGCAGTGGTATCATTAACGTAGGTCAGGGATGCACATTGAAATCGGACGCTTATAGTATCCATGCGCACAACAACTTTCTACGTCACTTGAATATACAATCGAACATCGAAGTCCCAGAGGTGTCCATTCTAAACTCACTCATTAACACGACCTTGCCCATCGATTATGATTCTGCGGTAAACCACACCCACAGGTGGAATCAGCTGGAAGAGCAAATAAGAAACATTAAGGAACAATCTTCTACAGAGTTAACCGTTCACGACATTCATCACTATTCCGTCGCTTATATTGTCCTGGCCTTAGTTGTCATCTTAGGCGGGACCTGCATTTACCTCGTTACAAGAGGGAAGTGTCAGAACGCACTTGAAAAGCAGCAGCACGAGATGGTGGAAGTACGTGGGCAGCCGGACGAGCGCGCCCCTGGGGCGGAGGCGCGAGCCGAGCACGCAGGGCCGAACTCAACGGAGAGCGTGAGGGTAACTGTGCCAGTGCCAGTGTTCAGTGAGTTTAGTGATATAAGTAAATCTACCGAAAGTGTCGATAAGGGGACCTCACCCATGGTCCGTCAGTGAAAGTGAACTTGAGAAACCAGACAATTTAATGTTACAGACTTTACGACTTAGATTAGTTACATAGATATAAACCTAATGAAATCACCTTGTATCATCTTTCAACTGAAATATGTACCATTAATGTAAGTCATCAGTTTTCATGTGTTTAACTTGACCACTTATCATCTAGGATTAAACACGTCTCCTGTCTTCTCCTTTAGAGTTGGCAGTATGTACGGTGAACCCGCACATTAGTACAATTAAGTAGGTTTTGCTGCGTTTGCACACGCGCGACCATTTTATATAGTTGTTACTAAGTAAAATAAATTAGTGATTTTTCTACACTCAACACGGGCGGTTTTATTATCATCCCCGGTTTCTATCTTTTTACCATAAGTGTGCAGACTATCGTCGTACAGATACACTGCTTATGGTATATACTATTTTGGCTACTTTATTTCTATTGGTACACTTTCGGGGAAGATGCATGGCAGTGCGAGCAGACCAGTCCCGACCGATGGTGCCCGTTCTAGAACCCCGTCATTAGGACGTTAAGGTGAGTATGACTGACTCGTTCCGCCATGCAGCTTTACATGTATGTCGCATCAAGGCTGGCCGATAGATGCAAACCATCGGGAAGTCAGGATGTATTCCCTCAGGTTAAGACATAGTGTGTGGGCAGGTCGGTTGGTACAATCGTGCAAATGAAATCACAGAAATTATTCGATACACTGGGTTTATTTTAAATAGTCACAGTTACGATCTTGCTTACTAATATTACGGATAGACATTGATTCTACGACGTCTTAGCTCTAAGGCTGTCAGTACTAAACTGCCCTATTCCCCACAACGCAAGTGCTTATAAAATCGTGCCAATGCGTAGTTGCTCTTGATTGCCACCAGGGGCGTGCTTGTGATTTGTTTTGACGTCCGTACTATTGACCAAACCCGACATTTATATATATTTTATCTATTTCATCTAGACAGGGTGATTGTTTAGATTTGGGGAGGTGTTTGGATTGGAGTTTTTGGATGGGAATTGTTAGGTGGTGTTTTGGTGATGTCTGCTGACCAGGGACTTCGCTAGCGTGAGCAAGACCACTATGACGATTACGTCTCGATACTGCATGGCCGTCTTAAGATTGTAGTTGACGACCGTTTTAGTCGGGGCATCCATCGCCCTCTTAGCAAAGCGGCCTGCGGCTTCATCGGCGTCGTCGGTGTAATAGACGCAACTGACTGTATGTCTGGACAGCGCCACTACTGCTTGGGAGATGCTGTCGTGGACCTGAAGCCTCCTGGACTTGGTTTTGATGATGATGACGCTTTCGTAGGTCGACCCCTGAGCCTCGTGTATGGTTAGCAGGCGCGACCCTCCGCCCGACCCAAATCCCTGGCTCGCAAGAGAAGCTTTCTCCCCCTGTATATGAACCAGGAACAGGGTGTTTTGGGCGTGCTCGGTATTTGCGCCCCTGTGTAACATTTCACCATCAGGGAGTGGACCCGCGACAGCGACGACTTGGAGGAGTATATACCGGGGTATATCTCACTCAGTGCAAACGCCACGTCCATTGGATTGCGGTGTGTGCAGAGAAACTCCTGGGTGATGCCAGCCACCAGGTCAGGACGGGTATACCTAAGCTCGAAAAGGTTCTCTCTGTCCAAAAATGGAAGCATGTTAACGTCTCCGACGAGGACAAGATCGCTTGCTCCAGACAACTTTACTGCTATGACTATGGCCCAAAGTGGTTCATAAGAGTCTCGTCTACTGTGAGACGGTAGCATTTGTCTTGGCTCTTGAAACCGTTTGCTAGGATTGAGGCCATAGTGCGCACCTTGGTCTTTGCTCGGTCTCCTAAGCGGCGCACAAGCTTTTCCCTGAGATCTTTCGCAGCTTCTGTTGTCGTGGTGGCTATCACGTCCCTGTCCTCGTCGAAGTGCTTTACCAGCCAGGTTGTCTTACCGCAACCCGGAACTCCGTTAATCCACCTGATATTGGGTACCGCCCAGCTTTCCTGCAATGCCGGGATACCTGGCTTTTTTCGTTTAGTTACCTAACACAAGATTTTTAATAGCCTAATTCGAATCTATAAATATTTTTTGCGCTATCCTGGATATAAGAGTTTAAGGCATTTACTAGGTTTTGATGTAAAGCAGCCGTGTGGTGAAGTCACGTGTTGTCGATTTTTTTGTTTAATAGAGTTTAGAAACAAATAGACAGGGCACAGAAAACACGATTAAGTAAAATTTTTTTAACAAAAAATCAAACCGACTTCCAAAACAAAACACTTCAAAGTGAAAAATAACTTTATTTTCCGAAGTCGGTGTCTTTTGTACCCATTGTTTTCCGTTATTCAACACTGACTTCGGAAAAGAAAGTTATTTTCCACTTTGAAGTGTTTTGTTTTGGAAGGCGGTTTGATTTTTTGTTAAAAAGTTTTTATTTTTCTCTTTTTAGTTTTGGTAGGTACCTCCAATTAATATGAAAATCATTTATAGCCAAAAGTACATCTTATGACAATTCCAATAAGCCCAAACACGACTAGGATACATTGTTTTATCAATAATGCAATCATTTGCACTCAGAAAGTATCATTTCGGGTTTCCAGTGGCCATTGTGGTCTTCTTCATCAGTTCCACTTCACCAAATGATACTTTCTGAGTGCAAATGATTGCATTATTGACGAAAATACCAAAATCGCTACATGTATGGCCATAATATTTGAGGAGTTCCCTCGATTTCTCTAGGATTCCATCATCAGATCCTGATTTCCTTATCATGGTACCACCCTAGGGATATCTCATTTCCAACAAAAAAAAAAACATCAAAATCGGTTCACAAACGTCTGTTTGTTATCCGCGAACACACATAAAAAAAATATATATATACGGTCGAATTGAGAAACCTCCTCCTTTTTGGGAAGTCGGTTAAAAATGGTAAAATGTATCTACTTTTAAAATAAAAATGCTCTGAGTGTTGGTAAACGTATTATGTGTACAAGGGAACGGCTGACCCGATTTGTTGTTTGTTTACACGACTGCAAGGGTTAAGTTTTGCATCATCTCCATAACAAGCTACTTTCCGAATGCACGGTATAATAAATTTTTATCCCTTGTAAATTTTAATGTATCTAACGTTCAAAAGTGCCTCTTGGTGGCCTAGTTGAAATAAAATATGTCTGTCAAAGATTCACGATACGGACAATTTTATTATTTTTGTCATCTCGAGACACTGTCAGCAAGGCAGGTACGATCATTCCGTGTTCTGTGAATATTGCCTTGATATTCTTTTTATAGAAACGAAGAAGGTAGAAACCGTATTCGACCTCTCAACATAAAAAAAAACAAATTGACATAAAAGTAGTGATTTGTGAGTTGTTGGTTTCGCGCCTCATTCAATCAAAGACCCTTATACTTCTTACTATTAGACTGTGCAATATGGCGCAAAAATCGGTCCGAGCGAGAGGGTTCCCTTTGGTAGTGTGTCTCTTTCTAATGAGGTGACCATGACCAAACAGAACACGGGACAAATTGATTGTAAAAACGTCATTTTAAGTATTCTGATATGTTGATGCTACCTAACAGCGCTACCTAAACCTACCTAATTTATAGTTAATAAAAAAAGTGTTTATATTTTTTGGTATCTACATCACTAACCGTTTGGTGTCGGGCGTAAAGAATTTCACCATCCCACGTTTGCCCGTGGGTGTCGTAAGAGGCGACTAAGGGAAAAACCAGAGAATGGGCAGCAGCGTTCTCTGTGCATTTGTAACAACCATACTGCGATCGCCAACCCGCCTGCAAAGCACTCCCCATGAATAGCACAAATAAAACATAGCCCCTATTGCCCGGCAGCCTGTACCTTCGATTACGGTAGGGTTCGGTCGGGTCATGCGTTTCACAAACTCGTGCTTTGTATCCAGCAACATGCCTTGCTTCGCTCGTTCATTCGCTTGCTTGCTTGGTTTGGCTTTGTAGACGCAGGCCTACCTTGCCTTACTCCTTCTGAGGTGGCAAGGTGGCGTGGTCTTGAGGGAGAGCGCTACGGTCGTGTAGATCCTCAAGGCAAGTGTGGTGATGAACCTTCTCGTGGTTGCCGCCCCGTTATTGGTCTAATTCCATATGAAATAGACGCAACAGAAATCACCAGGCGACTTATCACAGGGGTGGCGAGGTCATGCCCCTGGGTGTCCACCATCGAACAAGATCAGATGATGGATAGCAATGACCTCCTGCGTGTTTTTGCCGTGCGCGGGGACCCGTACGGGGGGATGAAGGGATCCTGGTGGTTGAGTGGAGCAGGCTGCACACAACACACCACTTTGGCCCGGATTTCCTCTCAAACGGGAGGTCGTGGGGTAGCTACCCACGATCAATCGGCTGAGGCATCCCATAAGCGGGATGTCAAGCGAGGATCGGTTTAGTGGGGGGGGGCAGCCGGCGTGGCGTGGGGTTTCGGGATGAGTTGCGGCATAGTCTCGTGCCGTATACAGTCCCGTGATCTTCCGTCGCGTGCAGGTTCGTCTACTTTTCACTAAGCTGGTCCTATACCGAAGGAGTAGCTCTGGCGTCGCTTGTTGAACGAGCGGCGTCCCCGACTGAGGGCTCCGTGGCGGGTGGAGAGCTCCAACGGTGAATTATTTGATACCATACTCATGGATAAAGAGACCAAAAAACAAAACAAAAAACAAAAAAACAAAGCTGCGTCCCGCTCGTCGGATGCGCTTACACAAAACACACCAAGGGCTGCGTCTTCAGATGCGCCTTTTACGACTAACCCAAGGGTTGCGTCTCAGGATGCGTCTAAGCAACAACCGCCTAAGACTGCGTCCTCAGATGCACCCAACACACATAAACGCTCGGCTGCGTCCAAGGATGCGATGAGGAAGGCAACCGCAAGGGATGCACCACAACAGGCTGCGTCCCAAACGATCCCAACCTCATCTGCGTCTATGGATGCGCCCCCTAACACTACCCTGACCGAAAAGCCAAGGACAGTTCTCGCTCACGGCGACTCGAAGAGCACTGCAAAAGTTGATGCGCCCAAAACACGGGTTGCGTTAGCGGCTGCGGTCTCCGAGAGGGACCCGACGAAGCTGGCCGAAGGCCATATGGCAGGCTCATCTAACGCCAATAAATGGCAAACAGCAACAAGCAAAAAGACGCCCCCCAGGGTGATGTCTGCTACGGCTGACACACCAATAGGCGAGGCTGCCACCGGCGCTAAGCGCAAACGCAGCACGAGGCCTAGAGGGCGCAAAAAACAGCAAAAAAACACCGAACCACCGGCTAGGGCGCAGAAGCGTTCGCGTCCCGAGGATTCCGTCACACCAACTGGGGTAAGCAAGAAGAGCAAACCCGCTCGCTCCCATATGGTTGATGGAACCCTGGTGAGCTACGCCGAAGCGGCCGCGTCGTTCAGGAACAACGAGCTGTGTGTCGCCGTCATGACCGAGCCCTTCTTGGACATGACGCAGGAGCAAGCGGAGGGGATCCGACAAACTATTGAGGACCAGCTCCGGGCTCTGCTGAAGGCAGTTCCTGAACCAGCCACCCCAACCCAAAATACCGCGATCCACTTTAGAGGTCGGGCCCACTACGCCGAAGGCGTCCTCAAAACATGGTGCGAGGACGACTTCACACTGGCCTGGCTCAAGGGGGTCATAAATAACACACCGTCCCCGTTACCGGAGACCAGACTCACCGTTCGGCCCCAGGCCGACATACCCAAGAAGGCATTGTGCATGCTGTATGTCCCCGAGAACAGCGAGGACACATCAGACCTTCTCGGGATGTTGGCGAGGCAGAACCCCAATCTAAAAATTAACACCTGGACTCTAACACACGCAAGGGTCAGTCAGGAGCCACCGTGCACCTGTCTCTACTTTCGTGTGCCGGAGTCCATGGTTAAAACCATTAAAGACCAGCAGAGGCGAGTATACTACCTTATGGGTAGTATATACATCCGGTTCCTGAAGGAAGGTGGAACCAAGGAGGATGCCGCTGCGCCTTCAACCTCAACGGCCTCGACTGCGCCTGGAGTGGAGCTTGATCCGCCGCTGCCTGGGCGTTCCCCGTCGCCTCCCGCGACGGGGACCGCTGGGGAGGCGGTGGAGCTGGCGACTTCCATGGCAGCGCTTGAGGTCGATTCAACTGAGGGATCAACACAGGATCCACCCTCGCCCGGACTAACTTCGGACGAGGACTGCTTTCCGCCGGAGGGGAGAAGTAGGGACGAGGACAGCGATCCCTGCTCCTCTCCTTTGCGGGAGGACTAAGATCCTGCAGACCAACCTCCAGCACAGTCAAACTGCGTCGGCTACTTTACGCAGAGTGCTGGAGAACCAACAAGAGAAGACCATCGCCCTCATCCAAGAGCCGTGGATTAGAAGTGGCAAAATATGCGGTCTTGCTAACATCGGAGGTAAGTTGCTGCTAGACACCTCCGTAAGTAATCCGCGTACCTGCATATTGGTCCCAAAACATGTACCTAACCTTTTAATTAACGAATTCTGTTCAAGGGACCTGACAGCAACCAGGCTTTTCAGAACCGAACAAGAACGCCCAGACATTGTACTAGCCTCGGCATACCTGCCAGGCGACGCGGACGTGCCTCTACCAGAGCTCGCCTTGCTGGTGGAGTACTGTGAAAGGGAGAAACTAGAACTAATCATCGGCACAGATTCCAACGCGCATCACACGCTCTGGGGTAATGTCAAAACCAACAACCGAGGTGAGGAAATGCTTGACTTTATTCTTAGCAATAACCTTGTACTACTTAACAAGGGTTCCGAACCCACCTTCATAAACGCAAGATCGCAAACAATAATAGACCTAACTTTAGCAACTTTAGGTGTATCCAACTCCATTCAGGACTGGCATGTGTCCAATGAGATATCATGCTCAGACCATAGATGGATTCGTTTTACAATTAACTTCAACTTAACCACACCACAGCCAAGAAGAGTTCCTCGCAACACAGACCAATCGAAGTTCGTCAGACTTATAGGTACTGAACTGGGTAGGTTACCCTCTCTTCCGGCTGAAATAACGATAAACAATTTAGACGAACACGTAAACAAAATCACTTCCATCCTATTATCGAGCTATGAACAGTCGTGTCCCCTCACCTTACCCAGGAGAGGGATCAGGCAGTCCTGGTGGAGTCCTGAACTGGAGAGACACCGACACAAACTGAGAAGGCTATTCAATAGAGCTAAGAACACACGGTCGCCAGTAGACTGGGACCGTTACATAACAAACCGCAAAACATATAAAAAACTAATTCGCCTCCGAGGTAAAACAAGTTGGAGGCGTTTTTGTACTAACATTGAAAACAACAACCAGGCAAATAGGGTCAAAACTTGTCTTGCTCAAGAGGCAGACCTGTCTATAGGATGCCTAAGAAAACCAGATAACACTTACACAACAAACGACGCAGAAACTAGCGAACTACTCCTAACTACCCACTTCCCGGGCTGCCAGATTGCCACCCAGCAAAGCTGGGAACCGTACAGGGAAAGGGCTACGAGCAGCTTAGACTGGGAGGTGGCGTTAGAAGTTATCGACAAAGATAAATTAACATGGGCAATCAACACCTTCCTGCCTTTCAAAGCAGCGGGGATGGACGGTATCTTTCCAGCTCTGCTCAGATGGAGCGGTGCTCTGCTAGCTGATTACCTTGTTAAGGTCTTTCGGGCTTGTCTGGCTCACCGATATATCCCCTTGAAATGGCGCGAAGTAAAAATAATATTTATTCCGAAACCAGGTAGGGGCGACTACACCCAGCCCAAATCTTTTAGACCCATAAGCCTCTCCTCTTTCTTTCTAAAGACACTGGAGAGGCTGGGGGACAGGAAGATAAGAAACCAGATTTCGATTCAAAAACCTCTGCACCCGTACCAACATGCCTACTGTGCAGGCAAATCAACTGAATCAGCGCTCCACAGCGTAGTCTCACGCGTAGGCAATGCTCTCAAAAACAAAAATCCAACCCTAGGTGCCTTCATTGATATCGAAGGTGCATTCGACAAAACTAACTTCACCAGCATCGGTCAGGCACTCAACACGCACGGTGTTGCGCCGACGCTCGTAGAATGGATTAACAACATGCTAAAAAACCGTGCTATTCAATTTACTGTGAACACTACCACACGAGGAATCGTGAGCAGGGGCTGCCCACAAGGTGGGGTGCTGTCACCACTTCTGTGGAATTTAGTCGTAAATGAGCTCATTGCAGAGCTCAACGCCAGCAGTCTTTACTCGGTAGGATACGCAGATGACATAGCAATTCTAATCTCGGGGCAATTTGAGGGCATCTTATGTGATCTCATGAGAAAGGCCTTCAAAATAATCGAGAGCTGGTGCACAAAACACGAACTGTCGGTTAACCCCGTAAAGACGGAACTAATAATGTTCACTAACAAACGAAATCTTGGACCGCATAGGCTTCCAAAACTTTTCAACACAGAATTAACACTTAAAGAGGAGGTCAAGTACTTGGGGGTAATTCTTGATAGCAAATTGCTCTGGAACAAGCATCTTGACTACAAACTCAACAAATGCACAATCGCACTCTATCAGTGTAAAAAAATGTTAGGAAAAACATGGGGGCTGTCTCCAAGGATTACTCTCTGGCTATACACAGCGGTAATCAGGCCAATGTTGGCTTATGGTGCTCTGGTTTGGTGGACTAGGACAGAACTCTCGACCACCATCACCCGACTCCAACGGTTCCAGCGACAGGCCTGCTCAGCTATCACCGGCTGCATGAGAACCACCCCAACAGCAGCCATGGAGATAGCCCTACATATAACTCCCCTGGACCTGTACATACAGCAAGAAGCGGCGCTAGCTGCTATCAGGCTAATGCATCTAGGCATATGGGGTAAAAACCACACAAGCCCACACGCTAAAATCCTGGACCGGGCGATTGAGTATCAACCTCTCATCGCCGCTCCGTGTGATAGAATACAAAAACAACCTATGTTCAACAAAAACTATAACATACAAACAATAGAGGAAGAAAGGGATCAGTCAGGAGCGAATGAAGTGCGAATCTACACAGATGGCTCAAAAACTAATAGCGGCTCAGGTGCTGGCGTTCACTCCCTTGACCTCAACATTAACTTTCACATACCGTTAGGCACACATAGTTCAATTTTCCAATGTGAATGTGTCGCCTTAACACAAGCCGCAAAAAACCGTAAAGC